>OY292406.1:7251919-7664919 GCA_958496205.1 Idaea biselata
TGTTTTTCTTCTTTTCGAAAAAAGTTTCGTTTTTAAGAAGGTTTGATTTGAGACGCGTGCGTTCGAGACGCGAATAGCGACGGACTGACCACTTTCAAAATTCGAACACTTCGAGTTGATTACGAAATGGGTATTTGAAACTATCGATCTTATTGCTTACCGATAAGGTAGAAAATCGATTGCCTTTAGTTAGATTACTGAGTTGCTGCAGAACTGGATTTTCTTAGCGCGTTTCAAAAATAAGGTTGAATTTAGCTTGTTTTTAGGGTTCCGTACCTAAAGGGTAAAAACGGAACCCTATTGGTAAGACTTCGTTGTCTGTATTTCACCAAGCTGTAGGTACATATCGCATGAACCGTGATAGCTAGACAGTTGCAATTTTTATGAATTTTCACCGATCATGTAGGTTGGTAGTATGTAAAGGTAGGTACCTCATTTCTGTTGCCGCTATAACAACAAAAAAAGTTCCGTAAAATGTTCCTACTTGCTCCTATTAAAATAAATGTTTGACCTCGCTTTAGGTATTAAAAATCAGATATTTCGAATATAAAATGAAATGTTACGAATATTTGAACATATTATGCTAACAAACATTTAATTTAATAGGAGCATAGTTCCCATACTGGATTTAAATGCGGCTTCTATGAAAAAACGACTTTTGCGCATCCGTCATTTTTTTTTCAACTTGTTTGCCGGCCACTGTAATAAAGCAGAATAAATAATTTAACTGGGGCCTCCAGCTAAATAGAGGTATAGAGCCCCAGTCTAGGGCACTATACCATACCTCCCAACAAACAACAAACATGTTTTTTTTTGTGATACTTACCTAATGGTACGGAAGCGAAACCCTTCGTGCACGAGTCCGACTCGCACTTTGCCGGATTTTTTTAGAATAGGTATCTGATACGAAAGAAGGATACAAATTTTAGAATATCGGTTGAGAATATTATCCTACTACAAGATACGTGCGAAAAACATATATTATACTTAACCCTTTCTTGGCAGTCGGGTAAAAATAATGGCTTATGCCCAAACGTTCAATTACTATTCGATTCAAAACAATTTTTTTTGTCCTGGGGTGTAGTGTAGGTACCATAATATAAATAATTAAGGAGGGCATGGATACCGGTATACCGAAATACCTGTTTACCGGGTCTTTTATTCGGAACTTTGATACCGGTAAGTATTTGATATTATTTACCGTTATTTCGTTATTTTGAGAAAGTGATCTATGTTTGCAAGGATGATTGATTGATTAGTGATTACTGATTAAGCCTCTGTAATAGGCCAGAACTGATTTTTCTCCGACGGTTAAATAATACAATTTTATTTATCATCATCACATCAGTTTTGAAAACGATGCTTAGAAAAGTTGAGGATATTTACTAGGTCATATGTTGTGGAAACACGATTACAGAAAAATTTCTCGATAGAATAAAATCACAAACTTTCCTCTAAATTTTACAAATAAGTCAATAGCACTAGTCAGTCAATATTTTACTTTTACTAATAAAACTCTGTAGATCACTGACCTCCATTACAACTGGACAGGACATAAATAAAATAAATCAATAAAATAAAAAATCCTTTTATTTCATTTAGGACAGGACATAGCGCACCGAATTTTGTGCCTATTTGATCTGCGCCATGTTGCGCTGTTGTCGCGCGTTTTCTATTGAAAGTGATGGTGACCGTCTCCGGAACTATTAGTTCCATGATCAAGATCTAATGTCATTTTGTACGGTATAGCAATTCCAGCGTAGGTACTTGTATAGTTTCATTTCAGTGTTGTAGATGAACTTATTATAAAACTCCCGCATCAGGGGCAACCTTCATGTCCGAGACATTGCAGACAAACTGCAAGAATGCCGCTTACGGTGGTACGGCCACGTTCTACGAAAACCGGCTAGTTACGTGGGAAACAAATGTCTTGCTATGGCGCCTCCGCCCGGCCGCGGCAGATTGGGAAGACCCAAGAAGTGCTGGCTTGACGTTGTAAGATCGGATATGCGTGCTAATGGCCTCACTACACGGGATGCCGAAGATCGTGCGAAGTGGAGACGTAAAAGTAGGAAAGCGGACCCCGGGCTCTCGAGAGAGATGCAACCGGGAACAACGCTCGGATGATGATGATGATGAGATGAACTTATTATAGTTCAATGCAGGGCGTGTATGATTTAAAATTTTAAATTAATGTTTTATTATCTTGTAATTACCAATTGTTAGATTTTACGTCCTTTTTAGGGTTCCGTACCCAAAGGGTAAAAACGGGACCCTATTACTGAGACTTCGCTGTCTGTCCGTCTGTCACCAGGCTGTATCTCATGAACCGTAATAGCTAGAAGTTTGAAATTTTCACAGAAGATGTATTTCGGTTGCCGCTACAACAACAAATACTAAAAACAAAATAAAACAATTATTTAAAAGGGGCTCCCATACAACAAACGTGTTTCAAAACCACAAGGGAATTCTAGTACGATGTGAGGTCGCTTCTGATTGGTCGAGTCAAATCGAGTTGGTCATGGAATTCAAAATGGCTGCCCTATCTGTCAAATATACTAGTCTGCCTTCACTGACCAAAGAGTTTCTTATAAGTTTCAGATTTTCTTTGGAACAAAGTTGTAGTAAACCATTTTAGGGTTCCGTACCCAATTGTGATAGTAGTACGGAACCCTTCGTGCGCGAGTTTCGCACTTGGCCGGGTTTTTAACACATCTGAAATTCGCCAGCACTGTCACGCAATTGGGGTTATATGGGGGCTTAAGAGGGTGGGTCTGGGCACTGTTACCATTTCCATACAAACATACTTAATACCAAAATAGAATTATGAAAAATTTAGTTTTCTACCTTAATATCGGTATTTTTCGGATTAAGATTTTATTTTAATAGGGTTTTCCACAAGGTTGTGTGAAATGAAATATATGAAATAAAACGGAGCTACATTTCGTTCATTTTCCAGCGTGAATTACTAGTTTACATCTCATTTGTTTTATATTATTCCCAATAAAAAGTAATTTACGCTGTAAAAATTAACGAAACGTATCTCGGTTTTATTACATTTCGAATGAATAGGTATTTTCTAGGCTAGGTAGACTTCTAGAATACCAACATAAATTAATAGGTTCCAATATAGTTTTTTCAGAAGTTGACTGGAGTCTACAGCGGATTCCCTATTTCAGAAACTTAGATCAAAAATGTAAACAAAAATCCCATACCTTCGAAAGTGACAGCTCTTTATATACTTTTTACTTTAAAATTGAGAATTCTTTGTTTACATTTTTGAGTAAGTACCTATATGTAGTTTTAGTTCCAGACTGTAAGCCGTTTAGCCCCGGCATAAAATAGGATTACCCCATTTCCTCCCATGGGTGTCGTAAAAGGCGACTTAGGGGTGTGTGGGAGACTAGGGAACCTAAAGTTCTCCCCGCGCGGTGGCGGATAAACTTCTTGGTCCCAAGGAGGGTTGGTGTCAGGCAGGCGGCCGGTCGTAAAATTATTGCCATATCTATTTGCAGAAGGTATGGTCAATGACGACTTACCTACTGCCCCGACCCAAAAAAAAACAATTTGGGTATAAGCAGAAACCGGGCTCCCGAGTGGGATGCAACCGGGTACATCGCTCGGATGAGAAGAGAAGTAGTTTTAGTTCCAGAATAGACACCCTAGAATCTAGAATTAAAACAAAGTTACAAATATTATTAATTTTACAACGGGGTATTTACAATGTTTAAACTTGTTTTTTTCACGGAGCTCGATATTTCGTCAGTAAATCAAAACAAAAAAACAAAAGCAAAAAACAAGTTAAAACATGGTAAATACCCCGTTGTATAATAATATTTGTAGTTAAAACAACCATGTAAGTTTAAAATCGTATATAAAACAAAGTTTTACTAAGAAATACTTTATTCGAGTTTTTTTTAGAAAGAGATCAATTATTATACAAAATATACCAGTCTTATATTATTAGATACCTATCCTCTATTCACAGAACAAAACGTTCCTAAGCGAACGTTTAGTTAACAAAAAAAACGTATGGCTCTCGGGGACTGCCGCGGTAAAGCTATTGCATTGAATTTTTTTTTAATTAGCGTGGGTTTTATTTTCGTTATGGAATTTCTTGATTCGGTCGCCGCGCTTAAAGCCCGCGATAAAAGCTATATGCAATAGCTTAAAACTTTGCCAAAGTATTACGGTGAAGAACATCGTGATGAAACCCGCGGCTTACGCCCGGTTTCTTCATCGTAAGGAAAATATAAAGTTAGCGAAGCGATTGTTTAACTTTGGAAACAAAGCATTGATAAACTAAATATTTAGAAATATTATCAAAGAAATATGCGGAAAGTGGTTGGAACAACTCGCCCGGCAAGCGAGGGGCACGGCTTCGAACCCCGTCACGAAAAGATTTTTAATTATTTGCATTTTTCTTTAACAAAATTTCTAGTAGAATTTTAAAAAATATTCACTAAATATTTTGTTCGATAAACATTTTTAAGTGCAGCCACTTTTCTTTATTTATTTCTAGGCATTATCATGTGTTATTGGTACATTTACAAACGTATTTAATGTACTATTGGTACGTTTATAAAAGTATTTAATATGTTATCGGTACATGTCAAACACATAATGTATTATTGGTACATTTATAAACGTAGGTATTTAATGTATTCTAAGTAGGTTTATAAACGTATTAAATGTATTATTGGTACGTTTAAAAACGTATTCAATGTATTATTGGTACGTTTATAAAGGTATTCAAAGTATTATTCGTACGTTTATACACGTATTTAATTTATTATTGGTACCTACTACCTAGGTACATTATTAACATATTTATGCGTATCTTAAAAAAACTAAGTAATTTAAGTTATGGTTTGTTGGGCGTAACTTTAAAGTTTACTAAAAAACTTTGAAGTTTTACTAAACAATGGTTAATAATGATAAAGTTATTTTTCAACTTTTACTAAAAACAAATTTAGCTTAAAACGAGAAATAAATATTTTTGTTAATCAAATTAATATTTTTACTACTACAGAAATTATTAAGAGCTCATTCACAAAACTACGTCTTTTTTTTCAAATAATTATTGAACCAATTTGTTAAAAAAATGGAATAAACTTCAGTTATTGGTCCTTCTATTTCATAAAAAATATTATTTTTAGACAATTGCAATTTTTACCGGTAGATGTGGCTACGTGCCTCAGTCGCAAAAACAAAAGAATACAAGCCTTAACAAAATGTCTACTCGGCCGGACAGGCACGTTAAAGTTTTAAACTAAAAATCAATATAATAAATATTTGTTTTATAAACTAACGTTTCTTTTTATTTTAAACAAGCAGAATCTCGCGTTTCCCTCGCGTAAGTCCCGATCCCGTGGGAATATCGGGACCCAAGTAGCCTATTTTACTCCTCGATAATGTAGCTTTCTATTGGTAAAAGAATTTTTGAAATCAGTTCAGTAGTTTCAGAGATTACCCGGAAAATACATACATACATAATTGTTACCAACGTTACCTCTTTATAATATTAATAGATAGATAGATATAGAAGATAGATAAGTATAGATATAGATTAAAATGTAAATGGGCTCTTAACACTCCGATTTTTAGTAAAATATAATTTTAATGCTTATACATTAGATATGTCTAATTCATCGGTAATCCAACTTTCAAACAAAAGATGGCGTTGAAGGTTATTAGTTGAAACCGAAGAACCCCATATTAGGGTGCGTTTCCACTGGAGCGGAGGTGGCCCGAAAAGAGCAAATTGAGGCGTTGCCTATTATACAGTATGTTACAAAATAGGTGTCCGACCATGAATTGGGTTGTTCTAGACGTCTAGGCAAACAACGTTTTTTACATACTTAAATGACCTTCTACAGTTACGTATTGTTCTTGTATTATTTGCCATATAAATCATTTAAGTCATTTTTTGTTCTAAATCATACCCTCTTTTAAGCCGTACTCGGGTAAAAAACTTTAAATAGACAACCCTATCGCGAAATCTGACTTATTTGAATTTAGAATTGTTAAAGCCCGTTTTCAGAACACAGGTATTGCTTGGTGATCTGAATTGCGCTTTATTGTGTCTTTGTAAGGATCACTATTATTTAAATGACGTTCAACAGTGTAGCTTCTGTACTTGTACTATTTATGTATTCTGTTGTGTTGGTATAATTGTGTGTTATACCAACCCAATTTTGTAAAAAAAAAAGGTCGAATTCCCAAAAGTCGTAGAACAAAAGTTGTTCGCTTAGACGTCTAGAACAACCTTCCTCTTGGTCGAACAACTATTTCGTAACATGCTGTATACCTTGGTGCTTGCACCATAAGTTTTATATAAATTTAACGCCATAACTTTATTGGATTCAAAAACAATAATAATAAAATTAATCGAATTACATATATGTAGTTACATACTTAAACTAAAATTAGGTAAAAATATAATCAAGCAAGTCTTTTTCTTTTTACATACAAAATTACTTACAGCTGTCATAATTTTAATAATACTGAAAACATAAAAATATACTTATTCAGACCAGCGAACCTAATCACAAACTTAGATTCGATATAGAATCGGTCGGCACACTCTAGAGATTTTGAAAATTTGCCTTTAAGGGACAGTCTACCTACTCTTTTCTCCATACAAACTTTACAAACGTAGTCGACTATTTCCTCCCTAGATAAAGATATTAGAAAAAATATGTTATGCCTTATCCTATATCAGCCATGACCATAGGTTTTTTTTTTCATTTTATAACTTTTCTGAATTTTATTTCTATTCTATCTAATTAGAAAATGAAAAAAACCAAAACGTAGGAGCATAGATATAGGTTTTATGGCATAAACATATTTGCATTTATGTCTTAATCCAGGGAGGAAACAGTCGACTACGTGTGTATGGAGAAAGAGTAGACTTTCCTTTTAACACAGGATAAGTAGTTAAAATTCCTCAAATGTCGAATTCCCAAAATGTTTACTTTCGGTAAATGTTAAATTTTCAAAATGTACCCCGTCTAAAAAGTTGAATTTATCAGACTGTTACATCTCCAAATGTTGAATTCCCCCAAAATGTGGAATTTACCAGAATGTTGCATCTAAAAATGTTGAATTGTCCCAAAAAGTTATATTAATCAGAAATCTTGTTGGGTTTTTTTTTAATATGTTGAATTTCCCAAAATGTAGATTTCCCCCTAATCAATTGAATTTATCAGTATTGTGGATCTTTAAAAGTTGAATTCTCAAAAGGTTTATTCTCAAAATGTTGGGTTTTTAATAATAATTATATTTAATTTAAACATCTAAACGTTATTTCTTAGTGTTTATAACCACACTTAGAAAATAACTATAGGTAGGTAATTGCTTTTTTTTAATGCTTTATTTTTTTTTAATTTCATTTTCCGCCAGTTACTAAAATGTTGAATTTCTTAAAATGTTGAAATCTTAAAATATTTTACATTGGAAAATTGAAAATTGACATGTTTCGGTACCTACCGATTCGATATCGAATCGAAAAGTTTATGAAAACGTGCGCTGAACAGTTCTTATAAAAAAACTAATTTAATAATTGTTTATGCCAAAGCCACTTCAAATTACAGTATAGTACTAACATCAGTCATTATTATTTACTAAAATTTGGAGAAAACAAAAAAAAATACTAAAAAAACAAAGTATACTCAATACTTAACCTAATAAGTACTAAAATCTATAGAGTACAGTTTTTATACAAAAAAAATATATTTTTATACTAATCTAAGGCACTAGAAGTTACTAAAACTATTTATTTTCTACATACATTTTAAAAAAGTATTATTTTATTCATTTTTCCTGAAATAAAGACGATTTTTCTTGCAAATAATTATTGAGTAGATTGTTGCAACCAAATATTTGAATCTATATTAAAAAGTTATTAAAATCATTGCGTGTGTTTCTATTTTACAAAAAACATTAAAAAAAAACAAAAAGACAGACAGACGGACAAGCGAGTTATCTTATAATGGTTCCATTTTTGTACCTTTTGAGGTAGGGAACCCTAAAAACAAATATAGACGGTGTTTTTTTTTTAAAATAGAAACACAAACAAAGATTTCCATCTATGCATTCTGATGGCCAATTCTTTTTAGTACCAAAATGTTGAATTCCCAAAATGTCGAATTCACTAAAATTTTTAATTCCTCAACATGTTGAATTCACTAAAATGTTAAATTCCCCAAAATGTCGAATTCCAAAAATGTCGAATTGACTAATATCTTAATTATTATACAGGGTGTTTGGTGGAAGGTTAGACAAACTTGGTGGGCGTGTAGCTGGACCTATTTGTAAAATACAATTTGAAGGAAAAGACCCTAACTCTTCACAATTTTTTTTTATGATTATTTTTGTGATTTTTTATTTTTTTCCCAAATTTTACGTCTTTACCCTTACAACTTTTTTTTGGACATGTTTTCGCTTAAACTTTTTATTTGATTTTGGTCCCAGATGTATCTTTGATCTATCGAAGGCATTGTTAATCCAAAATAATAAGAAAATAATAAGTTATGGGCTCTCAAAGTTAAGAAAATTAAAAAATGTTGTCCGAAAGGTCAACTAAACATTCTAAAAAAAAACTAATAGTGATCGAGGAGTTCAAATACTCCTAAAAACTGCTCTTGACATCCCTTATTACAATGGTGTATTCCATGTAGCATAAAAATCTACCAACTTGTCAAAAATAAGGCTTATAGGGAAAATGGAGTGAAAATTCAAATTTTTTAATTTTCTTAACTTTGAGAGCCCATAACTAATTATTTTCTCATTATTTTGGATTAACAATGGCTTCGATAGATCAAAGATACATCTGGGACCAGAATCAAATAAAAAATTAAAACGAAAACATGTTCACAAAAAAGTTGTAAGGGTAAAGAGGTAAAATTTGGGAAAAAAATAAAAAATCACAAAAATAATCATAAAAAAAAAAATGTGAAGAGTTAGGGTCTTTTCCTTCAAATTGTATTTTACAAATAGGTCTACCTACACGCCCACCAAGTTTGTCTAACCCTCCACCAAACACCCTGTATATTGATATACGTCAATAATAGTTTTATTTACTTATATCAGATGACATTTGACACTTTTCGATTAATTTTTTTTAATTACTTTGGAGAATAAAGTTTTTAATGAATTTTTGAGTCAATAAAAATTTCTATTGCATTCCAGTGGGGTGCCACGCGCAAAGCTGTTTGCAGAGGCGCTGGCATCGGATGATCTTTTTTTTTTTTTTCGATGATGGTCCTCCACCAATGGAAACGCCGAGTTTTTTTTTTATTCTTTCGGTCTCAGACCGATATGGCCAATTTGGCGCCGAGAGTTGTAAAAAACACATGTTTGACAGTTCTTAATTCAAACCTAAGATTAATCGACTCGCGCCCTCTGCCGGGATAAAAAGTTAGTGTTCCTCCTAATTGCAAGTTATATTTGTCGGAGTTGGGATCGCTAAGCTAATGAAACTCCTTACTAGAAGAATCGGATCGCCAGTGTTCTTTGTGACACTGACAGAGTCTACAGCACCGATATCATTCATCTGGGGACGGTCGTGATGGCTTGTAGAAACTGTCTCGCGTTCCGTATTCTTTCTATGTGAATAAATTGTTACCTACCATATGATTTGAACGTTGATTATACCCAGTACCCCATCATAGTTGTTTTCATTGAGCCGACATCTACCCAAGTACGAACACTAGAAGCCCAAGTATGCCCACTAGGAGATATAAGATAGCAAATACAGAAGGAAAGCACCGTCAAGACGACATCAGCACCCTCCTGACGACATATTTATGTTTTTATTGTATTGTTTGTAATTGTAATGAAATCTTAGACAAATAAAACAGTAGGTATTAGACCAAATCAATGAAAAAAGTAATAAAAAAAAAAGTTAAAAAAAATGTTAATAATACCCCTCATCATAGGTATTATTATATTTTGAAGAGCGAAAACTGTAATAGTTTTTTATTAAACATAAGCTTATAAAAATAATGGACAAAACTAAAAATACTTTTTTTATATTTCTAAAGAAAAATTGGACAAAAAACATAATAAATTGTTTCAAAATTCTTCAAAAAATGGACTTAAATAATAAGTGTTTTTTTTTTCATTCTTATAAATTACGGATTAAAAATCGGTGGATACACAGTCTTTGATAAAGCTCTATCGGAATGATAATTCCAAATTATTATTTATTTTATTATAATAGCCTAGTGTAAGCCACGGCTTTTTATTATTATTATAAAAACGTCTTTTTTCTATTAAAAAGGCGTTTTAAGCATTATTGGCTTAAAAAATATTATAACCTTGCATCGTAGAAAGCATAATACAATTTGAAACAACAAACATTGAAACAATGTCAAATACAATGTTTGACATTGAAATAATGTCAAATACAAAGTGTGACATCGAAATAATGTCAAATACAAAGATTGACATCAAAACAATGTCAAATACAAAGTTTGACATTGAAACTATGACAAATACCAAGTTTGACATTGAAATAATATCAAATACAAAGTATGACATTAAAACAATGTCAAAATTAAATTACTCAAATTAACAAAATTAACCAAACAACTTTAGAATGGGACTCCAAAGTCAATTTCATTTAGAATATTTTCACTGAATTATATAAAAACATTTAGGCGGTTAATTATATATCATTATTGATATTAACCTAAAATCTAATCATTATTATGTCATCATAATATTTATCGAAAATAATTATGCTAAAAAACTACAAATTCTGACGTAAAAATGGTTAGGTTGACTTTAATGCATAAGACAAAAATGATAGGGTTGCAAAAAAATGATAGGATTGCAAAAACATGATATTATTGCAAATAATGATAGCCCATAGAATAACATTTTTCAGAGTCTTACGCGGTTTTTTTCATCGCAAATAAAAGTCGAAAATAGCAGCCAAATGTTACAGGAAATTTTACTTTTAATTATGATGAACAAACTGGTCGTAATCGCGTTTTTTTTTATCTCGGTCTAATTTTTAAAAATGGATTTTTTTGCAATACGGAAAGTTTTTTTTAGGTCTGTCTGTATTTTCTCTAAGGCTACCCAATCTTTTCCCGTGGATGTCTAAAAGGCGACTAAGGGATCTGTGGAAGATCAACGAACCTAACGAACTAACGAACGACTAACGAGTTCTTTCTGCGCGGTGGCGGGTAAAGCTTGGCCTCAAAGAGGGTTGGTATTTGGCAGGCCGGTCGTAAAAATAATGCTCAATCTATTTGCAGTTGGTATGGTTTATGCAGACTTACCTACTGTGCCGACCCCAAATAATTTGGAATAAGAGCATAACGAAGAAATTTTCTGGTTATTTAATATTTATCCGTCATTTTAAATTACTATTTCAATTGTATAAAATTAGACCAAAGATATAGCAGCAGAAAATATGATTTTGTTAAACCGACTTTAAAAAAGGTGGATGTTCTCTTTTCCACTGTACTTAACGTGAGGTAATCTTTTGCTGAGATCCCAAAAAAATTATACAAAACAATGATAAATTTGTTTTTAGGAACATTATTATCACAATGTATTTGAAGAGTGCAAAATTCATCATTTTTATGCATAATTTTTTGGTAACGATAAATTTGCAAAATTATTTCGTTTTGAGGCAAAAAAAGTTCTAAATTACGCGGCTAAATTTTTCGAATAAAAAGTTAAATAAGCTGATTGTTATTTTAAATTGTTCCGTTTTTTATTCAAACCTTTTAGTCGTTTAATAGTAAGTGATATTAAAAACTTATAAAAACAAAATACTAATTTCAAACCCGAACCAACACGGTAAAAGTGCGTTTGCACTAAACTCGGTATGAGCCAAGTACCAGCGCAAGCGTGCACTGAAAACAGTGTAAGCTAATTACGAATGCACTGTTTTGTGCAAAACCTACTTAACTTACACTGTTCCAGTGCAACTGTACTCGACTTTCACAGAAACCAGTGTAAACCAATTACGCTTGTGCTAAACACAGTGTAAGCCAGTTACGCATGCACTGTGTTTCATGCAAGGGTACTTAACACTGTTCCAGTGCAACTGTACTCGACTTTCACAGAACCCAGTGTAAACTAAACGCTTGTGCTAAACACAGTGTAAGCCAAGTAAAATTGCACTATGTTCTATGCAAAGCCACTTGACTTTCACTGTTTTTAGTGGAACTGTACTTGCACTGAACACAAGTTTACTTGAAGTGGCCTAGTGTAAGCCACGGCTTGTCAATGACACTGTATTATACAGTTTTACTGGTTATTTCTTTGTTTTTATTTATTTTGGGGTATTTTACTATTGAGTCACTCTCCTCAAAGGAAAGATATTAGACTCGGCTGAACTGACCTACTTTTAATTTCATATACTTCGTATATAAAATAAAATAAGTAATAGTGTTGGGAAAAAACATGGCTAATTAAATTATGGTTCAATAAAAATCTGTAGGTCAAAATAAATGTTTTTATAAGTTTAAAATAAAGTCTATATAAAGTTAACAAAACTTATCAGTTGATTTTGTTTTAAAAGATATTACCTCAGTAAGAGTAACCTCCTTCATTTTTTAAAGTCGATTAAAAATAGCTACCGAATTGAGACCCTCCTCCATTTTTGAAGTCCATTAAAAACCTTTATTTTTCAAAGAAAATCTGATTTCTAAAGAAAATTCGTTATGTTAGAGGCAAATCCGTTATGGTTATAAGAAAATATCTAAAGAAAACCTATTATGGTAAGAAAAAAATTCGCCTTACTCAAAATTACTTGTGGTATAAAAACAGACAGACAGTGGAGTTTTAGTAAACGGGTAATGGGCTCGTTTTTAGCCGTTGGGTGCGGAACCCTAAAAATATCATTCGCATGGGGTGACGGAATACAGTTGCCTAAATCTGTGTTTTATATATTACTGCATACTAAGTTTCATCGAAATCGGTTCAGTAGTTTTTGCGTGATTGAAACACAAACATTTAAACAAACAAACAATCATCAAAACTGTCGCATTTATGTTATTAGTTAGTGGGATTACTAGTTTGTCCTGTGTATCAATGTTTTTTTCTAATTCCCACGGGACCGGAACTAACGCCGATGAAACAGCTAAATAATAATGCGATTATTTTTAGGGTTCTGTACCTCAAAAGCTAAAAAAAGGAACCCTAAGAATAATTTTATAAAACGTAAACTATACATTTTCATCAATAACTAAATTACTCGAATCAAACGATTCATTTAAATCATCATTATCACAGCTATCATTTTTTGCAAACCTATCATTTGTAGCGATATCATTTTTCTTATTTCTCAAGTCTAAGAAACCTTTATCGTGGACTTGAAAATCTGTGCATCTTACATTTATTCTGTACCTGTCCAAATTGTCAGAATTTTGATTATTTTCCGCATATTTTTCAGTATTTTCATTATTTTCGTTTTCATTTATCATGTGGGTTCTATCGTTATCTTCCGGTTCCGGTGGGTCGATTTCGTTATGACTTTCAAATCCATTATCATTATGGGGAAATCCGTTATGGTTTTGTGAGGGAAAACGGTTATGGTTATTAGAGGACGACCCGTTATTTGCAGAGAATCTGTTATGGTTAACAAAGCCATTATTAGAGGAATATTCGTTCTGGGTTTCAGGGAAAAATCCGTTATGGTTATGAGAAAACCCATTAGGTAAAGGAAATCCGTTATGGTTATCAGTGGTCGACCCGTTATGGTTCTCAACGGTTGCTCCATTATGGTTATCACCAAATTGGTTATCAAAGTCTGGCGTTTCGGTTTTAATCATAGACATTTTTCGGATATAATCTAGATTCGCTGCTAAGGCTGTCATTAGTAAGTTTTCCATAGACATAGTGCTATCAAAAATATGATTTTCTGAGTTGGTTTTTAGTAAATTTGCCAAAATAGGGTTCGATTGGAGCATATTTGTGTTAAAGTTTTCTTTTTCGTTTTTATTGTGGGTTCGCTTGTGAAGGATGAAAACGTCGGGGTCTTTGAAGCATTTTGAGCATTCTGTGCATTTGTATGACGTTGGGGTGTCTGATGGGGTGTGTGTTGGTGGGTTTGGGGTGTCGGATGATGTGTGGGGTGTGTTTTGGAGTGTCGGAGCGGTTGGAGCACCTGGAATTAAATAAATAATATTAAAACATTCTGTGAACAACACACAGCGCCATCTAACCCCGCAGTAAGGTACTAAGCTTGTGTTACGGTGACTAGGCAACGGATATAATACATTAATTTACTCTTCTTTTGTAAATACATACATATTATACGAGTACATACATAGAGAGACTGTGAGACTCCCGGACTAGATACAAATATTTATTTTTAAGCATATATAATGCACCCGGCAGGAATCGAACCTGCAACCTTCTGCATTGCAACCGGGTCTACACAAGACGCGCCACAGAGGTCGTCCCACCCAGTAAAACTGCCTTCAGATTACATATATAATATATAAGTCTATTTTTTTTTGTGTAATTTCTACAGCAAATTTTCAGATTCAATTCAGATTCAAATTTCAGATAGATTTATCGAGTACTTTTGTTTTCAAAGTACTCGATAAATCTATCTGAAATTTTGACTGTAATCGTTATAAAAATAGCGCTACATTTATTTTCCGTCGGTGGTGCCCTTAAACGAAGGTATTTATCATACAGCTTTCATATAAAGATTTATGTACTAGTCTGGCCAAGGCACCGTATATACAGGCCTTAACTGAATGACGACCTCTGGTGGCGCAACGGGAGATGGCCCGACTTCAATGCAGAAGGTTTGGGGGTCGATTCCCACCCCGGGTGCAAGTAATCATGCAAAAAAATATGTATTTGTTTCTGGTCTGAGTGTTTTCTGTGTCTCATACATAATGTTTTTACAAAAAAAAGTATAATATGTAGTATATCCATTGTCTAGTACACATAGTACCAGGCTTGTTCTAGATTGTGCTGTGTGTAACGTGTATCTATACTAATATTATAAAGCAGAAGAGTTTGTTTGTTTGAACGCGCAAATCTCAGAAAACACTGGTCCGATTTAAAAATTTAAAAATTCTTTCACCAATAAGCTACATTATCGAGGTGTAACATTGGCTACTTTTGATCCCAATATTCCCACGGGATCGGGTCTTACGCGAGTGAAACGCGGGACACAGCTAGTATATTATATTAATGTGGTTACCTTCAGTAGAGGTTGTATGTATGTCCGTGGAGCCGGCAGCTTGCATCGCCAGCATTGTCTGCATGTAGATAGCTTGGGCCATCTGTTGCTGGAGCTGGAATGTAGATATAATACATTCTATTAGTAGGTTTTACAGAAACCACATATCAGATCATAAACAGCGTCAAAAACAGATCGTGTCCCCAAACGCTAGTGTGTTCTGACCTCAATAAAAGAGAGCTGCCTCGTGCCCAAGTGACACTACCTGATATCCAGAGCGGTGTTGGTCTAGTGGTAGATACCGCGACTTTCATTCCGAAGGTCGTTGTTTCGAATCCAGGCCGACCGCGCACCAATGTCTTTTTCTTTAAGAAAAATTTAAGTGTGCTATTAACATCGCTCTTACGGTGAAGGAAAACATCGTGAGGAAACCGACATGTCCTAGGATAAACCACGGTCCATGGGATATTCGCCAATGCGGGGTAGGCTCCCGTGGCGTCTTAAGCCCTCTAAGAAATCACGTACAATGGCCCAATTGTGAGGCTAAGTGTCCAGACCGGTCCTTACCTGGATTTATAGGTTCAAAGATAGGCATGATTCATGCCGGGAAGTGAACGTGCCTTTAACAGCTACGGTACCACACATGGATATGTGGTAGGTGGCTTTTCTGCCATTGTCAACAAGTGCCAAACAACTGGGAGTGCCGTTTTGGGCACGAGGTAGCTCTCCTTCAGTGAACCGAATCTAGCATTTGGGGACATGATCTGTCGTCTGTCTGTCAGATCCCTGACGGTTGCCCCTGGGGGTGGCCTAACGGTACATCGGACCCCTCTCTTTATTCCCTTGCAGGTCATAGCTGGGGACGCTATAACATATATCCGTAGGTAATAGAGAACTGGGTTTGATGTCCAGACAGGTACCGGAGCAATAAAGTCGCTCACCACTCACACCTCAGAAAGGAGTTAACGACAATCTTGCTAAGGCCGCTAGAGAAGCCACCTTCCACATCTCCTGTATGGCACCGGACCCTTGTTCAGACGGAAGAACACCGGAGCATCAGGGCCACATTCGGATCTCGACAAGTATCCCCACTTCACCATGTTAGATCTGAATCGATTTCCTGCTTCAGCTTTTCAACCCCACATGCCACCTGTCGGCAAGCGGCTGGTGGAACAATGCCAGCGAGGGGTAAAGCAGGTTCTGAGGGGTGGACTTTAAGAATCCAAAAACGGTATAGTACGGCATGTCTCATCAAGCGCAACATCTACCCTCCTTAGTGGATAGAACGGTGCCAAACCGAACAACTGAACAAGACCAGTTGATCTCAGGGCAGAAAGGGAAGCACCCTAAGAGGACACAGTTAGTCGTTTAGAAGTCTGTATGTAGTCTGTAGGTCAACGATCTGTCTAGGGAGATTCCTAGCAACTGCGGCTGTGAGCAGTGCTCAATCCCGACTTGTCGCCAGGACACTTAACGGCACAAGAGTCGCTGGGTAAGGTTAGAGAACATTCTCATCATCATAGTACCTGTTAAGTGGAGACGTAAAAGTAGGAAAGCGGACCCCGGGCTCTCGAGAGAGATGCAACCGGGAACAACGCTCGGATGATGATGATCATAGTACCTGTTAAGTGCTTCCAGTTTCGGACACCTGCTTCCTGTGGTGTCAAGAGTCTGACGGTCTGACATCTGTACAGACAGACAGATGTGAGACCATCAGACTCCTGTCTACTGATGGATCTATACTTTACATTGGTATCAACAGGTGGTGTGGCAGACCAACAGCTCCACTGCTTCTGGTGGTACGGTGTCAGAGTCTGACGCTCTGACATCTCTACATACAGACAGATGTGAGACCATCAGACTCCTGTCTACTGATGGAACCACAGACCAGCTAGACCACGCGAATTCATATCCTTCGCGTGTCAGAAAATGTGATAAACCCTGACAAAACGTCGCGGTAGTCGGCGCTAACTGGCAGTCCGCGCGTCTATAGTTGCGTAAAAATTGATAAAATGCCTCGTTGCGTGATTGATTAGTAACTGCAAAATTCCAAAAAAAATCGAACATCTAAAGGCAGGAACATATTTTATGTGGCAGTGACGTCACAGTAGGTATTAAAAAGTCGGCACGCTCGGTTTTAATACAAATCGAGGTACATGTGACGTCTACCTATATGTATGTCTGTGGATGGATCTATACTTTACATTGGTATCAACAGGTGGTGTGGCAGACCAACAGCTCCACTGCTTCCGATGGTACGGTGTTGGAGACTCTGATGGCAGGTTCTGTGACGGGATCGCGTCTTTGCGGAGAGTTCGCCATTGACCTGAAACATATTAGATACATTTCTTGGTGGAAGTTTGTTAAATTTACTTTAAAACTATGGACCATGAAACCATGAATCTACCAAATTATACTATATTATTAAGATCTCTGTAAACCCATGATTATGAAATAAATGAATTATAAATTAAAACACAATTTAATTTGGTTTTAAGCATATTGCAACTGTAACTAGCGAGCGTAGCATAGCCGAAGACACATTGTCGTTCAAAGCACACCATTTCGAAGTAAATTTGCAAGTCGACTAATAATTAAACCAATCCAAATGGAATATTGAAAAACCCGAGGATGACCTCCATAATGAATAAATGATTCTGAAGCAAATCTATTTCTATAAATTGCTTTGTCTTCCTGACTGATTGATTGATCAACGAACAGCGTTTTTAGGTACCATACCCTTTTACTAAGACTCCACTGTCTGTCTGTCTCTTACAAGGCTGTATCTCATGAACCGTGATAGCTAGACGGTTGAAATTTTTACAGAATATGTATTTAGTATTTAGTGTAGTAAAAATGATAATTTTATTTATGAGATCCTGTAATTGGCTTTCTGGTGCTACTTACCTTAATTTATACTTTTGTAATAGCTATTGGATTTTGTAATAAAAAATAAATAGAATAAACAATAAATAAATAAACAAACATTTTGTGTGCTTACATATTAGAGCGGTGTTGGTCTAGTGGTAGATACCCCGGCTTTCATTCTGAGAGTCGTGGGTTCGAATCCAGACCGACCGCGCACCAATGTCTTTTTCTTTAAGAAAAAGGTATGTGCGCTAATAACATCGCTCTTACGGTGAAGGAAAAACATCGTGAGGAAACCAACATGTCCTAGGACTCACCACGGTCCGAAGACATGGGATATTCAGTGTTTTCTATGTATCATATGTATGTATTTACAAAAAAAAAAAAAAGTATAATATGTAGTATATCCGTTGTCTAGTACCCATAGTACAAGCCTAGTGCTTAGTTTGGGGCTAGATTGCGCTGTGTGTAACGTCGTGCAATATTTATTTATTATTATTTATTTATATCCCGATTTACATATAATGCTTACACATTACTTATCCGAAATCACTGCTATCAGAGATAACAATAATGGTGTGGCTGACCTAGTGTTATATCTGTCAGGTCGGCCGTAAGTCTCTAACAACGGGAACCAAACAAACTGCTTAATGTGCTTATGCATTGGGGAAAAGGAGAAAAAAAATTGCACACAATGTTGGTCACACATCCTTGGAATCACCACGTCAGCCTGTTGGAAACACAACATGTGTGTTTTTTACCATGTTCGCCAGTGCATACCGCACTGGCCAAACAGCAGTTGCGTTTTTTTTCCCTGGCACAGGTATACCTACCGTACAAGACCATTTGTTGTTTTGGGCCGAGCAGAAGAAGAGACCTGGAAAGGTCTCGAAACTTTGAGCGTTGTAACAATGCTAAAAGTAATAAAAACCACGCGATTCAAACCGAAAAATGGCTTTAATTTCAGCCAAAGTGTCTCACATGACTATATCAGACCTGCGGAAACAAGGTGTTTCTTGGTGAGAGGCTACGGCCACAGCTTGTTACCACCCATCGGCCTAAGTTGCAGCAACTAGCGGACTTCAAAACGCGTTCCGATTTGTGGACCAGTGCAGTCAATGTGGACTATGAAGGCTTAGATAAAAACAAAAATAGTAGATACGGTATATTCTAACATTACGTATTCGAAAAATAAGCTACAAACACCTACATGCATTTTCAAAAAAAAAATTGTTTTTGAACACATTTGTCTTTAAGAATTATTCAGGCTTTGTAAATAAGCAAAAAGGCATTCTTATGGATGTCAAAAACATAATCGCAGTGTGACAGACAGCACGTGCTCACGTGGCAACGGTGGACATATGACTGAGGCTAGTGCGTCAGCTAGACGCAGTTTTGTCGTCTCATTTTCCGAGACTAGGTAACGTATCTTTAGTTTTTTGTTTTAATCTAAGTATGAAGGATGGATTGGATCTTGTTTTCCTGCCGTCTTCCTATCTTCTAGAGGAGTGTGCTACACCATAAACCATATCATCACTTACCATCGGTTGAGATAGTAGGCAAAAATTATTTTGTAAAATTAAGTAAATTGTTTTTTGGCCCACGCTCAAAACTCAAAATTATTTATTCATTTAGAACATATATTATACACACATACATACGTTTTCTCAGTGATCCTCAGTGTATGGATCAAAAGTTTTCATATAAAAACATGGATTGCAATGGAAAAAGTTGTTACAACTAATTTAACTACCTTTTGTAATTTTTAAAGGAATTTGTTTCAATTACTTTGTATTTCATTCAATTACTCGTAAAGGGGACCGCCAAGTTACGGCCCACAGTGAACAAACTTTTTGAAACGACAGAAATCATCGTATGATTTAAATAGTTCTGATGTATTTTTGCTACATCAGTAAATAAGACGATTAAATGAAACCAAAATAATAAGTACATTTACGATTTGCTGTCGTTTTTTGGCCATTGTTTTACACAGCTTCCGGTTTTCTGTGTCTTCGTTTGTCGGTAGTTTGTCGATTACAAAAATCGATACCTCTGTTGATTGTAAAAAAAACGAAAATCGATTAAGTATTTTATGTTATAAAAAAGGGTACTTTTAACCGACCCAAAAAAGGAGAAAGCTATCTATTCGCCAGTACTAAAATATATTTAAGTATATTTGATCAAAAACAATTACCTACGATGAAGTCGGTTAAAAATCAGTGCATAAACAAAGATGATAAATCACCGATTTTCTTGATTATTTTTGTTTTGGATTACTGAATCATAAACAAAAATAATAGGTACTGACCTATTCCTATAATACACAGTACACATAATACACACACATTATTTTATTTTTCTCGTCACTCATTCGTTTGAAGTTTGTTTGTTTACAAATCACTTCACGTTCGTTGAGTTCGAGAGCTAAGTTGTTTGTTATTGTGATTTCTTACTATTTTACGACCTATTTACGAACATGGACTCCGAAACTGCCTTCATTGAAAACCCTAGCATGAACCTGGACACCTTACCCGATATAAGTGATGATAATGGCCTCAATATGGAAACCGACGCGGGCGGCTCCGCACACACTAACGACCCCAACATGTCTTCGGATTTTGGAACCCCTGGTGCAGACCAAAGTAGCTTGGCGACTGCAAGTACCTCGTCTCAGGGTTTGCAAGGTGTTGACCGGAACGCTCGATGTGCTAATTGTGGTATAAATATGAGACGTTTGCGTTGTCATCAGTTGGTAATAGTAGAAGTTCGTTCAATAATACAGCAATGGGTTCGACAAGTAAGTACCTAATTATTTACCTTTCTGTTGGAAACTACTTTAACTGCACTACCTATCTTAACATGAATCCCTCCATGTCAACATACATCTCTATACCCAGATAGGAACAGCTATTTTTGGCTATAGGGATAGCTAGTTGACGGCCACTGTGGCGCGTCGGGCGAGGGTAATGTTAAGTTCATATTATTTGTAAAAATTAAAAATAATAAAGTGGAAATTCAAACACTTCGAGTACTAGTTTTAATTTGTAATGACGTCTTCTTTTCTTAACTAATATGTTTTAGGATGTGCTTGTAAAACCCTAAACTATAATGTCGTAGGCTATTAACAGGTGTTCACTGAGGGCCAAAGCTTGTAGGGGAGGTGGTCGACCTCCTTTGAAAAGACTGTTCGGCTGTAATAATTTTCCTTTGAACAGCAATATTATGTACTACTATCATGAATACATTAAGATATCTAAGTATAGCCATAAATTTAGCTGTTAGAGGGGAGTGCATGTGGCTCTAAAAACTAAGACTTTAAACTAAATATTACATAAACAGAACCCTAAAATGAAAAACAGATTTTGAAAACCCACACTGACTTTACAAGAGCTATCTAACGATACATAACAAGAGAAAAATTAAACATAAATTAATTCAAGATATCATAGGAATATCATAGAAAGTACATGTTAATTAATTTATTATTGATTTCTTTCTGTTGTCTAGTCACCACAACACAAGCTTAGTAGCTTACAATGGCGTTAGATGTCTGTGTATGATGTTCACAGAATTTATTTAATGAATTTTGGGATGGGGAACCAGTTTTACACACCACTGTACTTAAAAAACAATGCCATAATAAAACCCAGTTCCTTCAAAATGACTACCTACTAATAATGAATAGACTCAAAACCATTGTATTACAGAGTAGGTAACAAAAAAAGACCCAACTTAGCTATGGTTGGTACCTGTTTGGACAAAAAAAATGTAAACAACACACAAACTGTACTGTCGGTAGGTAAAATACCACGCTACAACTCGTAATCAGTGCGTAATTAGCGTAGGTAGCCGCGTATTTACCTATAGAAGTACCGTAATATAGAAATACCTACAGAAACAAAAAAAGTTGCAGGTGTCTAGCCTTACCTTTATTTTTTCCTACGCTTGTTATTGTATAGTCTTCAGGCTTGAAATGTAAACTGCATACTTTAGAGTATTTTGTATAAGGTTTCCCTCGTTTTAATATCTTATTCCACAACGTAGCGAGCTCCTCGTCCCGGGGAAATTGATGAAAAGAAACATTCTTCGCTTTGCCTGCCATCGAGGTGCACCGCGGCACTGTGCAGTAATAAGGCATTTTATCAACACCAAACACGGAGTAACACACAAAATAACATAGCTATTTTATTATATTATTGTTAGAAATGTCGCGTAAAACTGTATTTTTTGTGAAAATAAACAAAACTTGGCGCACAAACACCAAGCGCCGACATTTACCAAAACAGAAAAAATGAGTTATGAGGTCAGTCAGTGTTGCCAGTTTCTTGGAGGAGTATTTGTCTCGTCTATTGTCTTTGGTCTAATAATCGACTAAAATAAAAGTTCGATTCTTACACTGACCTTGTGAAAATACAAATAGATAATATCGGCTGGTAAAACTACTCCTAAGCGAAAGCCCTCAAAATAATCGAGCTGGCTACCAAGACATTTATAAACAAAATAAATTGAGTTATAGCTATTTATGCAATTTCTGTGGGTATAGTCAATTCCATATAAGAATTCCCTCAGACGTTTAGCTGAAAAATTACATTTTGTTAGATTTCTATGGCATATATCTCCTAAAAAAAATATTGATGTACCTAATAGGATTTGCTGTTTTCCCAACATGTGTATTCACCTTTTGAGAAACGAAACAATATTTTAACGAGCTAAATATATATTTTTCGTTTGCTACCACGCAACTTCTATATGAAATGTGTTTTTTCTCTCATTTGATTTCGACGTAAAGGTTCTCAAAACTTATTATTACATTTAAAACGTGTTTTAGTCGATTCCAATAATTTTCATTTTAGTCGATTAATCGATTGCAATCCCAGCAGGAAATCAACAAAACATTCTCTATGACGCAAAAGTAGCCATTTTTTTCCGAAAAAGTGGGAAGGGAAAAAGGTGATACATGTCAAATATTTCAAGGCTGTTGTGTGATGATTCCATTTTTTTACCAACGTGATAACGATTGCAACAAATAAAAGTGTTCAGTAAAGTTTTTATGTAACGCGGTGGCAGCATCATCGAGTTTTGATGTGTTGTGCGTCATAGTCGAGACTCCGGTTTCCGGCTTGAACAACAAAAGCTGCGAGTTAGATTCGCAAAGATGGGTTATTATTGCACAGTGCCACAATGTACGAGCCTCGCCGGCAAAACGAAGAACGTGAAGTTTCACAGGTTCCCCCGAGATGTAACGATGGCCGATAAATGGAACATAATATTGAAACGCGGCAAACCTTACACGAAGTATTCGAAAGTTTGCAGCTTGCATTTCACTCAAGCAGACTACAATGTGACAACAATGGGTAAGAATAAAGGTATTTCGGGTTTTTCCATCTTCATATTTAACTTCTTGAAGCGGTGACTCATTTTAAAACACTAATTTACACCGTTTCAAGACGTTTCCATCCATAACTCATACTCACAATCACTCTTGCTAACAATCACTCATTTTGTTAGTAAATCAATGCTCATTTTATGTTTGCTAACAAACTAACTCGCAATACTAGATTCTAAGATGTGCAATAGACAATAATCTGCGTATGAAAACCTGGTAATTCCCTGTGTCTAAAAGAGGAAATGATCTAAAAAAGGTTGGTTATATTGCAAAATTGTTATCATATTTGAGATAAAACGGTGGCTGATTGTTTGTAAAATTCTTGATTATAACACTTTTAGATTGTTTTAAAATGATACAAAGTTCAAGTTGTGGTCGTGCATTGACAAATAAGTCAAGGTTTTTTAAAAAGGAAAAGAATTGAAAAGAACAAAACGGAGTCATTGTCTTTATTATATAGTTATCATTAATTTTATCTATGTAAGCCTGCACTTGGAAGCAAGATAATTTCACAAACTTAACCCTGTTCACTAGAGCCCCCATAATTGTAATTATTTACGGGGTCGTTTTCCACAAATGGACCTAAAATTAAAATTAGGTCCATTTTTGCGTGTATGTTCCTATTGAGAACCAGCCCAGCTCTTCCATAAATTTATGTAGGCTTTAAATAACTTTGTAGTAGGCTTTTTACGTCACCAATAGTTCCTAGTCTTATCTCCGGCAATACAGGACATTCCAAATGAACATGCGCATCCGTTTCCTCTACCTCCACACAGGCTCTGCACAGCGGGCTGTCTATCGAGGCTCTGTAGAACCAGAGGCTTATTGACGGAAGATACTTCCAACTCACAATACTCTCAGGGTTGGTTCAAGTCCTGGTTTGGGGTGGTTGGTTAGGAGCATTTAATTTTGATCATTTCTTGCCAAAGTTTATCTTTTATGTGGCAGTTTATCATGTCTTGGCATAGTTATTAATGCGTCACTGTGAATCACATGATCACAGCATAGAAAAATCCAATGAGATTCTTGTATTCTTCTCATTGGAGGTCTCGTTCTGAAGAACACACTAAATTGGTAATTTTAATAAGATTCAGAACAATCATGTGAATTCTAAGTACCTAGATTAAGAAAATTGAATTCGAATTCTTACAAGAGGTTTGCAATATAAATAATGTTATAAATGTGAAAGTAACTATGTCCGTCTGTCTGTTTGTTACAAAAACAAAATAAAACAATTATATAAGGGGGGCTCCACATAACATTCATGGATGGTTGGTACAGTGTTTGTAGGGTTCCGTACCATACTCACACTTGGTTTTTCCAAATCCTTTTTTGTCAATACAGATTTAACCCACTCCCAACCTCTTATTTGGGTTATCTCCATGTGCGAGATAAAAGAAATTGAAATGCATTTTTAAATCACATTTTTTCCTTAATGTGGATAGATATAGCCCGCGATAAAAGCTATGCAATAGCTTAAAAAATAATAAAATTGCGAATATCCCATGCCTTCGGACCGTGATGAGTCCCTAGGACTTGTCAGTTTCCGACCGATGTTTTCTTTCACCGGAAGAGCGATGTTATTGGCGCACATAACTTTTTCACGAAAAAGACATTGTTCGGCCTGGATTCGAACCCACGACTCTCGGAATGAAAGTTGGGGTCTTTACCACCAGACCAACACCGCTCTTGAAGAATTAATGAAGAATTTTATTAATGTACATTTAATTTAGATTCTTCTTCTGTTTTCGCGATGTTGTAAAAGTAATAAAAACCACGCGATTCAAACCGAAAAATGTCTTTAATTTCAGAACATTTAATTTTCAATTTATTAAAATAAATACTACAATTTTGATTTTAATCATAACTAGATTCTTATATTCAGGCATAACTTAGTTTATGATCCAAATAAGATGACTTTTTTAAATTAAATTCGCATAATAAATTTGCGCGAGCAAGAACAAAGAATAATATAAAATTATAATTGTAAAGTACATGGCTATGAGTAGAAAAAACTCAATTTTGTATATTTTGAATAACAAATTTACAATATGTGTTTTGACGAGGGTAGTCTTTCAAAAGGGGGTTGTTCTAGACTAGATTTTATGGCACTGTCTTTATCTAGGGAGGAAACAGTCGACTATGTTTGTAAAGTTTGTATGGAGAAAATAGCAGGTATCTCTTCCCCTTAAAACCGAAAACTGAGTTTAATTTCATTTCAATTCTTTATTTGCTTGACAATAATAGGTACTAGAAACATTTTACAAGAAGAATGCATCATCAAAAATCCTCCCCTGACAGGATTCGAACCCGTGCCCCTCGCTTGCCAGCCGAGTGCTACCAATACACCCCACGGGAACCTCGCTGGGAAAGTCAGTTGAATAGTACATTACATTACATACAATCCTCTATTATCATAAAGCTGAAGAGTTTGTATGTTTGAACGCGCTAATCTCAGGAACCGCTAGCGCTGGTCCAATTTGAAAAATTCTTTCAGTGTTGGATAGTCTATTTTTTGAGCATATTATGTAATATTTTATTTTCAAGAAATTTAGGCATACGAAGTCGCGGGCCCTGCTAGTCTTTCAATAATTATTTTGAAGATTTTCAATCAAATTCGCAAACCATTTTATGATCTCAAGATGAATCTCGACGAAACGGACGAAACGAAAAAAATCACATAAAGGAAAAAAATCTGTTTTTCCACTTGATACTTAACGATGAATAATTTAAAATAATTTAAAATGGTAAAAGTTTAGTTTTTTTCGGTTTTTGCGATGCATATATGAATTAAATCTCATTTTTAGGGTTCAGTACCCAAACGGGACCCTATTACTGAGACTCTGCTGTTTTGTCTGTCTGTCCGTCTGTCACCGCTGTATCTTATCAACCGTGATTGCTAGAGTCTAGACAGTTGAATTTTTTACACATTTCTGTAGCTGCTATAACAACAAATACCTATAACTAAAAACAAAATAAAACAAATAAGTATTAAAATTGATATAAATAAGTATTCCATACAATAAACGTGATTTAATTATACCACTGGCGCCATCCAGTGATAAACGTCAGCGGTAAAGCATGGTCCGCTTGGTCCAGTGTTTATTTTAGGGTTCCGTATCCCATTGTGATAATGGTATGGAACCCTTCGTGAGCGAGTATGACTCGCACTTAGCCGCACTTTTCAAATTTTGCCTCAAAAGGTTTCGATGCTGCGACCTGTGGATCACTTACAGTTCCACCACATCTAACCACTGCACCACGGCTACCACCAAGGCCACCACCAAGGCTATCGGGTAAAATTAAAGAATTCAATCTTTCTTATTTTCTCGAGTGAGGCTCATAGAGCCATCTACTACTCCCCCATTCTCACGACGTTCCCGGGTGCATCTCTCTCGGGCCGCTAAAACCCAAATTATTTCTGGTCGGCACAGTAGATATGTCATCAAGTAATCCCAGGCCATACCTACTGCAAATAGATTTGGAAATATTTTTACAGTCTGCTGTCTGACACCAACCCTCTTTGGGAACAAGCAGTTTTTCCGCCACCGCGCGGGGAGAACTCCAGGTTCCTTAGTCCCTTTTTACGACTCCCACTGGAAAAGATAGGGCAGGCTTATTCTAGTTAACTTGTTGATAACTAGCGAATATCAGATTTTTGCTCTAAAATTTCGCATAGTCGCATCTCTCACGTCCTTCTCTTACACATCTGAAATTCGCTAGTACTATCCCTGTCACTCTTTTCTGTTATGGTTCGACCTTATAAGAATCTGTTTATTAGTTATTTTCATGTGTGATCATCATGTCAAATACCAAATAAAGTATTCATATTGTTTTTGTATAGAATTTTTCCTTATGTATAGCTAATTTCACTAAATAAATCATTTGAAATTTAAATTAGACTAGGTACAGCTTGCGGTTTCACTTGCGTATTTCCCGGATAAAAAATCCGGATAACCGGACTTGATATCCGGATAAAAATTAGCCTAAAGCCTAATCGGGGTCTAAAGCTATCTGCATACCAAATTTGGTTGAAATCGAATCAGCCGTTTCTGAGATTAGCGTAGTCAAAGCCACACACAAACAGACAAACAGATAAACAGACAAACAAAAAAACAGAGAAATGGGTTCTACTGCGTTAATAGGTACCCCTCCCATTTATATTTTTTTTATATCTTCCAAAAACAGACACCGCTGAGTTACGATTTTATTATATATAATAAAATCGTAACTCAGCTACTTGTACTTACTCAACTAATTGTTTTCAAAACTGTTGTTTCAAATAAATTTTATAGTTAACCGTCCCAGAAAAATCAGTTCTGGCCTACTGCGGAGGCTTAAAAGCGAATTACCCATTTTGCCTCGATCAGTTAAAGATTTGAAAAGTACAAATTATTAAATTATAAACAGGATTAAAACCTGTCCTATATATTTTTCAAACTATGATGACGTAGGTATCGCGCGGTTTTTTTGACCATGCATTTGTGCGCCAAAACAAGGGGTGTGTACGAAATTTAGGGAACTAGCGACATGACCCAACTTCACCTGTTTTTAGGGTTCCGTACTTACCTCGAACGGAAAAAAGAAAAAAAATCACAAACTTCACTCTCAATTTTACAAATAAGCAGCAGAAGTCAGTCAATATTTACCTATACTATAATAAAACTTTGTATATGAAGTGATCTTAGTGCAATACTTTAATAATGCTTTTAAATTCCAAATTAAGATTTCGTTATCTTGTATTTAGCAGTTCTTTGATTTTACGCTCTAAAATTTTGAAATCTTAAGACATTTTTCGGTTTTAATCGCGTGGTGTTTATTACTTTTAGCATTGTTTCAACGCTCAACGTTTCGAGACCTTTACAGGTCCCTTCTTCCTAAAGAAGAAGTAATAAACACTACGCGATAAAAACCGAAAAATGTCTTTAATTTCAATAGAACATCGCGAAATCCTTCGATCATATATAAACTATAGATACACGGTCCCATACAAAATCGAAATCAAAAAACGGCACTACTTCAACGCTTACTTATACGGACATAGTACAGTTTAATGTAAACCTTAAGCACTGGGCAATAAGGTTGTAAAACACTTATGCACGACTGACAGCGATATGCCTTGTTTCGCTGTAACCGGCTGAAATATGCCTTGTTTTGACGGCTCCATTTCTAGAGCGGCGACCGTGCATCTATGTAGGTTATATATGATCGAAAGCGAAATGGGCAATAAGGTTTTAAAACACTTATGCACGACTGACAGCGATATGCCTTGTTTCGCTGTAACCGGCTGAAATATGCCTTGTTTTGACGGCTCCATTTCTAGAGCGGCGACCGAGCATCTATGTAGGTTATATATGATCGAAAGCGAAATCAGAAGAAAAATCTCTCTAAAATTTTGCATACCTAGTCGCATCTTACGTTCTTCTTTTATTTACACATCTGAAATTTTAATTAATAATTTTATTCTTGGTTTAAGCTGTTGGTTCCCCTAAAAATAATTAAAAAGATTCACAGGCCTGTGCAGCCATTTAAGCTTCACAAAATCGGTAGTTAAGCGATATAACGCTAAAGTATCTCTATAAAAAATGCTAAGTTTTATAAAATGGTGTTATGAGGAAAACTGTTTTATTATTCAACTTTTTTATGGTTTTTTTTTGAAAACGTCATTCGTACGTGACGCGAGAGTGTTAAGATAGGACCTCTGTGCTGCTAGAGGTGACGGGTTTGAAACTCGCCGCGGAATTAATCTTTATGAATTTGTAATTTATTACCTATCTTTACCATATTCCTCCCTATACCTATTTACATCTACACTAATATTATAAAGAGGAAAGATTTGTATATTTGTATGTGTGTGTTTGTAAATAATAAACTCAAAAACTACTGGACCGATTTCAAAAATTCTTTCACCATTAGAAAAGCTACATTCACCTTGAGTAACATAGGCTACGGGAGCGGGACTTACGCGGGTGAAACCGCGGGACGCTGGTAGTTTTTAATGTGAGTAGTATTATGTGACTTACGAAATATAAATGACTAGCAGTGCCCGCGACTTCGTCCGCCTATTTTTTTTTAATGGACTATCCAACACTGAAAAATTTTTCAAACCGGACCAGCGGTTCCTGAGATGAGCGCGTTAAAACGAACAAACAAACTCTTCAGCTTTATAATTTGTATTTGAACACATAACCTTCGGTATCGCAGCCGGTTGTTTACTCACTACGCAGTGGGGTCGACAAAATAACAATAGCTACTTAAAAACAAAATTACTTTTATCATAATTTAATGCCAGTAAATTAAATTAAATCCAAAAAGAGACAGTTCCCACTAGTACAGCGATATTGTTCTATTATGGTCATAATAATAAATGATAAAATAATACCGATTTCTTATTCAGAACTCTGGTGGTGGGTCCCGGGGCGATTTGGGCGGTGTTGGGCGGGTTGTGTGTGTGGATGAGATAGTGTTTTAAGTAATTTATTTTTATTTTTTATGTTTATTATTTTGTATATTGTAACTTATTTGAACAGATAGACAGACTGACACAGTTACTTTCGCTCTTGTAATGCTAGTAAGGATTATTATAGTTAGATTTTTGCTCCAGTTCCACTTTTGTTCAATAATGTATATGCGACAATAAATTAACTGATTAACTGATTAATTGCAAAAAAAATATACAAAAAAAACCCCATGAGTTTCTTGTGTCTTCTTCTCATTGGAGGTCACGTTCCGAAGACACAGTAGATTAAATATTAAAACTGACATTTCAAAGAGATATCTTGCTAATATCCGAATGAATAAACGTATTTTGATTTTTTATTTTAGAATAATTAGATAAACAGGTTTTTTGCGAAAATCCTAGGTTGTTATTGCAAAAAAGATTTATTTCCTAATCTTACTGAAATAAGTTAGGATTTTTGCAAAAAAAAAAACTCATTGCTCTAGTAACATTGCGAAAATAATCGTTGGCTGTCATGAACTAAGCTCACTGATTGGTCAATCGGAACACTCCAAACAACATCTTCTCCGATTGGTTGAAACTTAACGTTTAAAATAAATAAATGATTAGGTTAATGTTAGAACATGATTACACGCAACCTGTTTATCTTATTATCCTACGACATAGACAACTAGCTGTGCCTCGCGGTTTCACTCGCGTTAGTTACGATTCCACTGGAATATTGCAATATAAAGTATGCCTTAATCCAGATCTCCAGCTTTCTGCGTACCAAGTTACATCGCAATCGGTTTAGTAGTTTTGCGTGAAGTTGAAGTTTTTACGGGCTAACTGGATTTGGCTCAAAATTCGACACCATATCAATGGTCCATAGTACTATCGGGAACAAACAAACAAATAAAGGTACACGTCATGTTTTTATTTTTCAAAATTTAAGTCGTATACATAAAATAATCATGATTAATTTCAATTTAGAAAATTTTTCAAAGACGATGTTAACAATATAATATAGTAACATAATTTCTCACGATGTAAGATAAAAAATATACAATATCTCGTAAACAAAGATAATTACGAATTAGTGGTGTAGAGTGAAATAAAATGTGGTGTGCTTGGTAAAGTTAATTTCTGTTACTTTTAAAATAAAAACCCGACACGAGACTCGCGCACGAAGGGTTCCGTACAATTATCACAATCGGGTACGGAACCCTAAAAAGAACACTGCACCATCCATCGTGAACGCAACGCAAACGTTAAAAATTATTTTAGTACTGTCGCAATTCTATCAGTCCATTACTAGATGGACTGATATAATTGCGCTAGTAGCTAAAATATATCGCGGTATCGTTGCGTTTTATGTACTTAAATCACGTTTGTTGTATGGGAGCCCCTTTTAAATATTTGTTTTATTTTGTTTTTAGGATTTGTTGTAGCGGCTACAGAAATACATCTTCAGTGAAAATTTCAACTGCCTAGCTAATAAGGTACGAGTTGGCAACGGGCGACATGAGGTGGCAGCAGACGACGTGTCGCGTATGTATTTCTATGAAACTCCCTACGTAGTCAGCGACACGAAGCTAGCGACGCGTCGTCGAGCGAGCGTAGGGAATTTCATAGAAATACATACGCGACACGTCGTCTGCTGCCACCTCATGTCGCCCGTTGCCAACTCGTACCTTTACAGTTCATGAGATACAGCCTGGTGACAGACAGACATACAAACAGACAGATAGTAGAGTCTCAGTAATAGGGTCCGGTTTTTACCCTTTGGGTACAGAACCCTAAAAACCCAGCTGTATGGCCTTTACGTTCTCTCTCTATACCTCTTTGATATTAAATATCTTGTTTGCTCCTTTAGTTATATTATATTTCAGGGTTGCAATGCGTTGATGCATTACGAATAGTAATTTATTTAAATTCTTATACAAATAATACTGGAACCTGCGAAATTTAATGCATTTTGTATGAAAATACAAATTGAATATTGTTTTTTTGGACTGCTCCTTGCGTTTTCTGCTTTGTATGTTCTTTAAAGTTAAAGTTTAGGATTCCGTAGTACTAGACTAAAAGAGAACCGAGTTTTAAGGGGACAGTCTACCTACTCGTTTCTCCATACAAACTTCACAAACGTACTCCATACAAACTTTACAAACGTTCTCCATACAAACTTTACTTCGAATTTGCAAATTCGACTACTACGGCTTTTGGAAATTCGAAGCAGTTTCCGAAAATTTTGAACCTAAAGTTTACTTGAAAATCAGCTGTTTCTAAGAGTTGGAGGCCATTGACCTTAAATTGTCCTTTTATTTATTTTGGACTACTACAATCTAAATATTAATTGCCTTTATTTTTTAACAAATCTGTTTTTCAATCTATAGTACTAATCTATACTAATATTATAAAGATGTAACGTTGGTAACATGTATGTATGTATGTATGTATATTGGGAGTAATTTCCGAAAATACTAGACCGATTTCAAAAATTATTACGCCAATAGAAAGCTACATTATCGAGGAGTAACATAGGCTACCTTTGATCCCGATATTCCCACGGGATCGGGACTTACGCGGGTGAAACCGCGGGAATCTGCTAGTAATATTATAAAGAGGTAATGTTGGTAACGTGTATGTATGTATGTATATTGGGGATAATCTAAGAAACCACAGGACCGATTTTAAAAATCTTTTACCAATAGAAATTTACATTATCGAGTAACATAGGCTACTTTTGATCCCGATATTTTTAGGGGATCGGGACTTACGCTTGTAAACCCCGGGACGCAGCTAGTAAATGATAAACACAGTACCATTTTTTTTTAAATGATTAAATTTAAAAAAACGTCAAAGTTCGCCGGTAGATGTCACTACGAAGCCTTACTCGCAAGAACACACGAAGAGGTGCTTTCTTAAATTCGACCCGGCTGGAGGGCTACCCGTGGCGAAGCGGTTTAACGCGTTGGTTCGGATTACCAATAGTCGCGGGTTCGAATCCCGCCGGGTACTAAAGTTATTGAAAGCATTTTTTCAAAAAGCAGTATTCCTAAGTGTGGATTAACACTAAGAAATAATGTTTACAAAAAAGTCAAAGTAAAAAGTATGGTCACCTATACAATCTCACCAACGGTTATGTATGAGGTTGATGAGTGGTGACAAACCGCGGCCGACGCCGACGCCTTTGTCACATTTATTCACAGTTGTCCTATATTGTCACAGTGGCAAATTTTGAGCACTATGGACTGATTCATTACTTCATGTATGAGCTTACTAGCTACCTTCCGCCGTTTCACCCGCGTAAGTCCCGACCCCGATCCGAATATTTAAGGGTTCCTATACAACAAACGTGATTTTTGACATAAAACGTAGCGATACCGCGATGTATTTTTATCACTAGCGCCATTTATAAATGGTGTTTAGTTGTAAGTGTAGTTTTTTATGTAGTTTTAGTCACTGTTTGTCTTCCGAATAAAATAAAATAAATAAAATTTAGTGATAGACTTTACGTTCGTGTTGCGTTTACAAATTGGTTGGTCCAGTGTTCATTCTAGGGTTCCGTACCCAATTGTCTTGCACTTGGCCGGGTTCTTAGAGAATAGCTCCACTAATCTCCAGCTATTTGCATGCCAAGATTTCTCCCCTTCAGCCACTTTGCCAACTAACTAAGTACGTTCTCGCCATTGGTTCAGTAGTTTTTGCGTGATCGGAACAAACATCTCTAATCCTTCGCATTATTTGTAACTAGCTGCGGCCCGCGGTTTCACCCGCATTAGTCCCGATCCCGTTAGAATATCGGGATTAAAAGTAGCCTATGTTACTCCCTGATAATGTAGCTTTCTTTTGGTGAAAGAATTTTTGAAATCGGTCCAGTAGTTATTGAGGTTATTCATTACAAACATACGTACGACACCTTCGATCATATATAAACTATAGATACACGGTCCCATACAAAATCGAAATCAAAAAACGGCACTACTTCAACGCTTACTTATACGGACATAGTACAGTTTAATGTAAACCTTAATCACTGGGCAATAAGGTTGTAAAACACTTATGCACGACTGACAGCGATATGCCTTGTTTTGCTGTAACCGGCTGAAATATGCCTTGTTTTGACGGCTCCATTTCTAGAGCGGCGACCGTGCATCTATGTAGGTTATATATGATCGAAGTACGACACACACAAAAATACAAATCTTTCCTCTTTATACTATTAGTGTAAATGTACTTAGATATTATTGAAAAAAAAAACCTCAATAAATTTCCCTATAGGTACTTATCCTTTCCTCTTGAAGCAGTGTTATCTATTGGTGAAAACCGCATCACAATCAGTTGAGTGGTTTTTAGGTTATCCTGTATTTTGTTTACACACAGACAGACGTGGGATGTCACTTTCCGCATCTGGTGTGTTAAAATCTGTCGAGGTGAGGTACTCACATGTTGAGTTTGAATTTTTAACCGACTTCCAAAAAAAGAGGAGGTTATCAATTCAGATGTAATTTTTTTTGTGTCAACACTCCTCAATGAATAAAGTTGTGGTTACAATTTAGATGATTAATGATTAGGTGGTTAGAGGTACTCCATCAATCTGTACCTAATTCTTTAGGAGCCGATTCTATTGGTAAAAGTCCAAAAATCAGTAATTAAATGCATTCTGGGATGCTATTCTACTCATCATTCCGAAGGTTCTCATCAGATCTTCACCATCTTTAAATGGGACTAACTAGAAGCTAGAACCTTTCTAATAGAAAATAATCATTACTATTGGAACTCGGACGGCGGAGAACTCCGGTAACATTCACAAAAAAATACAGCCGATTCCATCCTCGTCCAAGTCTTAGCAAAATTAAGTTCCTGAGTATTATTTTCAAACGTTTTCGGTCAGCTGATACTAAAGCCCATAGTATTTAACATGTACCTAAGTACACAAAAAATACATCCAGCGTACACAAAATAAACACCAATTGATAACCTCACCCTTTTTTTTTAAAGTCGCTATTCGATTCGAAACCCACGGGACCCTATTACTGAGACTTCGCTGTCTGTCTGTCTGTCTGTCTGTCTGTCTGTCTGTCTGTCTGTCCGTCCGTCCGTCCGTCCGTCCGTCCGTCCGTCCGTCCGTCTGTCCGTCTGTCACCAGGCTGTATCTCATGAACCGTAATAGCTAGACGGTTGAAATTTTTACAGAAGATGTATTTCGGTTGCCGCTACAACAACAAATACTAAAAACAAAATAAAACAAATATTTAAGAGGGGCTCCCATACAACAAACGTGTTTCAAAAACTACAAGGGTATCGAGTAGGTCGTGGAATTCAAAATGGCCGCCGTGTCTGTCAAATATACCAGTCTACCTTCACTTACCAAAGAGTTTCTTATAAGTTTTAGATATTCTTTGTGCCAAAGTATTTTTTTTCTTTTTTTTTTGAGTAGTGTGGTCGTATGAAGGTAGTAAGGATCGAAGCTAAATATTTCACATTTTCCTATCAAATTTAAAAATTGGATGTAAATCATTTTAGGGTTCCGTACCCAAATGTCATAGTGGTACGGAACCCTTCGCGCGCGAGTGTCGCACTTGCCCGGTTTTTTAGTATGTTATCTTTAATAAGTATTATTTAGATCGTTTTCGGTGAGTTCATAGGTAAACCCCATATATTTAACACTAGCTGCGTCCCACGGTTTCATCTGCTTAAGTCCCGATCCCGTGGGAATATCTGGATCAAAAGTAGCCCATAGCCTTCCTCAATAAATAGACTATCCAACACTCAAAGAGTTTTTTTTAAATCGGACCAGCGGTTCCTGAGATTAGCGCGTTCAAACAAACAAACCAACAAACAAACTCTTCAGCTTTATAATATTAGTATAGAGTATAGATAAGTACAAACACAAATTGATTACCTCCTCCCTTTTTCGGAAGTCTGTTAACTTAATAGGTCATATTATTAGAATGTTTTCGGTGAGCTGATAGGTAAACCCCATAAAGCCATATTTCCTTATCAGACCGAGGTTGCCCTGTGCTCCGTAGGCAGCGGGAATCCCAACAAAAACAATAGTTGATGCGTCAGGAATGTACCTACCTAATTACATGATAAAATGTAAAAATAAACAATGCAATTTCGTTGTAGATTTTGCGGGTATTAAGGACCGTTTGTAGGGTGTGAATTTCCAAACTTATCTAGTAACTAGCTGCTCCCCGCGGTTTCACCCGCATAAGTCCCGATCCCGTGGGAATATCGGGATCAAAAGCCTATAGCCTTCCTCAATAAATGGACTATCCAACACTGAAAGAATTTTTCAAATCGGACCAGTGGTTCCTGAGATTAGCGCGTTCAAACAAACAAACAAACAAACTCTTCCGCTTTATAATAGTAAATAGATAATAGATTAGTTTAAATAAACATTTATTATATTAGCCTGCATTGTCCCACTGCTGGGCAAATGCCTTCCTTCAACTCTTCCATTCAGGTCTGTTTTGGGCTATGGTTCGCCACTCAGGCTTAAATTTGTCGACAAATAAACACTTCGTTTTTTAATATCACCTATCAACCAAAAAAAAACTACATTGAAATCAGTTCATCCGTTCGTGATCTACGAGGCCACAGACAGATACACACACACACACACACACACACACACACACACAGACAGGCAGACACGTCAAACTATAACACCCCTCTTTTTCCGGCGGGGGTTAAAAATACATGCTTTTGTGTAAACAAGATTTTCTTACAACACAAGTAAATGGAATATGGAATATCATGGAAAATCATGAAAGGCTTTGCCCGGTTCAACCCATCGGTTACTCGTCCGTGTGTTCCGATACGTTGGCTGGTGCAGCCTAAGGAAGACGGGTCGGGTTTTGTTCCACTGCCGTCTTCCTTCTAGATAAGCGTGTTACATCTTAGACCATAACGTCACTTTCCATCAGGTGAGATAGGGGCAAACGGGCATCTGCCGTGTGTAAAAATAATGTAAAACCGGCTAAGTGCGAGTGGGACTCACGCACGAAGGGTAGCGTACCATCTTATATAAAAAAAAGTCGTGTTAGTTACACCATTTATATAACTCAAGAACGGCTGAACCGATTTGGCTAAAAATTGGTGGGGACATCGCTTAAACCATTAACCAACAGCGCTCTCGCCCCTCTCACTATATTATTTATTTAATTATTGTATATTTAATTCCAGGTCAATGGAAGACCCTCAGCAAGGATGCCGTGCCCTCACAGAACCTCCCCAAGCTGAACCCTGACGGCACAGTCATGGTGATCCGCAAGTCCAGGACCGTCAAGTACAGGGATGGAAAGAAAGAGGACAGGTGATATATCTTTGTACTTTTACTAAAGATAATTGCTAAAAGGATATGACTTACTTTTCTCAAAGATAATTGCTTAAAAGATAAGACTTTTCTTCACTTAAGTAATTGACTTTTCTTAAGTCTTTGTTTTCCTCACTTAAGTAATTTACTTTTCTAAAAGATAATTATCTAAAACAGGGGTTCCCTAACTTATTTAAGACGCGCCCCCTTTCGACCATTAAAAATAATCTGCGCCCCCCCCCCCGTCCTCCAATCCAGATTATCAGGTCAGAATAAAAAAGTAGTATTCAATAACAAAATAGTTTTACAAAGTCATATGAGGGATATTAAGGGATATTTGGTAAGTACCAAATACTTTTGAGTCATACAAGGGGTATTCGTTAGGTACTAAATACTTTTGATAGCGCCCGTGAAGTGGCTGCGGGGTCGGGGCCAGTCTTGAGACTGATAAAGTTCTTAACATTCGCCCACTGAGGAAACAATACTATGTTCTTGACAAGCGTCTATTTCAAATTACCTAACGCTGCGCTGTGCAAAATCTACACTTAAATAGTCTCTGCCATGATTCTCTTCTGCTTAGCAACAGACTTCCCTGATCGTCCGTTCAAGTGTAGATTTTTGCACAGCGATGGGTAGGTGTTCGAAAAACGCTGACGAAGTCGCGGGCACAGCTAGTTTCAAATAATTTCATTGGTCGTATCGAGCAGTCTGGAATGCATTCTCCAGGTTTTATATCTGACTACATAGGTGGCCCGCGCCCCCCTGTGAATATCTTCGCGCCCCCCACTTAGGGAACCCCTGATCGAAAAGGAGGACTATAGGAGGAATTCCTATTTAAGACGAGCTTGCGATGGATATAACAAAACTGATCATGATTCTAGTGTCTTTGATATGTTTGGTGATAGCATAGTGAGTGCGAGACATAAGTTATCTAATACATTTTTCAAAAATTAATGTTGCAAATATAACTTATTCTACAACTAAACTTGTGTTGTTCCAATGTATAATTCGCTCTTACCCTTTTCCATGGGTTGTACCCACTTTAGTTTTATATAAGTTTTTCATTCTATTGCCTGTACAAGTGTACACACAGTATTTAGTTCCTAGCATAAGTCTATTAGTGAAAACATGTAATTGGCCTTTTGTATCTATAGTTATCTAGAAAATTTATTTTAAAGGAAAAATAGCATTCAAAAATTTCAACAAGTCGCAATTTCATCGCAAGTCCAGTGGACTTGCGTAGTCTAGTTGGAACAGACGTTGGGGTACCGACCCAAAGACGCGAGTTCAAGCCTCGCCGCAAGTGAAAATTTTTGAATGCTATTTTTCCTTTAAAATAAATTTTCTAAATATAATAGCCTTGAGCTACATACAAAAATTTAAAAAAAGAAATTTATAGTTATTTAGATTATGTTTATTGTGCTGTTTGTTTTCCGAAAAATAAATAAATAAATAATAAAAGATACCGTCTCCAACAATTCCAGCGACAAGATGGACAAGTGGTCGATGCCTCTCGCGGGCCACAGCGGGCTAGTTCCCCACCCGCCGCCGACACCCGACGTCTGCACTCAGGATCATGAGAGCAGTGTTGTGAGTATTATTGTCTTTATTTATTTACTCGCAGCTCCCTGCGGTTTCACCCGCATAAGTCCCGATCCCGTGGGAATATCGGGATCAAAAGTAGCCTATAGCCTTCCTCAATAAATGGACTATCCAACACCGAAAGAATTTTTCAAATCGGACTAGTGGTTCCTGAGATTAGCGCGTTCAAACAAAAAAACAAACAAACTCTTCCGCTTTATAATAGTAATAGATTTAGGTTAATTAGGGAAACATACAGAACTATAACAACTAAAAACAACTTATGAATAATATAACTTAATCCAACAAAGCTATTGCTATGATTAGTAGAGTCCGGCCGAAACCGAAACTCAGATGGTCAAGTGCCTTAAAATACTGAAATTTGGTGCATTTTACCCATTATTCTGCATAAATTAGGACATGAAATGGAAACACAGTAGGCAGTTTGTTGTAATCATTTATTTATCCATACTAATATTATAAACAGGAAAGATTTGTATTTTTGTGTCTGTGTGTGTCTGTATGTTTGTTATGAATAAACTCAAAAATTACTGTGCCGATTTCCAAAATTCTTTCACTATTGGAAAGCTACATTCACCCTTAATAACATACTACTTTTGATCCCGACATTCCCAAGGGAATGAGACTTACGCGGGTGAAACCACTGGACACAGCTAGTATTTTATAAAGCTGAAGAGTTTGTTTGTTTGTTTGAACGCGCTAATCTCAGGAACCGCTGTTCCGATTTGAAAAAATCTTTCAGTGATGGATAGTCCATTTATTGAGGAAGGCTTAGATAGACGAAGTCGCGGGCACTGCTAATCATGGATATGCACAAATCTCTTTATCTATACTCATATTTTAACGTTACCTACGTTGGGAACGTGTATGTATGTATATTGGGGGTAATCTCCGAAACCACTGGACTGATTTCCAAAAATAATTTACTAATAGAAAGCTACATTATCAGGGAGTAACATAGGCTACTTTTAATCCCGATTTTTCCACGGGATCGGGACTTACGTGGGTAAAACTGCGGTAATCTGCTATGAATAATTAAAATAGGTAGGCGGAAGAGTGGAGTGCGACGCAAAGTGTAGCTGGTTTCCTTTTTGTCTGAAAACTTAAAATTTATTTACTTTGTAATCATAATATTTGTTTTTTATTTAATTTCCAGCTCTACCGCCTTCAAACTCTAGGGGCGATCGCGAACACAATATCTCCCCAAAATCCCCTTCACGCCCCCCATTTAGGCTTAAAACCAAAAAAGCAAGATGCCTTTATGCAAACCGACCCAGTTCAGAATGAAGACGATGACACACAACCCAACAACAGCTACAGCGAAGTCTCCGACAAGAGCTTTAACTCCGAAATAGACCCATACGGATACCCAAAGGAAGATTACCCAAAAGATAATTACCCAAAAGATAATTATCCAAAAGATAGCTATCAAAAAGACCCAACCTACCCAAAAGAAACGAGCTATTCAAAGGACAGTTACTTAAAAGACTCCTTTCCTAAAGAAAGCTACTCGAAAGATTCAAGTTACCAGAAAGGTGGACCTAACTACCCGAAAGATAACGCTTACCAGCAAAAAGATGGTGGTTACCAGCAAAAAGATCCCATTTACCAAGCGAAGGAGTCGAGTTACCAGCAGAAAGATGATGATTATGGAAAAGATAAGTTGTATGAGCCTAAAGATTATACAAATAAGGCCTCTGAAGATTACATACCGCAGACAAACGAAGAATATAATAAAGAAGCGGAGAAATATGCTTTAGAGAGAAAATCTCATAATGGATACGATATGAAAGAAATATATCAAAAGCAGATGGAAAACTCCATATACCAGTATGATAAAAATTACCAAAGGTAAATTAATACTATTTTATTATTTTTTAGGGTTCCGTACCCGAAGGGTAAAAACGGGACCCTATTGCTGTGACTTCGCTGTCTGTCCGTCTGTCACCAGGCTGTATCTCATGAACCGAAATAGCTAGACGGTTGAAATTTTCACAGAAGATTTCAGAAGTATTTCTGTAGCTGCTAAAACAACAAATACTAAAAACAAAATAAAACTAATATTTCAGAGGGCTTCCTTACAACAAAAGTGATTTTTAAATTTTAAACAAAATGTTACCACGATTTATTTTTACCACTAACGCCATCTAGTGATAAACTGGCGTCAATGGTAAAGCTAAAAGCAAACATGCGTCGTTGCCTACACGGTTTCGTACACAATTTAGGGTTCCGTACCCAATTGTGATAATGGTTCGGAACCCTTTGTGCCCGAGTTCGGTTTTTTTTACCTATTTTTTTTCAGGGAGTATCTTTACCAAAGCGGATATCCGGATTCGGCGGAAGTTCTGCGGAATCAACAACACAATCTTCAAATACTACAGGAGACGCACCGGCTGAGTGAAAATCAGAATTTCTTTAATGAAAACCATATAAAGCAAGAAATCGATATTAGTGTCGATGATTATGAGCGGAGTAAGGGTGAGTGCTTGTATAGTTTTTTTAGGGTTTCGTACCTCAAAACGTAAAAACTGTTTAGTTACCGTTTCTTTCACTGAAAACTTATAAAATATATTTTCTTTTGCTAAAAACTAACAAAATGAGAAATCTTGTTGTTTCACGGATAGTCTGCACGGTTTATCAACTAAAGTTACTTAGAATTTTTTATTTTTTATGGAAAAATACGCATTCAAATATTTTCACTTGCGGCGAGGCTTGAACTCGCGTCTTTGGGTCGGTACCCCAACGTCTTCCAACTAGATCACGCAAGTTCCTGCCTAGTGCCGCGAAAATTTGGAAATTTTCGCGGTTCAAGCCTCGCCGACAATGAAAATTTTTGAATGCGTATTTTTCCTTAAAAAATAAAAAGTTCTAAGTAACTTTAGTTGATAAACCGTGCAGAGTAATAGCATTGAACTACATACAAAATAAAAATAAATTCTGTTTTTTTTCACTAAAAACTTATAAAGATATTTTCTTTTGCTAAAATCTAAGAATTGAGAAATCGTTTATGTTGTTCCACGTATACTCTACGGTTTATCGACTACAGTTATTGTTTTTTGTTCACTGAAAACTCACAAAAGATCTTTTCTTTCCTTAGATAAAAACAAAATAATAGATACGGTATATTCTAACATTGCCTATTCGAAAAATGAGCTAGAAACACCTACATGCATTTTCATAAAATTATTGTTTTTAAAAACATTTGTCTTTAAGAATGATTCAGACATTTGTAAATAAGCAGAAAGACATTCTTATGGATGTCAAAAAGATGATCGCAGTGTGACAGCGCGTGCTCACGCGGCAACGGTTCGACATACGACTGAGGCTAGTGCGTCAGCTAGACGCAGTTTTACCGTCTCATTTTTCGAGACTAGGTACCGTATCTTTAGTTTTTTGTTTTAATCTAAGTTTCTTTCACTAAAAACCAACTTGTACTATATCTCCCACAGACGGTAGCGCGATGTACAGCGAGCGTCGCCTCGCGCAGCGTCTCATCGACCACATGCCCATCGCGGTCAAACAGGAGACGCCGGACACGCCTAACGGTAAATATACACTCACTAGCTGCCTCGTAAGTCCCGATCCCGTGGGAATATCGGGATCAAAAGTAGCCTATAGCCTTCCTCAATAAATGGACTATCCAACACCGAAAGAATTTTTCAAATCGGACCAGTGGTTCCTGAGATTAGCGCGTTCAAACAAACAAACAAACAAACTCTTACGCTTTATAATAGTAATAGATACATACATACGTACAAACCCACGTTATCTCTTAATAATATTAGTATGGATATATACATGATCGCAGTGCAGAAAACCAAAATAATTATTTACACACCAACTTTTTCACTTTTATAATATTAGTAGCATCTCAGTCAATCCTGAAGAAGAGACCTGTAAAGGTTTCGGAACGTTGAGCGTCGAAACAATGCTAAAAGTAATAAACACTACGCGATTAAAACCGAAAAAATAATTTAATTTTTATTAGTAGGATCGATATAATTAACCCTTTATCTATTTTTGTATTTATTTCTAGGCTGTAACGTGACCTTGCAGCCACAAAGCAGCCCGTATCCGTACCAACCGATTGCTCATAGTAATCTTGGAGGTATGTATTTTTGTACTTGTAATCTAATCAAAATAAATATAAGTATTATATCCGTTGTCTAGTCACCGTAACACAAGCTTAGTCTCTTACCACGGGGCTAGATGGCGCTGTGTGTTGTTGTCACAATTTATTTACTAATCCAATAATAAATAGCACGTTGTCGGCGTGATCAATATTGATACTCATGCAAAGTTTTAGCTTCTTAAGAACGTGGCGACTGTTACCATTTCCATACAAACTTAATACCAAAATAAATTATGAAAAATTTAGTTTTCTACCTTAATATCGATATTATTCGGATTAAGATTTTACTTTTATAGGGTCCCCACCACAAGGTTTTCCAAAATATTCATTCGAAATGAAATAAAACGGAGAAACATTTTTTTTTCATTTTTACAGCGTAAATTACTTTTTATTAGGAATAATATAAAACAAATGAGATGTAAACTAGTAATTTACGCTGGAAAAGGAAAAAAATGTAGAAAGCTAAATTTTTCATAATTTATTGTGGTATTAAGTTTGTATAGAAATGGTGATTTTTGATTTGATTTTTTTATAACCAATACTCTTCGATCATATATAAGGGTGAATCAACTTTTAAAGTACTCCTTTCGTGTCCTCGACATTAAAGTACCTATAAAATCTGTATTTAAGTATAATTTCTTATTTTTTTTTTACACACAAATAATCTGATGTTTTATTAACATATGCCAGTTTAAATAATCTTCAAAATTTAATCTAGATTTACGAAATTTTGTGGTAACGCAGTTGATGAAAAGCAGCTTTCCTACTAAAAATACGTGTCCCCAAGCCTAGTTGACAAAACAAATTATGAAAATTCTTCAAAAATTCTGAAGAACATACTGTCTTTTCATATAGGTTTTACATTTAGATTGAAATTAGCTTGATTTTACACTGGGATATTTCTTAAATTTAAAATAATTAGTACTATTTATATGTTCTTAAATATTTGTCCCAAACATTGACGACAACAGCACGTATACTGCGTTACCGCCAAATTCAAATACGATGTAAAATAACATGGCGACACATAGCAACATCGTTAAGAGCGATATTTGTCTAATATTTCATCGGTGTGGCTCGAAGCAGCCGATCGCGTGCTACCCGCCGCTCAGTCCGTCTTGAGCTCTCGACCAGTGCGCGTGGGTTTATTACTGCTCTACAGCGTTACGGCGGGAATCGTGGTAAGTTTTTTGAAATTTTGAGTTAAAGTACTCTAGAATGTTGTCCAAGCCATCTGATTTCAAGGTCATGATCGTAAATTGTGTCAGTTTCTATTTGGTAGTTATTTATCATCATTTTAAGTTAAATTTTCTCATGCGTTACCGGTAACACCAGATAAAAATTCTCTTGCGTTACCGGTAACACCAGAGAATGTATAAGAAAACGTAACCCTGCAATTTCTGTGTGATCCAAATCGTTCAATTTGTCTCAGGTCTGAGTAACACAACCGAAATTGCCGCTAAGCGCTGCAGAAAAGCAGAAACGCTACAGAGAGAGATTAAAAAATAATACAGAAAAATATGAAGAAGCTAAGAAAAAACACCGTGAACGATATCACAAGACCAAAAGATTAGTAAACGCCTAAAGAAAAATATAATGCAAATGTTATATGGAAATTACGCAAACGACAGTTGAAGGAAAGAAAAAAAGCACAAGAAAGAAGAAAGAAACTCCTCCCGCCTCGCCAATATCTGACTCTAGGTTTAAACACTACTAAGAAATTAATGTATCTCCGCCACCAACACCTCCACGATATACAGGAACCCTTAAGGTTCATTAAATATTTTCAGACTGCTATGGAAAACTACAATTTAGAGATTTAAGCCGTTTCTGTGATAATAATAGGAATGGAATACGAGGAATCTGTAGGTGTCTTAATCCAAAAGTTTACGATGTGAGAGTCCAAAATGTTGTAGAGAATGAATTTATTAGTTGGGACGTTCTAGGATCAAAGCGGCACAGGACACATCCAAGTGCGGCTATGTAAAAGATCCTAATGGTAACCTGCTATGAGGACCTCGCGGTGAAGGAGAGATGGCGCTCTTATTTCCACGAGCTGCTAAATAAGCAGTAAAAAGAGGTGCAGCCACCGGAACTCCCTCTAAATCAAGGACTTGTGCCACTGATTACTCCTGAAGAGGTACGCAAGGCTCTTCGCTGCACAAAAAATCGGAAAGCTGTCGGCGCCGATGGAGTCCCCATCGAAATATTGAGGCTTTGGGCTCTCGTGGTGTGGGCATCTTAACCAACCTTTTTAACCGCATACTGGAGACCAGCAGGATCCCTGCCCAATAGAGACTGAGTGTTATTACTCTAGTGTTCAAGGGCAAGGGTTCTGTGCAGGAGTGTAGAAGTTATCGTGGTATAAAGGTCATGTCCCACACCATGAAGCTCTACGAGCGTATAGTTGACTCTCGGATCCGGCTGGAGTGCACTGTCTCGAATGGCCAGTATGGTTTCCGCCCCGGTCATGGTACCCTGTTTTCGCCCTAAGGATCGTTATGGAGAAATACAGAACGAAAAATACGCCTCTGCAGTTTCTGTTCCTGGACTTGCAAAAAGCCTTTGACTGTGTTCCTCGCGTGATGATCTGGTGGGTGGTGCGGTCCAAAGGGGTGCCAGAAACTTATATTGAAACCATCAGACATGTACCGAAATTCCGATTCTGTGGTGCGAACTCCTGTTGGTGACACTAAATCTTTCCCCATTACAATCGGTGTCCCCCAAGGATCCGTCCTAAGTCCGTTCCTGTTTAGCGTAATACTGGATGCAGTGTCCGTAATCATCCGAGATGCACACGAGGAGCCCTCGTGGATGCTCATGTATGCTGATGATATTGCGCTAGCGGACTCTGATAAGGGACGGCTTGGAAGGCGTTTAAATGCGTGGAAAGAGTCGCTTGAGAACGGCGGTTTGCAACTCAACGTAGCGAAGACTGAATACTTGGCTAGCAATATCACAGATCCCACACCTGGCTGCGTAGACGATCACATGGTCGAGTGGACAGACCAGTTTAAGTACCTTGGGATCTCTGCTTCACGAGTCCGGCGACATCGATTGCGACGTCAAGTCCAGCATTTCGGCAGCTTGGGCTAAGTGGCGAGAGGTAACTGGTGTCATCTGTGACCCCCAAAATGCCAGTTAACCTGAAGGGACAGGTCTATAAAACCATCATTAGACCTGTCCTTTTGTATGTTAGTGAGGCGTGGTTAGTGCTTGAGCGACATAAACAGGAGCTGCATGTCACGGAGATGAAGATGCTGCGCTGGATGTGTGGAGTGACACGAAAAGACCGCGTCAGAAACTCCCGCATCAGGGGCAGGCTTCATGCCCGAGACATTGCAGACAAATTGCAACAATGCAGCTTACGGTGGTACGGCCACGTTCTACTAAAACCGGCTAGTTACGTGGGAGACTAATGTCTTGCTATGACGGCTCCGCCCGGCCGCGGCAGATTGGGAAGACCCAAGAAGTGCTGGCTTGACGTCGTAAGATCGGATATGCGTGCAAACGGCCTCACTACACGGGATGCCGAAGATCGTGCGAAGTGGAGACGTAAAAGTACGAAAGCGGACCCTGGGCTCTCGAGAGGGATGCAACCGGGAACATCGCTCGGATGATGATGATGATTTTATTTTGATATATTGATCTCATTAAATGTTAGTTTAGGTCATATTTTATCTACATAAGTCTATAATGTTGTTGAGACTAAACCTAATGGTTCTCAGGCGTTACCGATATTTCTCTGGCGTTACCTATTTGTCCCTAAGATTGTGTTACTTTTTTTTACAATACCTATTCTAAAAATATTATTTAATTATGAGAAACCGACTAATTGAATACTTAAAGACTGAAGTAAGACGTGGAAATAAGTATTAGGTGACTAATTATTCTATATCGAGATTTATCTCAAAGTTAGACATTTAAATATGAGCAAAGTAACGCAGTGGACTTATTATGGCCTTTATTTCATGTTATTGTTATTAAACATTGTATTTGAATATTCAAAAAGTCTGTAATTAAGCATGAATAAATGACTATTTAATTGTTTTGTCTAAATTCTTTGTTTTATTTCAAAATACAATACAATAAAATAAGTAACGCAGGGGATAACTTTATGGTCCGCACATCAGTTTTTATTAAAAAATTTCATTAAAAACTGTTTATATGTCGCGCCAACCTACATAACCTAAAAATAGTTGAAATAACTCACCTAGTAATGCTTTAATATCTAAAGATTTCTTACTTTTTTTTAGCAAGTTTGTTACTGAAATTATTTCTAAAAGGAGTGCCTTAGGAGTTGATTCACCCATAAACTAAAGATACACGGTCCCATACAAAATCGAAATAAAAAATCGGCAATACTTCAACGCTTACTTATACGGACATAGTACAGTTTAATGTAAACCTTAATCCCTGGGCAATAAGGTTGTAAAACACTTATGCACGACTGACAGCGAAACAAGGCATATCGGCTGAAGTATGCCTTGTTTTGACGGCTCCATTTCTAGAGCGGCGACCGTGCATCTATAGTTTATATATGATCGAAGCCAATACTTACTGAATTAGTAGTATACAGTTAGAAGGAAAAGCGTAAACAAACACGTCACACCTTAAGAGGTTAGTCTCCATTCTCTTTCTCCATACAAACGTAGTTTACATTTTCCTCCCTGGATAAAGACATTAGAGCAAATATGTTTATGCCATAAAACCTATATAATCTGTCATGACAATGCATCTACCTTTTTATTTTTTTCATTTTATTATTATTTTAATTAGAAAATAAAATAAAAAAAAAGGTAGATGCATTCTCATGACAGATATAGGTTTTATGGCATAAACATATTGGCTCTAATGTCTTTATCGAGGGAGGAAAATGTAAACTACGTTTGTATGGAGAAAGAGAATGGAGACTATCCTCCTAAACGTCTCAACATGAATCAGCTCTGTTCTATTATTTTCGAAAACGGCAAAACTTTTTTTTTTGTAGTTTTGACGACGACCAACCGAAATATCTCCGAATTATAATGATTTGCACTGCCGACTAGTCGGCTAGTCTGCTAGTCGGCAAAAACCATAGTCGGCCCATCTCTAGAAGTTTTTACAAATGTTATAACTTACAGTATTTCTCTGTTTTTAGTATTAATAATTTTAACTTTTTGCGGTAAAAACCTTTTACTAAACTCCTTTCTTCTTGTATCATTGGCTCTTACAAGTTTTACCTTTAAAAAAATATGAGCCGTCACGGGACGTCTGACAATGGGGTGCCACGCGCAAAGCTGTTTGCAGAGGCGCTGGCATCGGATGATCTTTTTTTTTTTCGATGATGGTCCTCCACCAATGGAAACGCCGAGTTTTTTTTTATTCTTTCGGTCTCAGACCGATATGGCCAATTTGGCGCCGAGAGTTGTAAAAAACACATGTTTGACAGTTCTTAATTTAAACCTAAGATTAATCGACTCGCGCCCTCTGCCGGGATAAAAAGTTAGTGTTCCTCCTAATTGTGAAACATCGACTCGCTACGTATAGTACATATAGCGTGGCGAGGCGTCGCCACGGCCTGTATCGCCACGACACATTTTAGGTTTACGCTCGCCTATAGATGTTTCAAATCAAAAATTTAAAAAATCTGTTTGTTTCAGTTGACTATTACAATCAACTGTCGCGGCCGGGACCAGAGATGCTAAAAGCCAAACAGAACGCTTTAGCAGCTCAAACACAGTTATGTAAGTACGTAGACAGTTTTCGTGTTCTTTTCTTAGTTTAAAAACAAAAAAATACGAACTAAAAACGAATAAACACGTTTTTAGTTCGTATTTTTTTGTTTTTAGTTTTTTTTTTAGTGCATTTTTGAAATTTGGAGTTTTATTTAGTGACTGGTAAATTGGAAATTGGTAATGCATGTTAAGAAATGCAGTATTTTTTATTTTATTATTGGCTATTGCTTGTTTATTGCACATAATATGTTTTTTCTAGAAAAAAAAAAATCTGTGAACAACACAGCGCCATCTAGCCCCGTGGTAAGCGACTAAGCTTGTGTTATGGTAACTAGTTTACTACATAAATTTATTTTTCTTTTGTAAATACATACTATTATACATAGAGGTACACCCAGACCAGACACAAATATTTATTTTTTTAAGCATAAGTACTTGCACCCGGCGGGAATCGAACCCGCAACCTTCTGCATTGCAATCGCGCTTTCGCACGACGCCACAGAGGTCGTCAAAAATGGGCCGACTATGGCTTTTGCCGACTAGCAGACTAGTCGGCAAAGGAGACGGTACTCCGAGGATAGGTATTAAGCCAAAAGGGGGTTGTTCTAGAGGTCTAGGCGAACAACTTTTGTTCTACAAGTTTTGGAAATTCGAAGTAGTTTTCAAAAACTACTTCGAATGACTAAACTTCAAAAAAAACATCTAAACATTATGCAATATAAGTCGGGTCAACTAAAATTATGCAATATAACCAACATTTATTAAATTTGTAGTACGTTTAGAAGGAAGGTAGTTAGAAAAGCCAGAAGCGCTAAAATGGTTCCACTATGCTTCAGCTGTATTGCAAATTTTTCGAAAACGGTTTTACCATTTTGTTTGGCTAATTCTTGCAAAATAACCAACAATTGCCGAGTGGTCATTTGGGAGATTATAATCTCCGAATTATAAAGATCTCAATTGCCGACTCGGTCGACTAGTCGGCAATTTGAAAACCGACTAGTCGGCTAGTCTGCTAGTTGGCAAAAGCCATAGTCGGCCCATCTCTAGTTTTTTTCTAATTTTGATATTTAGGGACTTTGCATGAGTTCTTCTTGTTCTTGTTTTTTTTTTCATTTTTAATGTTTAAGAGAGTTTGGGCACTGGTTTTTTGTTTATGGCTATTTTGCCATGTAGGTAAAGTTGACTAGAGAAATAAGATATAACACCCCTCTTTTTCCGTCGGTGGTTAAAAAAGGCTTCTATTAAGAGGATAGTCTCCATTCTCTTTCTCCATACAAACATAGTTTTCATTTTCCTCCCTGGATAAAGACATTAGAGCAAATATGTTTTTGCCATAAAACCTATATCTGTCATAGCTTTCTAATGGTGAAAGAATTTTTGAAATCGGTCCAGTAGTTTCTGAGATTATCCCCAATATACATACATACATACATGTTACCAACGTTACCACTTTATAATATTAGTATAGATGACAATGCATCTACCTTTTTTTTTATTTTTATTTTCTAATTAAAATAATAATAAAAAATAAAAAAATAATAAAATGAAAAAAATAAAAAGGTAGTTGCATAGTCATGCATGACAGATATAAGTTTTATGGCATAAACATATTTGCTCTAATGTCTTTATCCAGGGAGGAAAATTTAAACTACGTTTGTATGGAGAAAGAGAATGGAGACGATCCTCTTAACACATCAAAATAGTAATATTATTATGAACAATTATTGTTTCGCCTTCTCGCTCCGAATAAAGCAATCATTGGTAGAATTCCACAGAGACATACCCTGCTATTATAAAATGTGTTTTAAGTGCCAAAGACCTGGTTTAAACCATGGTTTAGGCATAGTAAATATGCCTAAATCATCAATCAAGTTAAGTTTCGCTGTGCCTATTTCCGCACTTAGCCTCACAGTTGGGCCATTGTACGTTATGTCTTAGAGGGGTTAAGTAAGACACCACGGGAGCCTACTCCAGATTGGCGAATATCCCATGCCTTCGGACCATGGTGAGTCCTAGGACATGTCGGATTCCTCACGATGTTTTCCTTCACCGTAAGAACGATGTTATTAGCGCACATAACTTTTTATTTTTAAAGAAAAAGACATTAGTGCGCGGTTGGGCTGGATTCGAACCCACCCAGGACTCTCGGAATGAAAGGGGAATCTACCACTAGACCATCACCGCTCTAAATCATGGTTTAAACCAGGTCTGACACTTAAAACTCATTTTATAATAGCAAGGATAATATATTTTTTCTCACCTATTCACCTACCTACTTAGAATTGATATCGGGCCAATAGTAGGTACCTACCTAATTGTTTTTATTTAAAAAAAATTAAATTAAAAATTTAAAAAACCCTCGACTTAAAAAATATTCCAAGTTAAAACAAAACTAAACTTTAAAAAGGTAAAAATAATAAGCCGAAAACAAATTTTATGTCTCTGAGTAGGTATGTGGTACCTTACGTTCCCGCGTCGGGGGCCGGGCGTTTGATATTGTTGTCACAAAAGTCAAATGAATGTCCTTTCATTTGATACCCCACTCGGGTATATTAGAAACAATGGGGTTTTATTTCTGTCTTTGACCCTACATATACTTTGAACGGCTAAGCCGATTTTGATTAAACATGCATATTCTTGTCACTAAAAATATGCTCTTTTATTTGATACCCCACTCGGGCATATTTGAAAACATTCGGTTTTTATTGCCGAGCTTCAACCCACATATATTATGAATGGCTGAGCCGATTTTGATCAAACATAGCAAAAAAACACTCGCGCAAATGTCTCCTATCAACTAAACAAAACTACATTGAAATCGGTTCATACGTTCGTGAGCTACGATGCCACAGACAGATACACACACACACACACACACACACACACACACACACACACAGACAGACAGACAGACACGTCAAACTTATAACACCCCTCGTTTTCCGTCGGGGGTTAAAAATCGATTTTACCATGCTGTGATATCAGAAGTAGCTGTCAAATTGACACAAATATTGAAGGACGTAGCAAACATCGCCATCTAGTCCTAAACTAAGCAACTAGGCTGTTACTATGGTTACTAGGAAACGGATATATTCAGTTTTATACTTTTTTTTATAAATACGATACACATAAATAAATATTGCACGACGTTGCAAACATTGCCATCTAGTCCTAAACTAAGAAACTAGGCTTGTACTATTGGTACTAGACAACGGACGTATTAAACTTTTTTTTGTAATAATACATACATAGAAAACACCCAGACCAGAAATAAATATTTATTTTCAAGCATAAATATCTGCCCCGGCGGGAATCGAACCCGCAACCTTCTGCATTGCAGTCGGGCATTCCCCCGATGCGCCACAGAGGTCGTCAAACTGAACTAAACTAAGAAACTAGGCTTGTACTATGGGTACTAGTCAAAAATATTCCACCATGTTACACGTTTTTTGTAAATACAAACAAATGATACAATCTATATGTCATAAAAACACACTCCGAATGAGAAACAAACATTGTCAGCATAAATACTTGTCCCCGGCGGGAATCGAACCCGCAACCTTCTGCGTTTTATCTACACTAATATTACAAAGAGGAAATATTTGCATTTTTGGGTGTGTGTCTGTATGTTTGTAATGAATAAACTCTAAAACTACTGGACCGATTTCAAAAATTCATTCAACAAAAGGAAGCTGCATTATCGAGAAGTAACATAGGTTACTTTGATCCCGATATTACCACGGGATCGGGACTTACGCGGGGGAAACCGCGGGTCGCTGCTTTTGTGTATATTTGCGCTGTTTGACTTAGCTTGACCGATTTCGATGGTGTTTTAGGGCACGACACAATGAAGAGACCATTCTTCTACAGTGAAACACCGCACTACAACGGACCACCGTTACTGCATCATAGATTTGAAGTAAGTTTTTAGTTTTAGCAGTTTTTAGTTTTGTAAGTTTTTAGTTTTGTCAGTTTTTAGTGTCGCCCATATAGACTGTCGTCTTAATTATTTGAGGTCGGCGTACTCGGTAAGTTATCATTGACCACACCTACTGCAAATAGATTTGACAATATTTTCACTGCCGCCTCGCCGCCTAACAGCAACAGTCCTTCGGACCAAGCAGTTTACACGCCACCGTGCGGGAAGAACTCCAGGTTCGCTAGTCACCTTTATTCGACGCAGCTACTGAGGAACAAAGTAACTAGTCACGTACGCTACATCTTAGACCATATGGTTACATAACATTTGGTGGTCAAACGCCAGAGTCTGATTGATTGAAGAATAAGGCACAGCCTTATGCCACTGAGCTAAGAAACTTACAATTTGGCACAGAGATTCCTTAGTAGTCATAAGTGGGCCCAAGGTCTCCGGATTTGTCCTGAGATCTCAGGATTTTTGGACATTTCTCAGGATTGCGGGCGGATTTCGCAAATCTCTTAAAATCTCAGGATTTGTAGAAATTTCAACAAAATACCAACTTAATTTAAGATTTTTTTAGTAAAAAGTAAACAAACTAATTGATTTCGATCAGCATTTCTTTGCGACTGTATATTTATAGTACTTCAATAAATAGTGCTGCTAAGTCAGTTTTATCATACCTAATATTTAGTATCTTCTAATAATCATCCTTGGTAATAATTGTACAATTAAAATGAACACCTATTTATATATACCCCCCCCCCCCCATTAAGAGTATTAAAATTTAAAAATTGTAAATAAGTATAGGAAAAAAACAAAGTGTCAAAATCTCAAGATTTTTTGGTGGAAATCAGGCCTCCTTAAAATGGGGATGAAAGTTTGTATGGAATTTCGTTAATCCAATTAAATTTCATATTTAATTTCATCCGTCCCATCGAAGCCTATGTAGTCTATACTAATATTATAAAGAGGAAAGATTTGTATTTTTGTGTGTGTGTATGTGTTTCTGTATGTTTGTTATGAATAAACTCAAAAACTACTCGACCGATTTCAAAAATTCTTTTACCATTAGAAAGCTACATTCACCCTGAGTAACATAGGCTACTTTTGATCCCGATATTCCCACGGGATCGGGACTTACGCGGGTGAAACCGCGGGAATTTATAATAGACTAACCAACCCCCTTACTTATAAACGATGATGACTAACGCAGCGTCCTACGTAGACGATTGTATGCGAATGCGATTGCGATCCGATCCGATCCGATCCGATCCGATCCGGTGCGGTGCGGTGTGACGCGGCGACTCTGTCCTACGTGCGCGCGTATCGTCCTCCCAAAATATGGTGTCGGCGACGTGGCGTCGCTAGGGTTGCCAACAGTTTTTCGATAAATATAGTATTTGTGGCTAAAAAAAATATAGTACGACCCAAAAAAATATAGTACAAAAATTAGAGCGGTGTTTTGTAGAATATTTCGAAAAAATACGTATTATTGCACTTAACCTTTTTTCACACTTTCAAATGCTCTTTCTTTCTTGAATATAAAAAAAAATGTTCCCGACATTCAATCTTTAAATTATGAGCACCTTTTTTTATGGCTTTCCTTTTTTTCCTCTACATAATATACTCGTAGAAAACAGTCCTCTGTAAATGCAGAGAGGAGGAATTTATAAAAGAAACAACTTTTTACGAATTATGCCAGAAATATAGTATTTTTGCGTACTATATGTGCTTTCAAAAATATATAGTACGCTGAGCTGAAATATAGTACAATACTATATATTATAGTACGGTTGGCAACCCTAGGCATCGCATCTAGTTCGGACGTAAATGTCAAGTCGACAGATCGCGTTCGCATCAATTCGTGCCGCGCCGCAACGCAGCTTACGCACGTAGGACACTTCAATGGCTATCGACTGTTTGTTTTTTCCGCAACGCATCGGATCGGAACGCGTTCGCATCCAATCGTCCACGTAGTACGCTGCGTAAGTTATGTAACGTTTGTGTCTATCTGTCAACTTTGAGACTTCTATGTCACAGTTAAAGACAAACGATACATAGTTTATGCAGCTGTTATTTAGCGTTTATAAGTAAAAGGGTAAATAATTAAAGATACATTTATTTTACTGTTTTTGTTTTAGGATATATCGAGAATTCTCCAATGAAGGGACATTCCAAAATTTCGACGTTAATCTCTTAAATGGTTTATTATTTCTATATAAATCCTATCAAAAATTGTACAGACCCGTTAAGTCTAAAAATTCTTATATTTAAGTATACTCATAAATTCCTTATGAAAAAGTTATAGATATGTAAAAGTTTTATCGAAATTTGTACAGGGTCTGTACTATGTGTTTACTGTGTTTTTGATTGTTTTTTTTTTCTATTGTTAGTCTAAAAAAGAAACTAAAATTATAAAAATGGTAAATTTAATTTTTGTAGTATCATACTAAAATAGTAGAAAAGTTTATGCAATTTATTTGCCTGCATTTTTTCCCACTAAAAACTTAAAAAATTCAGCCAAAAACGCAGTAAAAATTAAAAATGTACAAATACTTTATTATATTGCTTTGTAAATCTTTAATTATTACAGAAAATCTTTTTAGTCCGACTATTTAATAATAATGCTGTGACAGCGAAAGTTTGTGTGTCGATCTAAATTACCAAACCGATTGCGATGAAACTTCTTATGCAGATAGTTTAGACGCAGAATCCGTGATAACACGTAGGTTACTTTTCATCCCGATCGATCATTTCACAAGATCGGGTGTAAAACCGCGGGGCGCAAATTATTTTTAAATTATTTTATTTTTGGATTATAAAGGTTTTATCCCAGTGCAAATAATATCCATCACAAAACGGTGTCGCTTTAAACTTTCGAATTTATTTAAAACTAAAAAAACACTTTAAAAATAGATAAAGGTCCATAGGCGCTATTTTTCATTCTACTGATAAAATATATGTGTCGTATAAAATGGAACCCAACCAAATTTAAAGGCCATCTAAAGTTTGATTTCTTTTTAAAATAAAGTGATGTTTTTATACGGCGGTATTATATTTTATTCGATAGATCACATATCTTTTTCAAAAAAATTAATCCTAGAAAACAAGCATTATTTTCTAATTTTTAGTAAAATAAATAACACTAAAAATAAAATGAACCTACTTAAAGCTCCAAACACACATAATGGAGGAGATTTATGTAATATTCGAGTTAAAATGCACCATGTCACATATTGATCTTTGTCTAGAGCTTTGAAAAATCACCACTAAAAACCAAGTTTATTTTTTATTTTTAGTAAAAAAAATATTGCCACTCTTAAAAAAATAAACAAAAACACAAAATAGCGGGAATCTATGTAATGTTCGAGTAAAAATGCACCATGTCAATATTGACTAGTTATTTTAGCATTCCCGGGACCGGCCCGGACCGCATAAAAGCGGTATTTCGTGTTTACCGCGTTTAAAAGCGACACCGATGTTACTTGCCCATTTTTAATGCTGTGACAACTTAGTTATTACCATTTCAACATTAGACGCCGAGCACTCATTTTTCATTTGGACACTGTAATCTGTGTGATGGGAATGGGATTTAACTTTGTCCAAGGAAATAACAAAATAGATTTTTTTGTAGATGTTGTATTGAAATTAAAGATATTTTTCTGTTTTGATCGCGTGGTGTTTATTACTTTAAGCATTGTTTCAACGCTCAACGTTTCGAGACCTTTACAGGTCCCTTCTTCAGGATTGACTGAGAGGCAATCCTGAAAAAGGGACCTGTTTGGCCCGATTTTGATGTAACTCTCTCTTTTGATAGTTATGTTTGTGAGTTTAGATGAAAAATGAGTGCAAATTTCAATACCTACATAATATAATTAAATACATTGTTTACTTTAAATACTTTAATATTAATATTTAGTTACATACCTTATAATATTTCTGAAAATATAAGCTTTTTTGCCAAAAATAAAGCTTTGAGGGTGCGGTACAAACGTTATTATAAACAAAAAATGCGTCTAATGTTGTCTAAAAATTCCAATTTTTCTAATATTTTTAGATCAGAAAAAAAACACAGAATTGAGAAAAAACAATTAGTTAAGTCTTGTGGACCGATAAGTTTTATCTTCTGGGCTTATACAGTGTGTTTCTGAGACGGTAATTTAAGCCGAACGGTGGTTGTTCTAGAGTTCTAGTCGAACAACGCTTGTTCTAGGACTTTTTTAAATTAAATCTTTTTAATTCAAATTTTTGTGATCGAGATGAAATAAAGGATATATTAATATTTAGATTGTAGTAATCTATACTAATATTATAAAGAGGTAACGTTGGTAACATGTATGTATGTATGTTTGTATATTGGGGGTAATCTCTGAAACTACTGGACCGATTTCAAAAATTCTTTTACCATTAGAAAGCTAAATTCACCCTGAGTAACATAACATAGTAACATACTTTTGATCCCGATATTCCCACGGGATCGGGCCTTACGCGGGTGAAACCGCGGGACGCATCCAAAGTAAATTAATTATCAACTTAAGAGCAATGAACTCTAACCTTAAGAAACAGCCGATTTTCACATAAAACCTTGCATTTTCGAAAATTACTTAAAATTTTCAAAAGTAGTAGGACAACAGTTGTTCGCCTAGACGCCTAGAACAACCCCCTTACGACTTAAATAACCGCCTTCAAACGTTCTGTATTTATGAAGATAGTCATAAATACAGAACGTTTGAAGGCGGTTAAAGCGCAAATCACACAAATCAGTGGGCTAAAATTGGTACAGTGACCGGCAGATAAGTTGAAAAGTTTTGTCGTGGACGGGGAAATTTCGCGCAGTACAATTTACATGCGCTTTCTATGAAAAATCGACTTCTGCGCATCCGCCATTTTGTTTCAACTAATCTGCCGCCTACTGTAATGTTCGAGTTTGTATGCATCATGTCACATATAAAATATTGTTTTTCTTAATTCTGAATGTTTTTTTTTTCACAAAAAAGTCTAAAAGTCAACCTCTTCAATTTCCTGTGTTGTTGCCATTTTATAATAACTTAGATTAATTTCGCAATAAGTTTTTTTTATTATTATTATATTTCACGAAAAAAAAATCTGATTTTTCTGTTGTTTAGTCTATATTTTGTTGTTATTTTAAGAATTATAAAAAGTATATGTCATTAGTGATTTCGGGTTTTTGGAAGAAAAACAATGGAGAAACTTCCTAAAAAGTTGCAAAGTATTTTCTTTTTTTTCCTTTTTTTTTCTAAAAACCCGATTACATTTTGTATAAAAAATAGTAGTTACCATAATACAATAGTTTCTCTTAAATTGCCAATGTATTGAATATTAAATGAACAGTTTTTGAAAAAAGGGGATCGAAAAAAATAGACCTTAAAAACTAAAAAAAGTTAAGTGACAATTATTTTTAAATTTTTAGGAATAAAAAAAGTGCGAATCGATATTTTATCAAACTAAAAAGTCTCGAAAAAATACTCTATTTGAATTAGAAAAGGTCTAAATACGCGGGTAGTAAGAAAAGGTGATAAAAAATCGAATTTACTTGGCAATTAATGGAAAATATTATAGTTTAAGTACCTATTTTTAATTAAATAATTGTTTTTTATGTTTGTCACAACTTAAACAAAAAAAAATCGTTGGTTTTTTCTAAAAAAAAATCTTGCCAAAGTCTGGAAGTCAAAAAGAAATTATAGCTTTTAAGTCTACAAAGTCGTGGGGAAGGGAAACAAAAAATCATGACTTTTTTACTTTTTTTCGGTGCTTAATTTTTTCCGAATTGTTTTGCATTTTTTTTTCTCTAAGAGTACAATTTGCAGATCGGTACGCACATTTAGTGACAAATCGCTAGATTTTTTTTATTTTCTTTTTTTAGTAGTTTAAAAAATATTTACCAATAGATTTTAAGGATCGTGGGATAGATTTAAGATTGATGGGGCGTACAATTTACTTTTCGGTGTTGACTGTCACTCGAATTTTATCCTAAAAAGATAAAAAACTAAAAACTAGTAAAACTTTTTTAGGATCAAAAAAATATGCCAAAAATCTTTTTAGTACTTATTTATTATTGTAAAAGTTATTCTTTATTTATTTGCAAAAATCATGTTCTCTATATTCTTTATTATTATAAACAAAATCTATTTATAATTAATATCATTTTTTTTAGTTTCGAAAAATCATTTATTTCGTTATTATTTTTTAGATATTTTAATTGAAATAAAAAAAAAAGTTATGCTCTAAGCATTTATAAATACTAATAGGAATGCTTTTAAAACAGCATTTTAAAATAAGTATCATTATAAGTGAATTTATCGAAAATGCTTGTCTCATTTATTTTTTATGCTTGAAGCATTTCAAAGTGCTCGCAGCATTAATTCAATACCCACTCAATTGTCGACTTTAAAAAAAAATCTACTAGGCAAAATATTTAGTAGAAGAAATACCTAAAATGCTTGTGCATGCAGCATTTTTAAATGCTTGAAGCATTTTGTATCTAAGTCAACACCGAATTCTCAAAACTATATTTGAATGAACACTTTGAGAGTGAAATGTATTATACAGGGTTATCGCTAATTAATTGAGACTTTGAGCTGTATTTAAAAACGGATTACTTTAAGTTATTACTTGGCTTGTACCTAATAGTACCTATGTCACGTTACCCTACTGTTCAAATTCATTTTTTTTTATTTAGTCAAGAAAATGTACATTTAGATGATCATTGTATTTTAACATTTCAACTTTAACAGTAGGTAATTTTATTCAATAAACTAAAAACTAATACATACATTACAAGAAATTAAATTAAATAATAACAAAACAAAACAAAATCACACACAAAACAAACCATTTATCATTGATCATTTAGAAACTGAATTTAATGTGGTTCCGGAACGCGCCCTCCAATAAGCAGAAACCACTAGATATGGGGGTTTACTTTTTGCGTTTTTTTTTGACATTTCAATCGTTATAATACAAATTGTTTCTATAGTTTAAACAGGAGCCATTAATATTCATGTCCATGGATTATTTTCATTGATATAGGACGATGCATTATAAATACGCCTTAAATTCTTCTTGTCATTTGAGCCGATGTTCCCGGTTGCGTACCTCTTGAGAGTCCGGGCTCCGTTAAAACCCTAGTTTTTTTCGGGTCGGCACAGTAAGTAAGTCATCATTGACCGACCATAGGTCCCTATTGTCTACTGTAAATAGATTTGGCAATATTTTTACGGCCGGCCCGGCACAATCCTCCTAGGTATCAAGCAGTTTATCCGCCACCGCGCGGTGTGAACTCAATGTTTGCTAGTCGCCCTCAGATCCCTTAGTCGCCTCTAAGACACCCAAGTCACATAAGTGACCAAGTTTTATCGCCTGTTTTCGCGATGTTGTATTAAAATTAAACTCATTTTTCGGTTTTAATCGCGTTGTGCTTATTACTTTTACCATTGTTTCGACGCTCAACGTTTCGAGACCTTTACATACAGGTCTCTTCTTCAGGATTGACTGAGATGTGATTTGTCATTCTCAAACACCACGCGATTAAAACCGAAAAATGTCTTTAGTTTCAATCAAGTTTTAGCCAAGTAATTACTTAGAATAGGAAGCGATAATTTGTAATTTGTTATATTTGGTTGTCATTTTTTGTATAATTTAAGTTTCTTTGCTTTATTATAATTTCAAAAAACCGGTCGCATTGACAGGTCTTTTCCCAGACCGATACTGTTAAAAATAATACAACCAACCAAACAAATATCTATTCCTAAAAAAAACCCTCAATACATGTCAGTTGTTTAGCAATGACCCTGTACCGATATTTGGTATAATATAATTGTATATATATATTATATACCGAATGTGCGCTCTGTAAAGACCAAAGCTGTGAAATATATATGTAAAAGAATCGTTAAGAATTAAATATGCTTTTTACATAATTATGTAGTTTTATTATTCCCATAGCATGTATACTTTTTTTTAGGGTTCCGTACCCAAGGGGTAAAAACGGAAACTTATTATATTCCTGAGACTGCGCTGTCTGCCTATCTGTCACTGAAATTTTTGTTTTACACCACCAAATATCGAGTTACATGCTATTTAGGCCATGCCTAGATAGAAAAATAATCTATCTTCCTATGATATGATATGTCCCGTTGCAGGTAAAAAAAAACCCGGCCAAGTGCGAGACTCGCGCATGAAGGGTTTCGTACCACTATCACAATTGGGTACGGAACCCTAAAATGAACACTAGACCAACCAATTTATGAAGACAACGCGAACGTTACAATTTATTTAACCATTGGCGCCAGTCTTTCTCCAGTGTCACTTCATGGCGCTAGTGGTAGAGATACAGGGCGGTATCGTTACGATTTCACGTCAAAAATCACGTTTGTTGTATGGGTATTGTTAACTATAAAGTAAACCACCCGAGCCAGTCAATAGTTATACTTAAAACTGTTCTGGTAGATGGCGTCGAAACCGAGCCCTAGTCGCTAAACAAAACAAGGAGAAATCATCCATGGAAATCATAAATACACTATTTCACGTGGGTTCCCTTGTTGTGCAGTGGTAGCGCACTCGCCCAGCAAGTGAGGGGCACAGGTTCGAATCCTCTCATGGGAGGATTTTTGATGATGTATTTCTCCTTGTAAAATATTTCAAGTTCTATATGCCTGTTTTTAGGGCAAAATACCTATAGTACTTATAAAAGTTATTTCAAAGCGCTCGCGCGGTCTACCTAGGTACTGTTCTACGGTCTAACTACTTAGTACATTGAAATGTTACATTTGAGTGTGCATTTGTCAGAGGACGCAATTTTATTTTTTAGATATCAAGGGGGGGTTAGTTTAAATTTAAATAATAGTTTGTGGGGTTGTGGCTCTTGTCCCACGGCCGCCATCTTGGAAAAACGGGTTCAAATGGTTTTTATGGTTTATTTGACGAACTATAGGTCTCACAAAAAAAATAATTACCATTTTGTATTGCAAATAAGATTATCTACAACTTTTGGTTAGTAACTTTTAGTCGTAGAACTAAAAATAAAAAGTTATAAGCAAAAATCCATGAAAATTTGTGAAACAAATTCTATTGGTCATTTATGCACCGATTTTGATGATTATTTTTTTATTCGTAAGGTAGAAGTCCCAAGGTGGCTCCATAAAAAAAACATGGATCGGATGAGGATCTTTGGAGTGATGAGCAGAATAGTTCCTCAGAGAGTAGTAAATTACTAACTTTTGGACTTTTACCAGTAGAATCAGACCGTGTGCTACTGGTTAGGGATTGATGAAGTACCTGGAACCACCTTATCATCAGAGAACTCCTCAATGATTAAAGTTATGGTTAAAATTCTAATGATTTTTAGTGGTAGATGAAAGTAGGTACCCAAAAAAGGATGAAATAAAAGAACCGACTTCAAAAAAACATAATATAACCTCACCTACATACAGTAATTGAGGAGTTTTCTGATGAGAAGGTCGTTACAGGTACTTCATCAATCCCTAACCAGTAGCACACGGTCTGATTCTACTGGTAAAAGTCCAAAAGTTAGTAATTTACTACTCTCTGAGGAACTATTCTGCTCATCACTCCAAAGATCCTCATCCGATCCATGTTTTTTTTATGGAGCCACCTTGGGACTTCTACCTTCCGAATAAAAAAATAATCATCAAAATCGGTTCATAAATGACCATTAGAATTTGTTTCACAAATTTTCATGGATTTTTGCTTATAACTTTTTAGGGTTCCGTACCTAAAGGTAAAAACGGGACCCTATTACTGAGACTTCGCTGTCTGTCTGTCTGTCTGTCTGTCTGTCTGTCCGTCCGTCCGTCCGTCCGTCCGTCCGTCTGTCACCAGGCTGTATCTCATGAACCGTAATAGCTAGAAGGTTGAAATTTTCACAGAAGATGTATTTCGGTTGCCGCTACAACAACAAATACTAAAAACGAAATAAAACAATTATTTAAAAGGGGCTCTCATACAACAAACGTGTTTCAAAAATAACAAGGAGTCGAGTCAGGACAGGAAGGACAGGAGGACAAATCGAGTTGGTCATGGAATTCAAAATGGCTGCCCTATCTGTCAAATATACTAGTCTGCCTTACTTACCAAAGAGTTTATTTTATGTTTCAGATTTTCTTTGTGCCAAGGTTTTTTTTTTCAGTGATTCGGTCGTTTGCTGATGGGAGTAAGAATCGAAGATAAATATTTCATATTTTCCTATAAAATTTAGAAATTGGTTGTTGTAAACCATTTTAGGGTTCCGTATCCAATTGTGATAGTGGTACGGAACCCTTTATGCGCGAGTGTCGCACTTGCCCCGTTTTTTTATTTTTAGTTCTACGACTAAAAGTTATTAACCAAGGGGACAAGAGCCGTGGGACAAGAGCCACTACCCCACAAACTATTATTTAACTTTAAACTAACCCCCCCCTTGATATCTAAAAAATAAAATTGCGTCCTCCGACAAATGCACGCGGAGCCCAAAAAAATGTAATATTTCAATGTACTAAATAGTTAATAATAACTTCTTCTTTCTCCCAAGTCGGGTAGCTCAGTCCTTGGACTGTCAAAATAATTCGCTGTATACATCGCTACAGATGTATGCGCGGCGAACATGTCACCGCAATTGTGAGGCAAAAACTGGAGCCGGCTTGTACATAATAATCAGGGAAAGGGCCCGGGGTCTTAGAGCGAAGAGGACGTCAAGGCTCGAACAGGACTGTTTTGAAGAGGATAACTCTTCGTCGAAACTAATTTAAAATGTTATTAAATAACGGGGTATTTATCATGTTTAAATTTGTTTTTGACGGAGCTCGATATTTTGCCAGTAATTTCAACTGGCTTGTTCACGTTCACGTTATCTACACTAATCTACATCTACACTAATATTATAAAGAGGAAAGATTTGTATTTTTGTGTGAGAGTGTGTCGTATGTTTGTAATGAATTAACTCAAAAACTACTTGACCGATTTTAAAAATTCTTTCACCATTAGAAAGCTACATTCACCCTGAGTACCATACTTTAGGGACTTACCCAGGGGAAACCGCGGGACGCAGCTATTCAATAATATTTGTAGTGAATACAACCATGTAGGTTTAAAAACGTATAAATTAAAATGCTGCTTTTTGAAAAAGCTTTCAAAAATTTAAACACACAACACAAGAACACGAGGAGATGCTTTCTTAATCTCGGCTTTGCGGGACGGCATACGGTGCGGGTACTTAAATACTAGATATATATTATCTATGATATTATTTATAAATAGATATAAATATTACAGGACGTTCCACGCATCGGCATCAAGCTCCAAACTAAGCTTCTAGGTTTGTATTATGGGTACTGATACTTGATAACGCATAGAAAAAAAAAAAAAAAAAAAAACCTTACTTAAGCTACAATATTCGGCTTTTTCGCTTAAAGTGATCTCTTCGCGTGGGATCGGGGTCAGTGAAAAACAAATTTAAAAAAATGTGAGCCGTCACGGGACATTTGACAGATGTGAAACATCGACTCGCTACGTATAGTACATATAGCGTGGCGAGTCGTCGCCACGGCCTGTATCGCCATGACAAATTTTAGGTTCAAATTCACATCAGACACATATATCGAGATTAAATGTAGTTTAATGTTATTCCAGGTCTTCAGTTATCAACATACCGAGGTTGACCGCAATTGGTTCAGCTGTTTTTGCGTGAAGGGGCACCAAACACTCACAATCTTCCATCTTTTTACAATATTAGTATCATGTCCACTTCGCTCTAAGACCAAACCACCGCCACCATTTTGTATCAAGAATTTTTAATTACAGTTTTTCTGTAGCAGGCCGCTTTGGGCCGACATGTTGTTTTTTTGACGACTTCCTAAGAACAGTTTTTGACTAAATACATTTAATTTGGGCCATTCAATTGTGCGAGCTTCGCTGGGAAAATATGACGAATTCTTCAGTGTATTTAAAGTAAATAGGTTTAAAAATTCTTGGTAGGTATTTTAGGAAATACAGAATAAAGGTAATATCAAGAATCAAGAATATTTATTGTTTGAGTGATGTACATAAGGGTCTTAAATTTAAGTATTTTGGATACAATCACTTACCCACTACAGGCATACAATATTTTATGTTGTGTACTAAATCTAAAGATATTTAAGATCTAATACAATTAGATACCATCTTGTTAATGAATACTTACATTAGGTAGGTAGGTGCCTACTTAAGAGGAAAGGATACTTACTCTCGACTGTTTCCCCCCTGGATAAAGACATTAGAGCAAATAAGTTTATGACATAAAACCTATATCTGCCATGACCATGCCGGTACGTTTTTTTTAATTTAGTGGTCATGGCTGAGATAAGATTTATGCACAGAGCTGTAGGTAACATAAATTTTTTTTGTATGTCTGGTTTTATGTTTATTATACACTAGCTGTGTGTGACCCGCGGTTTCACCCCCGTACGTCCCTAATAAAAGTAGCCTATGTGTTTTTCCAGGTCTCCAGCTTTCTATCTACATACCAAGTTTCGTGGTAATCGGTTCAGCGGTTTTTACGTGATTGAGTAACAAACACACGCATACACACATTCATTCTAACAAACTTTCAGCTTTATAATATTAGTAGGATAGAAAACAGCAATAATTTGGGAACGAAGTTCCTTATCGCGCGTTGCGAAAGGGGGCTAGACGGAAAAAATTAAGACCAAAAATTGTAACGGATAGGTACACTTTTTTTTTTGCTTTGAACTTCGTTCCATCCGGGTGTCTCTTTTGACACCTCTCAAGTTTTTTTTTTTTTTTAAGCATAAATAAATACATGCACCCGGCGAGAACTGAGCAGGCAACCTTCGGCATTGCAGTCGGCCACAGATGCCGCAAAACCATCGTCAGCCGTCGCGTCGTTTCATAAAGTAAAACTTTAGAACAAAGGTAGCTAAAATATAAATAAAATTGTACCTATAGAAAAATAAGAAATTAACGCGCTCCAATTTTCTCAGAATACTTATTTTAATAAAAGGACTTAAAACTTTATGTGAACTTTGATGTAGTGACGCGACAAATACGAATGAAATATAATATCGATATATACTCGGTTCATTTGTTCAAATACTTAAAATAACATCTAAAAATACATAAATCGACAATTACAGAACAAGATATATCGATAACTCCTTGTAATTGCGTTCCGCAACACTACAACATAAATTCAAATATTTAAAAAAACCTAACCGCCTACCATGTAGCCTAAGAAAAAAAATGCTATGCAATAGCTTTTTTTGGCTCAGGCGAGCTACATGGTAGGCGGAGTGGGGGTGTTAGGTTTTATTTTCGTTACGGAATTGCTTGATTCGGTCGCCGCGCTCAAAGCCCGCGATAAAAGCTATGCAATAGCTTTAAAAACAATATAAGTAGGTAGTAAAAAAGATTATACCTACAAATATACCACCATAAATAAAAAAATCAAAAAATGAGTCGCTAGGTAGGTAGGTATGGTACCCAAAAGGCTGGGTGCATTGCCTTTTAAATAAATAAATATCGACAAATATCGATAGGTATAAATATAAATAAATAAATCGATATCGGTAACTCCTGGCCATCGTGTCCCAACACTAGACAGCCGTGACTAAACCACGTCCAAGCAGTTTAAGCCAAGTTAAAGCGCCATTGTTGACCGAAATAAACGTAATGTTTTAAAAGAAATATTTATAAAAAGCTGTAGGTACTTACCTGGGTTTACCTGCGATTTAGCCCTAAACTAAGCACTAGGCCTGTACGGGTACTAAATAACGGATATATTATACCTACTCTTTTCTTTGTAAATAACTTGTGATACATAGACAACACCCAGACCAGAAACAAATATTTTTAAGAATCAAGAATATTTATTGTTTAAGTGACGTACCTACATAGGGGTCTTAAATTAAAATATTTTGGATACAATCACTTACCCACTACAGGCAATATTTTATGTTATGTAGGTACTTAATCTAAAGATATTTAAGATCTTATACAATTAGATAATAGTGAATGATCGTGCCAGTTTTTTCGTAGAATTCTTTAAGTGAAATAAAAGCAACCCGGCGGGAATCGAACCCACAACTTTCTGCATTGCAGTCGGGCCTTCGCCCACGAAGGGACTCGCGCACGAAGGGTTCCGTACCATTATCTAAACAAAAGCGGACCCCGGGCTCTCGAGAGAGATGCAACCAGGAACAACGCTCGGATGATGATGATCTAAACCGCCACCGATTGCCGCCACTAGACGGCGTCAAAGGCGGAACAAAGTTCGCCGGGTCTAGCTGACCCGGCGAACTTTGTTCCGCCTTTGGTCCGTCAGGTCCATAATAAAAGCGAAAGTATAGATGTTTGTCTGTCATTTACTTACAAGTAGTCATTTATAATATTTAGTGCAATAACAAAACACATACCTCTCGCTCAGTCGGGTAAAAATTACAAAAAATAGTAGTCTAATGAATCACTTTAGCCACGCGTTTTCATTCACATCAAGAAAGGGCGATCGCAGATGAAATACTTTTTGATCGGCCGATTCATGCTCGCCTATGTTTGGCTAAATCTCCACTGGTGGGGCAGGTAAAGGGGATTTAGACAAGTACCATATTGCTTTTTTGAAAAAATGCTTTCAAAACTTACTCCCAAGAACACGAAGAGGTGCTTTCCTTGGCGAAGCGGTCAAACGTGTTGGTGCGGATTACCTATAGTCGCGGGTTTGAATCCCGCCGGGTATTAAAGTTTTGAAAGTTTTTTTTAAAAGCAGTATTTCCTTAGTGTGGTTTAACAACTTTTGGGGGTTTGTCTAAACGAGGTTTCTGGTGACCGAAGGGCTGGTAGCTTTCTCGCACAGAGGGTCAGCTTGGCTATACAGAGAGGGAATGTTGCCAGCCTATTGGGGACGATGTCCTCTTGACGACATTTTTTATTTGTAGCGCTAGGATACAAGGGAAAAATTTGAATGTATATTTATTTATTTATATGCTAGTTAATATGTGTTACAATTTTCGATTTAATTTTTATGTATGTATGTGTGTATTGTGTAGTTTTAGTATAGATATTCAATTGTTTGTTAATACTTAACTTTTGAAATAAATGTAGGTATTTGAGATCTCAAAAAATGTGAGCCGGTACGGGATGTCTGGCAGATGTGAAACATCGACTCGCTACATATTATTATAAAAGTACATATTATATTCCATCATATAGGTAGGTATATATACCTACTTATAGCGTGGCGAGCCGTCTCCGTGGCCTGTATCGCCACGCAGATTTTTAGGTTTACTCACGCCTATAGATGTTTCACATCAAAAATCTCAAGTCTGCACTTTCCTTACAACGAGCAACCTTTAGAAAAACGTACAAAGTATTGTATATTGTAACAAACAATAAATTATCAGCAACAAAAGCTAAAGACAGCCGCATCCGGGTGTCAAACCTATGCAATAAATTAGTATTAGTCATTGAGTGGAGTTGTTAAGGTGTTCGCACAGTGGAAGATATACTATACGGAACCATAAGCGATTAAATTAAAACAACTATAATATAAGTACAAAAAAATATAGCGACAACAGTAATTTAAATAAGATCTTAGATCTTCTGTGAAAATTGCAACTGTCAAGCTATCATGGTTTATTTGATACAGCCTTGTGACGTAATAGGGTCCCGTTTTTAGGGTTCCGTACCCAAAGGGTAAAAACGGGACCCTATTACTGAGACTTCGCTGTCTGTCCGTCTGTCTGTCCGTCTGTCTGTCACCAGACTGTAGGTATCTCACGAACCGTAATAGCTAGACGGTTTCACAGATGATGTATTTCCGTTGCCACTATAACGACAAATACTAAAAACAAAATAAAACAAATATTTAAGAGGGGCATACAACAAACGTGTTTATGGGAATATGGGAATACAACAAACGTGTTTCAAAAACAACAAGGATTTTAGTACAATGTGAGGTCGCTTCTTTTGTCGCTTTCTTTTGCATTTGTTATTGTAGCGCCTACCGAAACACATCTTCTGTGAAAATGTCAACCGTCTAGCTATTACGGTTCATGAGATACAGCCTGGTGACAGACGGACGGACAGATGGACAGACAGACAGCGAAGTCTCAGTAAAAGGGTCCCGTTTTTACTCTTTGGGTACGAAACCCTAAAAAGAAGGTACCTACCTACTATAAGAAAAATTGAGTCAATAGAAAATTAAAGTATACCTATATATTTATGTTTTTTGCGTTTCCTTATAATAGTATTTATTAGGTAACACAATTATAAAATACTAGGTTTTTACCTTTCACCCGCGTAGGTCCCGATCCCGTGCGAATATCGGGATCAAAAGCTACATTCACCCCGTGTAACGTAAGGCTGTTACTCAGGGTGAATGTAGGTAGCTTTCTAATGGTGAAAGAATTTTTGAAATAGGCCAAATAGTTTTAGTGTTTATTCATTACAGACATACAAATACAAATCTTTTGTTATTAGTGTAGAAGATATCTTTAACTCCGTACTGGAGAACAATCCCAATCCAAAGCCAACAGTATCAGATAGTAAACTCAGGTAGATTTCTGTCACCAATTCGGCAAATAGTGTGCGTCATGCGACATGTTCAGACAATGGTGTAGACGTGGTGAAAAAAGGCGGTTTATTTAGTAGCAGGACGGGTTACTGGAAAAGATTCATTATTGACCGACTTCAAAAAAGGAGGAGGTTCTTTCGACCCGTAGACTATAGTCACCTAAGTGCGTATACAGAAAGAAAGCTGGAAACTTATAAGCGCTGACAAGCGCTTGTCGGCGCTTATAAGTTTCCAGCTTTCTTTCTGTACCTATACGGCCTAAGATCAGATACGAGGAAAGACCGTATGACTTCAAATATCTCTCAAATAGGTGATATTTTTAAGGTTCCGTACCCAAAGGGTAAAAACGGGACCCTATTACTGAGACTTCGCTCATCGCTGTCTATCCGTCTGTACGTCTGTCACCAGGCTGTATCTCATGGACCGTAGGTAATCTTAGATTAAAACAAAAAACTAAAGATACGGTATCGGAAAATGAGACGATAAAACTGCGTCTGGCTGACGCACTAGCCTCAGTCGTATGTCGAACCGTTGCCGCATGAGCACGTGCTGTCACACTGCGGTTATCTTTTTGACATCCATAAGAATACATTTTTGCTTATTTACAAAGCCTGAATCATTTTTAAAGACAAATGTTTTTTTTAAATACAATAATTTTATGAAAATGCATGTATAGGTGTTTCTAGCTCATTTTTCGAATACGCAATGTTAGAATATACCGTATCTACTATTTTTGTTTTCATCTAAGTAGGTAATAGCTAGACTGTTGAAATTTTCACAGAAGATGTATTTCTGTAGCCGCTACAAATGCTAAAAACAATATAATATAGTGGGCGGCAGATTAGTTGAAAATGGCGGATGCGCAGAAGTCGATTTTTCATAGAAAGCGCATGTAAAATGTACTGCGCGAACTTTCCCCTTCCACGACAAAACTTTTGAACTTTCCTGCCGGTCATTGTACAAATATTTCAAACGTAGCGCCATCTTCTATATCTATGTCCATACTAATATTTTAGAGAGGTAACGCAGGTAACGTGCATGTGTTTGTATGTTGTGGGTAATCTCCGAAACTACTAAACCGATTTCAAAACTACATTCACCCTGCTGAGTAACATAGGCTACTTTTAAATCTGATATTCCCACGGAACTCGGGTAAAACCGTGGGACACAGCTTGTCCATTATAAATTGGTAAAAATTGCTGAAAATCCATACGATTATTTATTATCTCATACATTTTGTGTAGAGAACGTCCTTTTTTTAGGGTTCCGCACCCAAAGGGTAAAAACGGGACCCTATTACCGAGACTTCGCTGTCTGTCTGTCCGTCTGTCCGTCTGTCCGTCTGTCCTTCTGTCCGTCTGTCCGTCTGTCCGTCTGTCCGTCTGTCCGTCTGTCCGTCTGTCCGTCTGTCCGTCTGTCCGTCTGTCCGTCTGTCCGTCTGTCCGTCTGTCCGTCTGTCCGTCTGTCCGTCTGTCCGTCTGTCCGTCTGTCCGTCTGTCCGTCTGTCCGTCTGTCACCAGGCTGTATCTCATGAACCGTAATAGCTAGAAGGTTGAAATTTTCACAGGGCTCCCATCAACAAACGTGATTCAAAAACTACAAGGTCTCAAAACGTTGAGCGTTGAAACAATGCCTTAGGTAATAAAATAAACACCATGTGATTATAACCGAAAAATGTCTTTAATTTATAAGTAAAATTTCCTTCATTTCATAATATTTTCTCTAAAGTTGCAGCATTTATTATTTTCGGTTTGTATTCTGCTAGGTCCAGGTGCTGTATCTAAGCACTGTCTCCTTCTGCTTCTTTCTAGACGTCTGTTTAACCGTTATTGGTCTTCTGGCTTTATTTCGGTAATTACTTTGGTAAAAGAAAATATAGAAGGAACTGCTGTTTTCCTCAATACTTTTTATTTATTTTCATCACCTGAATGAATGAGAAAATGTGGATAAGGTAAGATAAGGACCCTAATTTACACAAAGCTTGGCATGAGAGAAACGTCTGTGATGATCACTGATCGATGATCATTGATGATAGGTGGAAAATACTGTAAAAACTAAGGAATGGTCTATTCCTAAGAGAATATACATTCTCATACAGACTATCGTTACAATAGCAAACTATTATAACCTTCGATCAATAGGTAGGTACCTACACTAGTAGTTTTAAGAAAGGAAACGTTTTACCTGTGTAGGAATTTCTCTCAAAAAAATCATTAGGTTTAAAATGGGGAGCACATAACCTTAAATAGTTACTAGGTCGATTTTTCTCCTCATAGCTTTTATCCACTGTTTTTTTCTTTTTGCATCTTTGGGGAATAAATGATTTGCTATGTTTTTGCAATCCACAGCTGAACAAAGCGTCATTTTGTAAAATTATCTCAAAATAACCATGTTTGTTTACGAAAAAACTATGAAGGTGTCAAATAAAGGCAGACGTGCTACAGTAGCGCCATCTGAAGTGAGCAAATGGCAGTTTTAAACCTCATTCTAGTACGATGTGAGGTCGCTTCTGATTGGTCGAGTCAAATCAAGTTGGTCATGGAATTCAAAATGGCTGCCCTATCTGTCAAATATACTAGTCTGCCTTCACTTAACAAAGAGTTTCTTAGAAGTTTCAGATTTTCTTTGAATCAAAGTTATTTTTTTTTTCTTTTTTTTTTGAAGTGGTGCGGTCGTACTATGGGAGTCAGAATCGAAGCTAAATATTTCACATTTTCCTATCAAATTTAAAAATTGGTCGTTGTAAACCATTTTAGGGTTCCGTACCCAATTGTGATAGGGGAACACCACTCTTCGCATAAACTTTTTTGTCATAATTTCATAAGGCATAACTCAATTGGCATAATTCCATAAGGCATAACATTCAGTTGACATAATTTAAAATGGCATAATATTTTTTAGCATAATCAATTGTGATAGTGGTATGGTGGCTGGGTTTTTTTTTACTAAGTGTGTAACAGTGGCCGATGGCAATACGAAGTACCTACTACGGATCAGCCATTGAATAGTTAATAGTAGATCAATAGTTTAGAATTTCATACGGTTTTAAATTACGTGCAAAATTTCACAATTTTCAATTATAAATTTATAATAGTAACAATACAACGGACTTAGGTAGGTAGGTACTGTATACACCTTTGCGTTGCAAATTCTTTGGAAACCAAACGAAATTAATAATGCATTTACTTTTTAATCCTGTGACCTTTATGTATTTAAGCTAAGGTTCAAATTTGCCTAAATAACCGTACCCAAATACCAAAGCCCTTGGTTCCTTGTACAAAATTCTAATCCATAGAGAATAGTTTTTTTTTCGATCTTGCCGCCTTTTCTATAGTAACTTAATATGCCGAATGGTGGCACAAAACAGCGTTTAGAATTAAGCAATCCATTCTTTTTTTGAATTTGAAAAATTGTGTTCGATTTTCGGATTTTAATCCTATTTCGGAGAAGCAGATGTGCTTCTGGGATTTGAGAAAAAGGTGTCATGTTTGTCTTTGATTTTTAGGGTTCCGTACCTAAAGGTAAAAACGGGACCCTATTACTGAGACTTCGCTGTCTGTCTGTCCGTCCGTCCGTCCGTCCGTCCGTCCGTCCGTCTGTCCGTCTGTCCGTCTGTCCGTCTGTCCGTCTGTCCGTCTGTCCGTCTGTCCGTCTGTCCGTCTGTCCGTCTGTCCGTCTGTCCGTCTGTCCGTCTGTCCGTCTGTCCGTCTGTCCGTCTGTCCGTCTGTCCGTCTGTCCGTCTGTCCGTCTGTCCGTCTGTCCGTCTGTCCGTCTGTCCGTCTGTCCGTCTGTCCGTCTGTCCGTCTGTCCGTCTGTCCGTCTGTCCGTCTGTCCGTCTGTCCGTCTGTCACCAGGCTGTATCTCATGAACCGTAATAGCTAGAAGGTTGAAATTTTCACAGAAGATGTATTTCGGTTGCCGCTACAACAACAAATAAAATAAAAACAAATTAAAACAAATATTTAAGAGGGGCTCCCATACAACAAACGTGTTTCAAAAACATCGAATCGAGTAGGTCATGAAATTCAAAATGGCTGCCCTATCTGTCAAATACCAGTCTGCCTTCACTTACCAAAGAGTTTCAGATTGTCTTTGTGCCAAAGTTTTTTTTTTCATTTTTTTAGGGGTGTGGTCGTATAATGGAAGTAAGAATCAAAGCTAAATATGTCACATTTTCCTATCAAATTTTAAAAGTGATAAACGATTTTAGGGTTCGGTACCCAAATGTGATAGTGGTACGGAACCCTTCGTGCGCGAGTTTCGCACTTGGCTGGGTTTTTATTAGTAGTTAAGTTGGTAGGTTAGTGGTAGAAAGCATAGATTCAAAATTCTGTTTCCTTACTACTTCTACACTATCCACACTAATATATACACTATCTACACCACTATTATACAGAGGAAAGATTTGTATTTTTGTGTGTGTGTGTGTGTGTCGTACGTTTGTAATGAATAAACTTAAAAACTACTGGACCGATTTCAAATTCTTTTACCATTAGAAAGCTACATTCACCCTGAGTAACAAGGGCTTGATCCCGATATTCCCACGAGATACGAAGGTGAAACCCCGGGACTCTCAGCTTAGTATATTATTAATGCAAAAGTAGCTTTGTCTGTCTATATGTCTGTTACGTTTTCACGCCTAAACCGCTGAACCGATTTTGATGAATTTTGGTATAGAGATAAATAGGACCTTGGAGAAGGACATAGGCTACTTTTAATCCCGTAAATTCCGCGGGATCGGGACTTACGCGGGTGAAACTGCTAGTAGGTAATATTATAGCGTAAAGATAGCCGCGAACTGCTATAAAAACTGTCTATCTGTCTTAAAACGGGGCTACGAATTATACCAGTGGGTGTTAGATGCAGTCTAAGATAGAGCACGCTGACCTATAAGGTACCTGTTTAAAGACCCCTTGTTGGGCGGGTTATGTGTTTGTGGATGTGATAGTGCTTTTTTTTTACAAACTAATTTTAAAGGACAGACGAAGCTACTTTCCCGATTGTAATGTTAGTAAGGATTATAAAGTACCTTAGTATAGATTATTGTTCCAGTTCCACTTTTGTTCAATAGTAATTATGCGACAATGTGACTCACAATTATTATCACTAAAAAAACCCATGAGTTCCTTTTTTTTTTGCCTTTGTCGATGAGCACAGTGATCGAATAACTGGCCCGTCTTCCATCTGCCCATGAGTTCCTTAAATCTTCTTCTCATTGGAGGTGGCGTTCCGAAGACATAGTAGATTACTGACGATTCAAAAAGATCTGTGAATTTCTAAACATATTTGGAGTTTGAGAATGTTCTAATACCCTTTTGCCTTCCCCTACGTTACAAAAAAACGGGGCAAGTGCGACACTCGCGCATAAAGGGTTCCGTACCACTATCACAATTGGATACGGAACCCTAAAATGGTTTACAACAACCAATTTTTAAATTTTATAGGAAAATATGAAATATTTATCTTCGATTCTTACTCCCATCAAACGACCGAATCACTCAAAAAAAAAAAACCTTGGCACAAAGAAAATCTGAAACATAAAAGAAACTCTTTGGTAAGTGAAGGCAGACTGGTATATTTGACAGATAGGGCAGCCATTTTGAATTCCATGACCAACTCGATTTGTCCTCCTGTCCCTCTTCCTGTCCTCCCGCGATTCTCGACTCCTTGTTATGTTTGAAACACGTTTGTTGTATGGGAGCCCCTTTTAAATAATTGTTTTATTTTGTTTTTAGTATTTGTTGTTGTAGCGGCAACCGAAATACATCTTATGTGAAAATTTCAACCTTCTAGCTATTACGGTTCATGAGATACAGCCTGGTGACAGACGGACGGACGGACAGACAGACAGACAGACAGACAGACAGACAGCGAAGTCTCAGTAATAGGGTCCCGTTTTTACCTTTAGGTACGGAACCCTAAAAACAGTTGTAAAGTTAAATCAAATAAGGGCCCTAAACAAACGCCTTATTAGCGACAGAATAATTAATACTGTTCCATTGTTAGTCCAAGATTATTGTCGTTATAAAAAGACTTCGAAATTAAGTACATGAGAATAAATAGACCACCCTACGGAGTCGTGACGAGGTTATACAGGTGATGCAATTTATTGGCATTAAAAAAATGTAGTTTTGTTCTGTAACTTTAAAAATGTCAGAGACAAATCACACCAATAAGATAAATCAGAATGTTTGTCTGTTGCCTCATCACGGCCAAACGATGCGACCGATTTGCGAGAAAGTATCCTTCTCCAAAGTCATTACGAACATTTATCAAAATCGGTTAAGCGGTTTAGTCGTAACAGACAGAGTGACTGTCGCATTTATAATATTAGTAGGTAGGTAAGTATAGAAGATTTAGATATAGATATGCTTTAAAAGTGAGATGTATTTTATTGTAGGTAACCAAACCTAACTTATAAAACTAAAATTAAATAAAAGGTATGCAGTAGCTTAACAACTTACCTATAATTAACCTAGAAATAAACTCATTTTTCGGTTTTAAAATCGCGTGAAGAAAACCAAAAAGCAGTAAATGTCTCGAAACGTTGAGCGTTGAAACAATGCTAAAAGTAATAAACACCACGCGATTGAAACCGACATCAACATCGCTAACCAGAAGAAAAATCTCTATGAACCTTAAAAACTAGATCATCCTGTAGTAAAAGCCCGTATTTACACGCGGCCAACGTGCGACATTCTTATACAAACATCGTGTTCTTATGAAATCACAACCTCGCGTGTGTTTGACTGTTTGTCAGTCTGTATGTTTGTTTGTTTGTTTGTTTGGTAGCGCACGGACGGCACTGACGATGTTATACGTAGATGGAGGATGAGAAATGGATGAGTTGTCAGCGTATGACATATACAAACATCGTGTTCTTATGAAATCACAACCTCGCGTGTGTTTGACTGTTTGTCAGTCTGTATGTTTGTTTGTTTGTTTGTTTGGTAGCGCACGGACGGCACTGACGATGTTATACGTAGATGGAGGATGAGAAATGGATGAGTTGTCAGCGTATGACATATACAAACATCGTGTTCTTATGAAATCACAACCTCGCGTGTGTTTGACTGTTTGTCAGTCTGTATGTTTGTTTGTTTGTTTGTTTGGTAGCGCACGGACGGCACTGACGATGTTATACGTAGATGGAGGATGAGAAATGGATGAGTTGTCAGCGTATGACATATACAAACATCGTGTTCTTATGAAATCACAACCTCGCGTGTGTTTGACTGTTTGTCAGTCTGTATGTTTGTTTGTTTGTTTGTTTGGTAGCGCACGGACGGCACTGACGATGTTATACGTAGATGGAGGATGAGAAATGGATGAGTTGTCAGCGTATGACATATACAAACATCGTGTTCTTATGAAATCACAACCTCGCGTGTGTTTGACTGTTTGTCAGTCTGTATGTTTGTTTGTTTGTTTGTTTGGTAGCGCACGGACGGCACTGACGATGTTATACGTAGATGGAGGATGAGAAATGGATGAGTTGTCAGCGTATGACATATACAAACATCGTGTTCTTATGAAATCACAACCTCGCGTGTGTTTGACTGTTTGTCAGTCTGTATGTTTGTTTGTTTGGTAGCGCACGGACGGCACTGACGATGTTATACGTAGATGGAGGATGAGAAATGGATGAGTTGTCAGCGTATGACATATACAAACATCGTGTTCTTATGAAATCACAACCTCGCGTGTGTTTGACTGTCTTTCAGTCTGTATGTTTGTTTGTTTGGTAGCGCACGGACGGCACTGACGATGTTATACGTAGATGGAGGATGAGAAATGGATGAGTTGTCAGCATATCATAAATTAAAAAAACGATTGTGAGTTTTTGACTCTTTAAATTATAAAGAAGACATTTAAATTTAAAATGACTGCTAGTTTTCAGAGAACAAAATCCTTAAGTACCTAAGTTTATGAATTTAATTGCGAATCTGGCAACGAGAAGTGATACGCGGATAGAGACAGAAGACTTATCTCTCCGTCTCGCTCCCTCTTGTTCATTTCACAATCAATCCATCTCTCTCTGGTATCCACAGTCAAATAGTGCCTCGTCCACTTCTGTTTCTCTGTCTATGGGATATTAGAATATTTTATTACAGTTTCTTAAGGTAGAGGTTTGTAATGGTTAAACACGATTCGTGTAAAATGCTAATGCCCTCTTAGTCATTTGTCTATATAGGAGTCTTAGAATTGGTATATAATTATTGTGGTCGTGTGAATACGGGGGCAAGGCAGGGGTTCATTTCCTGAATTTCAGTGACATACTTATATGACAACAAAGTGATCCTTCTTCACCTTTTGAGGTACGGAACCCTAAAAACGAAACTAGTTTTTTAAAATCACGATATAAAAAAGCAGGCGGCCGGACGTAAAAATATTGCCAAATCTAATTGTAGAAGGTATGGTGTAAATGATGACCTACCTACTGATAGTGCGCCGACCCCCAACTAAAAAAAACAATATAGGTAGGTATTGTTTACGAACCCCGGGTTCCCGAGGGAAGCAATTTCCAAAAAAAGAATAAAGTATAACCGTATCAGAAAATACACTACCCAAACAACAACAACAAAACATAGAATAAGTACCTAAGTATCTTGTAATCCATAAGAGGATAGTCTCCATTCTCTTTCTCCATACAAACGTAGTTTAAATTTTCCTCCCTGGATAAAGACATTAGAGCCAATATGTTTATGCCATAAAACTTATATCTGTCATGCATGACTATGCATCTACCTTTTTATTTTTTTCATTTTATGATTTTTTACTATGAATTTATTTGAAAAAAAAAAATTGTAGATGCATTGTCATACATTGACAGATACTATAGGTTTTATGGCATAAACATATTTGCTCTAATGTCTTTATCCAGGGAGGAAAATGTAAACTACGTTTGTATGGAGAAAGAGAATGGAGACTATCATCTTAAGTTAAAAATAAAATGAAACCAGTGTTGAAATGAAACTCAATTTTTGGTTATCCAACATCGCGAAAACAGAAGAAAATCCAAGTGTTATTTTTTTGGCATAGTTCTGACGACTATACTCCGCGAACTCTAGAAGCATTATCTCTTGATCAAAAGTCTCAGTAACAATATTGTTACACTCAACTTTATATTTCTCTAATATAATCTCATATGGAGCCGTCATGACTGACGTACACTACCAGTGTGTGGGACTCGATACCGGCCGCGTGCCTTACAGCGAAACGGACATCAAAATGTCTCAGTAACAATATTGTTACACTCAACTTTATATTTCTCTAATATAATCTCAATAAAAGAATTTCAATTTATTTTTTTAGAAAAAAAAAACATTGAAATTAAAGACATTTTTCGGTTTGAATTGCGTGGTTTTTATTACTTTTAGCATTGTTACAACGCTCAACGTTTCGAGACCTTTCCAGGTCTCTTTTTCAGGATAGACTAAGATGTGATTTGTCATTCTAATGTATTAAAAAGTTACAGTGAGACTACCGTCTTATCATTAAAAACTATTAAATTGATATCAAAAACGTTCCTGTGTACGCAGGCTCTAAATTGCTTCGCGCGCGTCGCGCGAAAACAGAAGAATTATCTAAAAAAAAACATTATTTTTTATTTTACAATTACCAATAACAAAATCTCAAGACTCATCATTATTATTTATTTAAAAAAAACTTCGCTATATTATAAAGAGGGAGGTTTGTATTTTTGTGTGTGTGTGTGTGTGTTTGTTCTATGTTTGTAATGAATAAACTCAAAAACGACTGTACCGATTTCAAAAATTCTTTCACCATTAGAAAGCTACATTCACTTAGAGTACATAATCCCGATATTCCCACGGGATCGGGACTTACGTGGGTGAAACCGCGGGACGCAGCTAGTACAATATAATATTATTTAAAGGCCCTATTCTGAAAAACTGAAAATCCATGTCGGGCGCATCGAAAATTGTTGATTATTTCATGACGGAATGTCGTAGAACTTTTTTTTGTGTACAGATTGTAGGCGACATTATTTCCGATATTTTAGTGCAGTTTCCATACAAATATGTCGAAGCGTATTGAAGCCTTTCGACATTTTAGCCAAATCAGACATTTTTTGTCTAAAATTTGGATAGGCTTTGCACCAATAAGAGGTTCTTTTCTTAAAACTACACCAAAATGTAGGAAACAATGTCACCTACAATCTGTGCACAAAAAAAAGTTCTACGACATTCCGTCATGAAATAATCAACAATTTTCGATGAGCCCGACAGGGATTTTCAGTTTCAAGGTCGTTGGCGTATATACTCCTCTTAATACAATTCATTTTATTCTAATTTCAATAAAACTGACTGTCCACTCTGCCCCAAGGCACTCGGACCTCTCCAACAATAGTGAGTAAATGAACCGACAGTAAAAGAACAAACACAACGCTAAACCAACATTCTTACGTAGAGGTAACGTATGACGGGACCTTAAGGGGAACCTACTCTTTCTCCATACAAACGTAGTTTAAATTTTCCTCCCTGGATAAAGACATTAGAGCAAATATGTTTATGCCATAAAACCTATATCTGTCACAACAAAAATGGTGGCGGATTTTATTGACTCAATGTGAGCATCTGTTTGTTTCATAATTCCGTGTTCGACACTGTTATTTTATTTTTACTACACTCGTTATCGAGACGTGAGAATCATCAAAATCGGTCCATCCGTTTCGGAATTTGTAATATAAATAACAAACGAGTGAATCAATTATGCGAAATATTTATGACTCGCTGCGTCCCGCGGTTTCACCCGCGTAAGTCCCGATCCCGTGGGAATATCGGGATCAAAAGTAGCCTATGTTACTCATAGTGAATGAAGCTTTCTAATGGTGAAAGAATTTTTGAAATCGGTCCAGTTGTTTTTGAGTTTATTCATAACAAACATATAGACACACATAGGTACACACAAAAATACAAATATTTCCTCTTTATAATATTAGTATAGAGTAAAGAAAACGGCCACTGAACCTGCTACCCATTCACACCACACCACTAAGCCCCTCGCGTCCGCTGTCGCCAACTGACAAACAGACAGTTTTAAACTTAAATTGTGACACTTCAGTGCACTTAGTCCGAGAACCAGATTAGAGGTGGCAAGCCAGAAAACTGGATTGGGTCTTGGGTTCCGTCTAATTTATGTTTGGATACTTTTTATTGGGCGACGTAAATATGAATATTGGACGACCCCCCAAACTAAGCATTAGGATTGTACTATGACAATGGATATATAGGTACTTACCTACTACATTTTTTTTTGAAAATACATACATGTGATACATAGAAAACACCCAGACTAGAAACAATTATTTATTATTAAGCATTAATACTTGCACCCGGCGGGAATCGAACTCTCAACCTCCTGCATTGCAATCAGGCCTTCGCCCGACGCGCCAAACAGGCCGATTGGCGATAACTTTCGGATGTTTGTAACGAATAGGCTCCGAAACAAAACCGATTTTTTTCACCAATAGAAAGCTACATTATGAAAGAGTAACATAGGCTACTTTTGATCCCGATATTCACACGGGATCGGGACTTACGCAGGTGAAACCGCGTGACGAAGCTAGTAACCAATAAAACATTTAAATTAGTTTTCGTCAACGTGCCACGGAACCCTAACTCCCTTGTCTCTACCTCTACGACTTAATGGTGGGTACATTAACGATAAAAACACCGTGATTCATAATACATATACCTACAGAACCCTACTTATCTTAAACCTTAAGAGGAAAGGATACCTACTCGGTCTCCATACAAACGTAGTCGACTGTTTCCTCCCTGGATAAAGATGTTAGAGCAAATAATGTTTAAGCTATAAAAACTATATCTGCCATGACCGCATGCTACGCCATATGTTTTGTTTGAAAGCTTTTGCATAGTTTTTATCAAGGGCTTTGAGCGCGGCCAGCGAATCAAGAAATATCGTAACGAAAATAAAACCTAACACCCCCACTCCACCTAGGTAGGTACCTGGTAACCATGGCAACATGGTACAAAATAAATAAATAATTATAATTGCATATCATCATCATCCGAGCGTTGTTCCCGGTTGCATCCCTGTCGAGAGCCCGGGGTCCGCTTTCCTACTTTTACGTCTCCACTTCGCACGATCTTCGGCATCCCGTGTAGTGAGGCCATTTGCACGCATATCCGATCTTACAACGTCAAGCCAGCACTTCTTGGGTCTTCCCAATCTGCCGCGGCCGGGCGGAGGCGCCATGGCAAGACATTTGTTCCCCACGTAACTAGCCGGTTTTCGTAGAACGTGGCCGTACCACCGTAAGCGGCATTCTTGCAGTTTGTCTGCAATGTCTCGGACATGAAGGCTGCCCCTGATGCGGGAGTTTCTGACGCGGTCTTTTCGCGTCACTCCACACATCCAGCGCAACATCTTCATCTCCGTGACACGCAGCTCCTGCTTATGTCGCTCAAGCAATGGCCACGCCTCACTACCATACAAAAGGACAGGTCTAATGATCGTTTTATAGACCTGTCCCTTCAGTTTAACCGGCATTTTCGGGTCACAGATGACACCAGTTACCTCTCGCCACTTGGCCCAAGCTGCCGAAATGCGGGACTTGACGTCACAATCGATGTCGCCGGACTCGCGAAGCACAGATCCCAAGTACTTAAACTGGTCTGTCCGCTCGACCATGTGACCGTCAACGCAGACATGTGTGGGATCTGTGGTATTGCTAGCCAAGTATTCGGTCTTCGCTACGTTGAGTTGCAAACCGCCGTTCTCAAGTGACTCTTTCCAAGCATTTACACGCCTTCCAAGCCGTCCCTTATCCGAGTCCGCTAGCGCAATATCATCAGCATACATGAGCATCCACGGGGGCTGCTCGTGTGCGTCTCGGATGACTACGGACAGTGCGTCCAGTATTACGCTAAACAGAAACGGACTTAGGACGGATCCTTGGTGGACTCCGACTGTAATGGGAAAAGATTTAGTGTCACCAACAGCAGTTCGCACCACTGAATCGGAATTTCGGTACATGTCCCGGATGGTTTCAATATAAGTTTCAGGCACCCCTTTGGACCGCAGCGCCCACCAGATCATCACGCGAGGAACACAGTCGAAGGCCTTCTGCAAGTCCAGGAACAGAAAATGCAGAGGCGTATTCTTCGTTCTGTATTTCTCCATAACGATCCTTAGGGCGAAAACAGGGTCCATGGTACCATGACCGGGGCGGAAACCATACTGGCCCTCCGAGACAGTGCACTCCTGCCGGATCCGAGAGTCAACTATACGCTCGTAGAGCTTCATGGTGTGGGACATGACCTTTATACCACGATAACTTCCACACTCCTGCACAGATCCCTTGCCCTTGAACACTGGAGTGATAACACTCAGTCTCCATTGGGCGGGGATTCTGCCGGTCTCGAGTATGCGGTTAAAAAGGTTGGTTAAGATGCCCACACCACGAGAACCCATAGCCTTCCATACTTCGATGGGGACTCCATCGGCGCCGACAGCTTTCCGATTCTTCATGCAGCGAAGAGCCTTGCGCACCTCCTCAGGCGTAATTAGTGGCACAAGTCCTAGATTCGGAGGGAGTTCCGGTGGCTGCACCTCTTTATACTGCTTATTGAGCAGTTCGTGGAAATAAGAGCGCCACCTCTCCTTCACCGCGAGGTCCTCGCATAGCAGGTTACCATTAGGATCTTTTACACAGCGGCACTTGGATATATACTGTGCCGCTTTGATCCTAGAACGTGCCAACTTATAAATAAGCTTCTGCCCCTCAGACGTTTCCAACTTATCGTACAGTGGCTGTAAGTGGTCCCGTCTGGCTCTGGCTACTGCTCTCTTTGTGGCACGTTTGGCAGACCTGTACGCGTCGCGATCTTCAGGAGAGTTGGACGCTTGCCACTTTTTAAAGAGGGCTTTCTTCACCCTAGTCTCCCTCTGGACTGTGTCGTTCCACCACCAAGTTTCCTTGTCACACTTGCGTCCTCCCTTAGACATACCGAGGACCGACCGCGCCGAATCAGCGATAGACACCTGAATCCGGTCCCAGTGTTCCTGCACCGATTCGCCTTCAGCATTGGCACATTTGTCGCCGATTGCTGAGGCGAGCATCTGGGACTTGACTTCATCAAGCCTCCACCATCTGATTCGGCGCTGACATGGTTCCGGTCGTTTGTCTTTGGTCTTTACACAGAGATCCATGACAAGGATACGGTGTTGGGCAGTGAGACTCTCACCGGGTATGACTTTGCAGTTGGCCACGTTGCCGATGTGGTGTCTCCTAGTGATTAGAAAATCGATTTGGGTAGCGCGCCCCCCGCTCCTGTAGGTGATCAAGTGGTCGGGCTTCTTTTTGAAATAAGTGTTCACGAGTGCCAGGTCGGCAGTGGCACACGTACGCAGAATTTCTTCCCCTTCCGCATTCCGACTGCCATACCCGAAGCCTCCATGAACACGTTCAAATTCCACCCCCATCTCACCCACATGACCGTTCAGGTCACCACCCAAAACGATTCCCTGCGACAACGGGATTGCCCCAAGTACCTCGCCAAGTTTATCCCAAAACGACCTATTATCAGCGTCGCTACAACCGACCTGTGGCGCGTAAGCACTTACTAGGTGAGTAGGAACCCCCCCAATAAGCACCTTCACGCACATAAGTCGGTCGCTAAAGCGATTCACCTCCAAGATATCGTCATGCAACCCCTCAGCGAGCACCATAGCCACCCCGTTCTCTCCACCAGGTGCACCCGTGTAGATCAGCTTGTAGCCATTCCCAATGAGCCGGGATCTGCTGCCTTTCCATCGAGTCTCCTGCAGGAACGCCACGGCCACCTTCCGCCTGGAAAGTACGTCGGCTAGCTCCCTCGCGCGTCCGGTTAGCGTGCCAATGTTCCACGTTGCGAAGCGGAGTTTCGGGGCTCGCGTCTTTAACCGTGCCCGCCCGTGGCACGGTAGCCCTAGTCCACTTGCCACAGGAGTCGGGCGAAACTCCTGCGCGCCGTTATGCGGCGGCGCCCTATCCCTGTGGCCATAAACTCTTTTACTACTTTCCATAAAGATTTGGCAAAATTTCGACTTTCACGGGAGCGACTGCCGTCTGACCTCCCAACCCCGAAGGGAAAGTCTGCGCCAGAGCCTCGTCCGTTTTTCAGCAGGTGCACCGGCTAGCAGGTGAGGTTGGCTTGGGCCCAACGATCTTAGTGGGCCCCATACACACCCCTTAGTGGGCCCCATACACACCCCATAATGTAACAAATAATTATAATTGCATAAGTCGATAAAAAATGCTTTACTGCGGCAGTCCCCGAGTGCTACACTTTTTTTTCATATTTTAAATTTTTCTGAAGTTACTATAGTACCTACTAATCATAGAATTATTCTAGCCAACGGCGACGCGACGTCACCAATTGTTTTAGAAAATGAAAACATAAAATAAAACATAGCGGCATGGTCAATAAAATTATTGGTCACTAGCAGCTCCTCGCGGTTTCACCCGCATAAGTCCCGATCCCGTGGGAATATAGGGATCAAAAGTAGCCTATAGCCTTCCTCAATAAATGGACTATCCAACACCGAAAGAATTTTTCAAATCGGACCAGTATTTCCTGAGATTAGCGCGTTCAAACAAACAAACTCTTCCGCTTTATAATATTAGTATAGATAACCACGCGCCACGCCACGTAATCTGTATCCTATAACTTACCTATCTATCTAATATCTGTCTATACTAGGTACTAATATTATAAAGAGGTAACGATGGTAACATTTTATGTATGTATGTATTTTCGAAACCACTGAAGCTATTTCAAAAGGTCTTTTACCAAAAGAAAGCTACATTATCGAGGAGTAACATTGGCTACTTTTGGTCCCGATTTTCTGACGAGATCGGGATTTACGCGGGTATTACTACGGGATTCTGCTAGTGACTGATATAGGTTGTAAAAAAATAGCATAATATCGTTAGGTCAAGTTAGAGGCCTTATTTGCAATTTAACTTCATTTATTGATTTGAAGATTGTAATTTAACACATGATAAAAAAACCCCATGAGTTTGTTGTGGTTTCTTCTCACAGGCGCGTTCCGAAACCACAGTAAAATCTCGACATTTCTAAATTATAAATTAAATTACTAATATTATAAAGAGGTAACGTTGGTAACATGTATGTATGTACATATGTATGTATGTATATTGGGGGTAATCTCCAAAACTACTGGACCGATTTCAAAAATTCTTTCACCATTAGAAAGCTACATTCAGCCTGAGTAACATAGGCTACTTTTGATCCCGATATTTTTACGCGATCGGGACTTACGCGTTTCGGTTAAACCGCGGGTAGTGACAAATATACTAAAAAAACCGGGCAAGTGCGACACTCGCGCATAAAGGGTTCCGTACCTCTATGACATTTGGGTACGGAACCCTAAAATGATTTACATCCGATTTTTAAATTTGATAGGAAAATGTGAAATATTTAGCTTCGATCCTTACTCCCTTCATACGACCACACCACTCAAAAAAAAAAAAAAACTTTGGCACAAAGAAAATCTGAAACTTATAAGAAACTCTTTGGTAAGTGAAGGCAGACTGGTATATTTGACAGACAGGGCGGCCATTTTGAATTCCATGACCTACTCGATTCCCTTGTAGTTTTTGAAACACGTTTGTTATATGGGAGCCCCTCTTAAATATGTGTTTTATTTTGTTTTTAGTATTTGTTGTTGTAGCGGCAACCGAAATACATCTTCTGTGAAAATTTTAACCGTCTAGCTATTACGGTTCATGAGATACAGCCTGGTGACAGACGGACGGACGGACGGACAGACAGACAGACAGACAGACAGACAGCGAAGTCTCAGTAATAGGGTCCCGTTTTTACCCTTTGGGTACGGAACCCTAAAAAAAGAGACTTACGCGGGTGAAACCGCGGGACGCAGCTAGTCAAAAATAGTTTTAAAAAAAATCCTGAGCCTCATGGCGCCGTCTACCGGACAAACGTGACAGCTTTACCAAAAATACCTACTGATAGAGTGTCCAGATTAGAGTTGAATATACAAACAAATTGATATAAGATTCAATTATTCAATAAATAATCTAAATCCGTGGTCGTCAAACTGCGGCCCGCGGGCCGCATGCGGCCCGCGGCCGGTTTTTGTGCGGCCCGCGACAAAACAAATTATATCAATAGTCAACTAAGTAAAGTTTTAGGATTTTGACGCGAAATTGTATGTGTACGCTGAAGGCACGGGAGCTCGCACTGACAACATACTTGATACAAGGATATTATAAAGCGGAAGAGTTTGTTTGTTTGTTTGAACGCGCTAATCTCAGTAACCGCTGGTCCGATTTGAAAAATTCTTTCGGTGTTGAATAGTCCATTTATTGAGGAAGGCTATAGGCTTTTGATCCCGATATTCCCACGGGATCGGGACTTATGCGGGTGAAACCGCGGGGAGCTGCTAGTACTTGATACAAGGATAATAAAGCTACCTACATATTTTAAGTTAAACCTGCGCTCGTGAGATAAAAGGACTGTAGTTACGCTACATAAAAAATATCAAAACAGATTTGATTTTGGAAAAAGTACCTAGCAACTAAAAACGTTTACCTACAAGACTGCGCACAATTTGTATTAACTTTAGTTTTCTTGGACTTATCTCTGTGAGACTTCATTTTGTAAAATAAGCTTCTTGAAAAACAAATACCGCAATCGTCTTTCAACTAATTTAGAAGACACAATGAGGATTGCATGTAGTCCCAAAGATGTCGATATATACAAGCAATAATTAGAAAGTTCAACAACACAATTCTTAAATTATAAATACACTATTTTGTTTAAAAACATGTTACAATAAATTTCTTTTTCTAATATTATTCTAAAAACGCCGACTTCAAAAACGAAAAATAATAAAAAACCGGAAAATAACGCCTGAAGTTTGAAGTCGTGCAGTTTTACGTAGGATTTGTTTATAATTCATCTGCCCGACTTCAGACTTTACGGGTTTTTTTTACAAAGAACAATGGCAGGTCGCCAAACAACGTTTTTATCAATTTAAAACTTAGGCGTCTAGATATAAAAAAAATACTAGAAGAATCTACAGAAGTCCCAGAATACATAAAACTAACTAAAACACCTTATATCACCGAAGTTAAAAAGATAAGAGTATTTTAAAATAGCCTTCTCGGCCGTTGTCGCCATGTTGGATTAATGAGGAATTAAAAAAACAGTTGCGTGTTTTTGATATTAGAAAATAAAATACATACGTGATTAAAATATAGACGTTACACGCAATTACAATAACAGCATTACATAATTAAGTTGTTTTGACTATAAGTTTCAGTATCTCGACAAATGGCATCTCGAGAGTCCGGGGCCAAAAAAGAAAAAGAAAAAAGTTACAGTCTAAATATGGTGCATCGGAAGTTGAAGTAAATAGTAATAATAACTTATTTTTTTATTTTAAAAACGTTCGTCCTTTTGAATAAACTAATAGTGTCAAAAACCACAAAAAAAATATTGAAATTCATTCGTTTTACACTCATTTTTAGACGTTTTTGTTGGGTGATATCAAGACCGCCTATGTTTTCGTATTTGAAGTTGGTTTTTAATTTTACAAAATTTTTTTTTTCATCAGTTATAGTTACTTATAGCGCATATCTGCTAAAATTAAAGCCGTTTGATCGAAAGTAAAATATTTCCTGGATTTTGAGGACCAATCTCGTTCGGTTCGATATCCGAAGATCGGACAGGTCAGATCTATTTCGGGCCCATTTCGGAGCTTCCCACCTTGCAATTATAAAAAAAATCATCTCAATCAGTCAAGCCGTCTAAAAGTAATCGGTGAACAACACCCTCTTCGTTTTTTTGCAGGCGGTTTTTTTTTTTTTTTTTTTTCAATTTTCCTAAGGCGAAATAAATAACAGAATTAACCGAATACGTATAATATAAGTAGGCAAACGCCCTTACTCTGCGGCCCGGTGCTGATACCCACATTGTCCTGTGTGGCCCTTGGCCAGAAAAGTGTGACGACCGCTGATCTAAATAATCGCTTTACAAATCAATAAAGACAAATTTTAAATCAGGTATGCTAATTCAAGATGTCTGCCATACGTTGCAATAACGAAGCAATTCGAAATATGGCGTTTTTGAGGTAATAGTGGTAATAGGTAAATAATATTATTTTTCGAAAAATATTTTCAAAAATTGGTAGGTACCTACCTACTCGTATTGGTTAATAATAACAATTGGTATTGGTGGGATTCGAATTCTCGACTACTGGTAATCCGGACGAAAAAACGAATTTAAGAAAGAATTACCTATATGTATTAACACTTAGAAATATACAGGGTGAACCATTTAAATGGGCCTTCAGGGGGATTTCCTAAACTATAAGAGATGGCGAAAAATGCTGAAAGGAGTTGCGTCCCCGATTTTGACAAAAAGTAAAATGGCATATTTAGATTTTTGAAAAAATCAATACCCTAGCCAGGAATCGAACCTTGTCTTTTTGCAAAAAAAATAAGCACCCTATATTATTGTACCGCTCGATAGTGTTGCTGATAAAGATCAAATCCTGGAAACAAACATAGTTTAGTAAATCGAGAGAAATGTCTTTTTTAAATAAAACTATGAAATATTCAAGTATTCTGTACTAGTAGGGTAGACTGGGTACGATTGTGCCTCAGGACGAAAGTGACAGTCGCTATATTATCAAAACTATATGAGATAGCGTGGGGGGTGCAAGGGAATAGAGGAGCGGTAAGAGCATTTGATTACGTGTCACAGTATTGCGTCAGCCATTGTGCGACTTTGACGAGTGTAGGAGACAATATATTTTTTGGTAGTCAAAACCAACTTTTTTTGTTCGACTTATTTTTGTGATTGTGTCTTTATAAAAATAGGTACAAGTATGAGTGTTTTACCTACTTATAAGTTAAACATTAGCGACTAAATATCAGTCTATGCTATCTATGTAAATAGTTTTGTATTTTCTTGACGATTGTTTTTTTACGAAAGAGTGTTTTGGGGATAGTTGTGCCATTGTTGCTGGGTACGGTTGTGACCAAAGGTAAGCTTATTATTTTTTCTTTTTAGTGACCAGAAAGCTCACGAGCAAAATCAATTAAGGCAAGGCTAAGGCTATACTCGCAATTATCAGTCGTGGCGAAGGCATGTTGTCGTCTCATCCCGAATTCCGTCGACATAACAATAAAATAGGTGAATCACAAAGAAATTCGCGACGTTACGACGACGCGCCTCCGCCACAACTTATCAGTGCTCGAATAGCCTAATAATAAGCCAGCATTAGGACACATACATACATTTAAAAAGCAGCACTTCATGGCCCAGTGCTGCCACCAAAATAATCAAATGTCCTTATCGAGGTACATCCGAAAATGCAATGAAGCTGGCACGAATATTAGGGAAATGAGATTAAAGGCAGAGCATCTTACATTAAAACCACTTTGTAATCATTTTGGTATATTTTTGTACCTGTCACAATCATCCCCAGGCACTGTCACAAATGTCCTTGGGGTCAGGGCGGTTGTGACATTTTCTTTTTTTTTTCAACTGGCTCCTGTGAGTTTACCGTTGAACTTAGTAACACAAATTTAGTATTCAGATGTAGCCAGATGTTTATATTTATATATGAACGTTACTTCTTTTAGCTAAGTATCATATTTTCAGAATTATGGTCGGTCAAATGAAAATTGGCACATCTGTACCCAGTCTACCCTACTCGTGTGGTACCCGTACCTATTACAACGACCTACTCGATTTAAACGACTGCGCTAGCATTTATCATTATTACAGATCATGTTATAATTTCAAATTTTTCGCATACAGTTCAAAGCAGGTGATAGATATAATTTTGAACAACTGTAAGATTATTGTTTTTTTGTTGAAATTTAATATTTTTATTAAGAATTAGATATTTCTCTCGATTTACCACACTATGTTTGTTTCCAGGATTTGATTTTTACTAGCAACATTATCGATCGGTACAATAATATAGGGTACTTATTTTTTTGCAAAAAGACAAGGTTCGATTCCTGGCTAGGGTATTGATTTTTTCAAAAATCTAAATATGCCATTTTACTTTTAGTCAAAATCGGGGACGCAACTCATTTCACAATTTTTCGCCATCTCTTATAGTTTAGGATATCCCCCTGAAGGCCCGTTTAAATGGTTCACCCTGTATAATCTTAAGGTAAATAAATAAATAATTTAGGTTGAATCACACAGCTTAATCTAGCCCTAAACTAAGCCACAAGACTTGTAATATGGTGACCATTTAACTCAGAAAACTGAGGTTTTCTTTTTAATCGTACTCGCGCTGTATTCGAATCTGCGAGTACTAGTAATCCAGACCAGCGCGTTAGACCACTACGCCATGAGTAAAATCCCGGTAAATCGAAATTAAGAAAGCATTAATTACTGGGTGTGGATTAACACTTCTAGAAATAATGTTACGTTATATCACTGAGCACCATCTAGACCTGAACTAAGCCACAATACTTGTAATATGGTGACATTGTAGTGCTTTTTGGGATTAAGTAGTCAACAAGAAACCCTTGTAACACCCATAAAATCTTAGCGAAGATCTGATGAGAACCTTCGGAAAGAAGAGTAGAACATCATCCCAAGAATGCAGAAAATACTCAAGAGAATCGGCTCCAAAAAACTAGGTACCTACAAAGTGATGAAACACCTGAAACCACCTTCTCAACAGGAAACTCCAAAACCAAATCAGTTATTTTACTTTTTCCCGGCGGGAATCGAACCAGCATCTTTCTGCGTTGCAGACGAATGATCAACCGACGCGTTACAGAGGTCGACAGAATCTAATATAATGTGTTTTTGGAAATGTTCAGTTTATCTATTTTGCGGACGATAAAAAATATTTTTATTACAGACAAAACTAACCTTTACTTCTATGAGCTTAAGACATAAAATCCCACGAACAAGTCACAATATGTTAATAAGCCGTGTATAACAGATGAATTGAGTCTAAATCGGTATTTTTTGACATTATTCACTCAAAAATTATCCAACCAAACGCTGTATGACAAATGGTCAAACATTGATGTGAGAAAAATGTCCCTAATTTTTGATGCGGCATTTCCCTACTAAGTAATATAATAATTGCTTCGTTCGGTTCGGGCGACTCGGACAATTGCACCTACATTTATTATTGTGTTAAGTTGAACAGATAAACTAAGTAGGTACCTATTTTTTATTCTATTGTAGATATTGTAGTCAAAGAACTTAACTTATAGGTACGATACATTCCGGACGAATCTGTGTGATTTTTGGTTTGCTTTTAGTGGGTTTTTTGCTTTTTATTTCTTCTGTTTTCGCGATGTTGTATGTAAATTAAAAACAGGGAGGGAGACCTGTAAAGGTCTCGAAACATTGAGCGTTGAAACAATGCTAAAAGTAATAAACACCACGCGATTACAACCGAAAAATGATTCTTTTTTCAGCACTGATTTAAAAAAAATTGCAACCAAATTTTACGAATGTACTTACCTATGAAACACTATAAAAAATTAAATCAATATTATGCTTTTTGCTGAGGCTGGCCCATTTAGGGTTCGCACGCGGCTTCCTGGATATTCTTTTTTGGTAGTTTTATATGTACACTATGACTATGACTATTATTATGTATACCTATTGTAAAATTGTTTTTATTTATTTACTTTTGTTTCTGTTCTGTTCTGTACTTGTTGCTTTGTGCATGTCCTAATAAACATAATATTTCTTTCTTTCTTTCTATGTTAAGTTTTAATTGTACCACATCGAAATCCCTTCATACTACAAGGAACTTGAATTATTATTTTAAATCAAATCTAAGAATTATTCAAATGAGAGTTACGATGTTTATTTATTAGACGGTCGATATGCGGCCGATGGATACATTATATTTTATCTGTATAAAGATACCATATATTGCGTTAACGAATCTAATACCATTGCTTGTATTATGATGGTGTTTAATACAAGCCTAGTTCTTGTATTATGGTGACCAGCCCTTGCATAGAATCGAATACCATTTATGGCGATAAATGACACTTACCCAGCGTATTCGATAGGTCACCATAATACAAGCCTACAAGGCTTGTTATCTGGTGATCAGTCAATTTATCTGTTTTAAGGATACCATAATATATTTCTCTAACAAATCTAATACCATTTATAGCTATGGAAGACACCTACCCGGCGCATTCGATAGGTCACCATAATACAAGCTTACAAGGCTTGTTATATGGTGACCAGTGAAACTTATCTGTATCAAGATAGGGTATGTTGATACTGCCAAAATGTTGAACTTCCCAAAATAGATCCTAAAGGGCGATGGACGACACCTACCGGGCGCATTCGATGGGTAAAGGACTAGGCTTGTACTATGGTAACTAGCAAATGCATAGAATACATGAAAGGACCGATTATGATCATGTATTTAGATAGCTGAATCTTCTTTTTCCTTCCCTTTATCCCGTCGTTATTTAGGGCCTCCTTACTTAACAGCTGCAAGTTAATCTGTCTTGGGTTGTCGTTATTGCCAATTTGGCTTGCTTGAGGATCAGTAAGTAGCTCATGTGTTAGATAGAGGGTTGCGGGTTTGATTCCCGCCGGGTGCAAGTATTTATGCTTAAAAATAAATATTTGTACCTGGGCCTGGGTCTTTTCTGAGTATCATTACGTATGTATTTACAAAAAAGTATAATATATGTAGTATATTCGTTGTCTAGTACCTGCCTACCCATAGTACAAGCCTAGTGCTTAGTTTGGTGCTAGATTTCGCTATGTGTAACGTCGGGCCATATTTAATCCAGATCTACAGGTCTACAACATACCCAATTTTCATTGCAATCGGTTCAGCAGTTCTTCCTTTCCAAAATTCGTAGAACAAAACTTGTCTGTTTAACCTCTAGAACAACCTTTAGGCTTAATTCTTAATTCCTTTTTGCTTAAACTACTGTCCTTTAAATATGTCGTGTTAAGTCACGATCCCGTGGGAATATCAGGATCAAAATTAGCCTATGTTACTCCTCGATAATGAAGCTTTCTATTGGTGAAAGAATTTTTGAAATCGTTCCAGTAGTTACAAACAAACAAATAAATATTTTCGCTTCATAGTAGGTATTAGTAGGTACAGATATTAGATAGCATTAAATATTTTACAAGGAATTCTCCTTCGCTCTTTGTAAAATATTTCTAGTAAAAATAAATTTTCAGAAATATAATTTACACAAAGGAGGTTGCATTATAAAATGACTGAAAAAAATATTTAAAAACAAATCAATTTCTTTTTACTTTTGTGGCAATGAGGAACACTAACTTTTTATCCCGGCAGAGGGCGTTAGTCGAATGATCTTAGGTTTGAATTAAGAACTGTCAAACAGGTGTTTTTTACAATTCTCGGCGCCAAATTGGCCATATCAGTCTCGGACCGAAAGAAAAAAAAAACTCTGCGTTTTCATTCGTGGGGAACCATCAACAAAAAAAAAAGATCATCCGATGCCACCCCATTTTTTCACTTTTACAGAAGTTTTACGAACTCCTTTCACTCTGTCAGTCATTACTGCAAGGAGGTCTAAAGAAGAAAGTTTGCATGATAGGAAGTAGGATCATTATAATAATCTATTTTTACTATTATAAAGCGGAAGAGTTTGTTTGTTTGTTTGAACGCGCTAATCTCAGAAACCGCTGGCCCGATTTGAAAAATTCTTTCAGTGTTGGATAGTCCAGTTATTGAGGAAAGCTATAGGCTACTTTTGATCCCGATATTCCCACGGGATCGGGACTTACGCGGGTGAAACCGCGAGGAGCTGCTAGTCTTCTATAAAAGTAAAAATAGATAGGTAATAGATAGATAGATTATCTATTATCTCTTTTTACTTTTATAAAGCGGAAGAGTGTTTGGTTGTTTGTTTGAACGCGCTAATCTCAGGAACCGCTGGTCTGATTTGAAAAATTCTTTCAGTGTTCGATAGTCTATTTACTGAGGAAGGCTAAAGGCTATATTATATTTTCAAGGCCGGCGAAGTCGTGGGCACTGCTAGTAAGGGAATAAGATCCCAGAGCTCAAGCACACAGACATAATGTGCTCATGTATGACATGAACCGTGAATCCACGCACACATTCAAAACCGAGCGGTCGTCGTCGCGCCCACCACCGTGTACCTAATAAAACATCTCTAAAATTCAGTAATTTAAATAAAACATGACAACATGGGATTGAAAAAAATATTTATTTTACGTTTACAATCTTTACAATATTATTTACACAGATTTTTACAAAAAGGCTGCTTATCACGCTAACAAGTTCGCGTAGTTAATGCAAGAAATGTGTTTAACAGTCCATGTATGTATGTTAGTTCCTATGTGGCGCTCCAGGGGTCAAACGGATGAACCGATTTTGAATTCAATTATTTTTACGTTTCGTTATTTAAATTCAAAATGGCGACCACCAGACAAAATATTGTAAAAATGAAAAAAGCCAAGTATCGTTGAATAGATATTTGAAAATAATCCTTTCTGATTATTATGATTTGATTACATAGAATTTCAAGACTGAAATATTTCTCATTTGGACTTGGGAAATGTAAAAACTTTATTAAAAAGACCTTTTTACAAAATCTTGCTGACATGTAAGCGCCTTAAATATGACTAATTTATAAATTAAAATTAATCTATTTACAATATCACAACTTATAACTCTATATCGCTCCTTTAACAGAAATCTACAATATTCTGTTTATTCCTCCTCAAAAACAGCCAAAACATAGTTATACGTCATTTTTGTCACTGAGGAACGATATGCTGATATTTACAGAAATTTTAATTAAATCTAAACTGGCACGAAATGACTTAAAAATAATAATATTTTACAATAAATAATTATTTGGTATCAAAATGCTCACTTTTAAAACATATTTTCAAGGCAAGTGAATTTTTATAAGTAAACAGACATACAATTTAGAGATCTTTGCAAGGTTCTTTCGTTTCTTTCTTCTTCCTTTCTTTCGACGCGGAACCCTACTAGCCTTATTAATAAACGTGGAGTTAGGTCGGAGTAGTAAGAACATGCTTTGTCTTTTTCCGTGACAAGAACTTTCAAAGTTGACAGACAGAAACAAAAAGTGGTAAAATTACTTCGACCACGTTTATTAATAAGGGTATACATGTGTTAACCTAATAGTTGGTGCGCTTCGCGGCGCTTTAATTAACTACAGATAGTATTAATAATGATAAAAACTTCTTCAAAAATTGATATTCAAACTTATAACAGTTCATATTAGAGATATTTCTTCTGTTTTCGCAATGATGGATTGAAATTAAACTCATACTCCAGTTTTAATCGCGTGGTGTTTATTATTTTTGGCATAGTTTCAATGCTCAACATTTCGAGAGCCCTTCGTCAAGTCTCTTCTTTAGGATTGACGTAAATAAAAGTTAATAACACCACGCGATTAAAACTGAAAATTTTAAAACCGAAAATCCGATGATTTTTAATTTAATTTCGAAAAAAAGTTTCCTTTAAATCGTTCCAAAGAGTTTACAATTAATTAGACATTGCTATCTATAAGTTTGTGCACACTTGTCGATCTGTTCCAAAACTTTACCAATTCTTTCATGTAATATCTTCGCATTCTTCTCTGGCAATGGCGGCAGTATATCTCGAATCACTGCATTGTTTTTCTTATGAAATACCTCAGATAGTTTACCCCCTACATTTTGACTGTCATGTAAACTTTTCAAAGCATCCACAGTCTTCTTTCTAAACACACAGAGGTTATCCAGTAGCAAGCTGTGGTATTTGTTGTATTTTTTCAATAGCCTATATCCGTGGAGTAACCCAGATTCATTATCTAGAAATACTAGAAGTCCACTATCCATTTTTCTGGCTAAATTATGAGCAGGTCCTTGCATTATGTTGACGTTCCATTGGAAGTTAAACAAATTGTTCACCATACGGTCTAAATTAGCTGTCAGATAGTCAAATATTATCAAATCTGACCACTGAGCCAATTCGAGGAATAGTTTTACTGTTTTCTTAGTGATCCCCATATCTATATGTCTGAAATTTTCTATATCTGTCTCAGAGTTTAGTTTTCTTTTTAAAAGAATCTTCTTTGAAGTCTCCGTATCGTTTTCTTTTAAACTCATTTTTAAGACGTCAAATTTGTTTAAATGTCGGTTGTTTGGTTTGAAGATCTCAGGTATTGAGGCTGATTCTAAGCTCGGTATGTACTGTGTTAGAACTACAGCTCTGTTTGTGTTCCAATTTGCATTACCTATATCTGCTGCGACATTCGTCCATAGTTTATCATTTGCATCTACCACTTTGACTACAGATGGTGCAAGGTTGGTCAAATTTAATAACATGCCAATGTAAAAACTGAAGATTTCTCCTTGTATCTGATCAGTATTCTGCCTATATCTGACACAAGCTTGGACTCCATCTTTGAATGTGACTAATCTATTTTGCATTCTGCCACATCCTGCCTCCATTTTGACTATCTCTTCTTCATTTACGTAACTTTCCCATAACTCAGCTGAGTTCTGGCCATATCCTTGTGGCATTGCATTTTCTACTTCAGGACCCCAGTATATATTATCATACAGTACTGTATATTCATTAGGCATATATACTTTATTATCTTTAGAACTGCCTTTGTTATCTTTCAATATTTCTTTCATGTCTTCTGTAATTATTTTCGGATACACTTCTTTATTATACCTTCGTCCCGTAAAAGATACAGTCGTATAATCTTTTACTATCTTTCCTTTATTAAGGACTTCTTTTTCTGTCTTTTTTTCGTATATACTAATATGTGTTGTATTGAATTTCTTTTCTACAGTAGGATTTGAACCCATTGTGAGGATAGCTATTGAGAATCCTAAAATAAAGCTTACAATAACACTCAATATACAATATGTGTAAATAGAACATTCTTTCTTTAAATTTCTTTTTACATTTCCTTTGTGAAAGTTTTCATAGATGATGTAGTTATTTTTTTTACAGAATTTGTTTAAATCTACTTGTGCACTCTCTTGCATTTTGATTGTTTGGACTCTGAGTGCTATATTTTTGTCTAACGAATGTAATCTTTCTTCGAGAGACTCCATTTTTCTTTTGTATTCTTCTAGAGTGTTGTCGCCATTGTCTGTAACAATCGAAATAAATGATTAAGTACAATTATTAAAAATATATTAAATTCAATGTCCTGACTGGTCTATATATCAATGCAGAGCCCAAACCTCTGGTCCTAGAGGTATGAAGAGAGGGTATAGGGATTCACTAAGAAATAGTTTTTGGAAATCCCGCGGGATTGGGATTTACGCGGGTGAAACCGCGGGACTCTGCTAGTTTTCTATAAAGCGTGTTTCGAAGACTGTGATTTAAAAGTCGAAAGGGGGTTGTTATAAATGTCTAGGCGAAGAACTTTAGTTCTACGACCTTATAGATTTCTTTGGAAAATTGCGATACGAAGTTTGCCGAGTCAACTAGTTCCACTGTATTTTGAAGTTTTTGATTGTGACTGGCTTCGATATTTCCATAAAGACTAACGCGGTTGAAACCGCAGGTGCAGCCGGGTTATTCTATAAAACTTGAACACCTCTTCATTAGTCACTTTCGTTTTCACTCACGCTTACATTTAAAAAATACATTTAACTTAAATTGGATAACAAGACGTACGTACGTACGTACACACCGTCCTACTTTAAGAGGTATATATTATACGAGGTAAACTCAAAATCCATGTCGGATTTATAGAAAATTGTAATTTTAGTCCAGATAAGTATGTGAAAGGGTGTTGATGCATATCCGCATTTGACCGAAAACAGTCATATTTTGTCTAAAACGTGGTAAAGCAAGGTAAGGTTGCAAAAACAATGTGAAATTTTTGTCTTGAAACTAAACTTAAGTGAAGGAAACAATATCACCTACAATCCAGACACAAAATAAAAATCAACAACATTCCGCCATGATATTTTAAACAACAATTTTCGATGAATCCGACGTGAATGTTGAGTTTTGCTACTATAAACCTCTTATTAAAATTTACACAATGCCAATTCGAAAGCTCACCGCGGAATCCACAGTGATCTACCAGTGAGTTCTCTACAGAATCGACCGACTAACCGCGCCCAGAATATTGTGCCCACTTGATACTATTGTACCAACTTTCACTAAAGTAGTATTATAATTTCAAAACACTTGTAGTGAAATACGACTTGTCATTTTATTTAACGACTTAGAGAAAGTCATAACAAAGACTTGTTTATTGGGGTCTGGGGTTCGTTTCGGAAACGGTAAGGTTAGGCGTAGTTTGTATGGAGATGTCACAGAATCAAGGACAATGGGGGACCGGAAATGGTCAAAAATATAAATATTACAATGTATATATTTTTCAGGGTCCTTTTTTCCTGACTTTTATCTTTCTATAGAAGTATAAGTAGAAGTATCTCTTCCAGGCAACCTTTGTATGAATAAGAAGTTATTCATACAAAGGTTGCCTGGAAGAGATCGCTTTAAGCGATAAGGCCGCCCATTGTGCCACTTAGATATTTGTTTTTAGTATTTCTTTAAATTGTATTTTTTATATTGGTGTTACAGTAAAGAATTAATCTATCTATCTAACCTATCTAACTATCAACAAAATATTAACTAAGTACTAACTAACTATTAAAATGAAACACGTTTGTTGTATGGGAGCCCCTCTTAAATATTTGTTGTAATTTGTTTTTGTTGTTGTAGCGGCAACCGAAATACATCTTCTGTGAAAATTTCAACCGTCTAGCTATTACGGTTCATGAGATACAGCCTGGTGACAGACGGACAGACGGACAGACAGCGAAGTCTCAGTAAAAGTCTCCCGTTTTTACCCTTCAGCTACGGAACCCTAAAAACAACCTTACATCTGTCAAACTAAAATACACGCGTCAAAAAACAACGAAGACAAAACGGTCGGAATTGTTTTCGTGAACAAAAAAGGTCGAACAAAAAAAGGTATGTAAAATAAAAGGTCCGTATATACAGTGTGTTCTGAGAACTTTGTCGGTCTGTCTTATTCATTAGTCTGGTATTATTTTGATCTGGGTGATTGTAAGATTAAATAGCCTTATTAATAAACGTGGAGTAAGGTCGGAGTAGTCGAATCAAATCGAAGTATGTTTATTCATTCATTTCTAAGAGATCTTAGAAAATGTCAGTTACCTACTTTATTATATCTAATCTACTGTGTCTTCGGAACGCGACCTCCAATGAGCAGAAGACACAAGAAACTAATGGTTTTTAGGGTTCCGTACCCAAAGGATAAAAACGGGACCCTATTACTGAGACTTCGCTGTCTGTCCGTCTGTCCGTCTGTCACCACGCTGTATCTCATGAACCGTAATAGCTAGAAGCTTGAAATTTTCACAGAAGATGTATTTCGGTAGCCGCTTCAACAACAAATACTAAAAACAAAATAAATTAAATATTTAAGAGGGGCTCCCATACAACAAACGTGTTGTAAAAACTACAAAGGAATTTTAGTACAATGTGAGGTCGCTTCTGATTGGTCGAAGTCAAATCGAGTTGGCCATGGAATTCAAAATGGCTGCCCTGTCTGTCAAATATACCAGTCTGCCTTCACTTACCAAAGAGTTGGTTATATGTTTCTGATTTTCTTTGTGCCAAAGTTTTTTTTTTAAATTTTTTTTTTTGAGAGTTGCAGTCGTATGATTGGAGTAAGAATCGAAGCTGAATATTTCACATTTTCTTATCAAATTAAAAAATTGGTTGTTGTAAATCATTTTAGGGTTCCGTACTCAATTGTGATAGTGGTACGGAACCCTTCGTGCGCGAGTGTCGCACTTGGCCGGGTTTTTATTTGTATATTTTATGCCGTATTCATGTGATTTACATTGTCGCATATTTATTATTTAACAATAGTGGAACTGAAGCATTAATCTACACCTACTATAATAATAAGTAACAACATGCTTTGTCTTTTTCCGTAATAAGAACTTTCAAAGTTGACAGACAGAAACAAAAAGTGGTAAAATTACTCCGTCCTTACTCCACGTTTATTACTAAGGCTAAAAGAGTTTCGATTTAACTTCGGTTTTCGCAGTGTTTTTAGGAAAAAAAAAACTAATTCTTGAACCGACTTCAAAAGGGAGGAAGGCAATTTGAAAATGCACTAAAAAGGGTAAAATAAAAAAAAAAAAACTTTAAAAAAAATCGTAACTCTACTTTAAAATAAAGTACAAAATAACCTCTCACGAAACGAAATCAAAAGACAATTAATAAATTTGATAAGAAAATGTGAAATATTAAGAACGAGGCGACTCTTACCATTTCCATACAAACTTAAAACATAAATAAATTATGAAATATTTAGTTTTCTACCTTAATATCGATATTATTCGGATTAATATCACCTAGGATGTAGTGGACAATTGGTCAAGTCAAAAAATAGTGTCAATTGGTCAAGCGTATAGTTACCGCAAATTTTAGTGTTAATTCGTCAAGTCGTGAAAAAGTGTCAATTGGTCAAGTCTTCGAAAAGTGTCAACTGGTCAAGTCCTTTTTTTTAATACCTATAACAAAAGACGATCGGAGTAACCTAGGCACTAAACCTGCAACTTTGAACAGCGTGAAAATCTACAGTATATCGTCCGACACAATATATTGGAACGAAGTTCCTTATCGCACGTTGCGAAAGGGGGCTAGACGAAAAAAAATAAGACCAAAAGTTTTTTTTTGAAAAACACTTTTTTTGTTTTGCTTGAAACTTCATTAAATCCGGGTGTCCCTTGGCACCTCTCAAGTTTTTTTTTTTACACTAAAATTGGTGTTTTAAAAAATAGAACATGCTGTAGATCAATCAGTCACAGTTAAATTGTAATGTGAAACATCCTGTAGTTATGCAGTAGACAAACAAGACGCTAATATATCAATTATGTACCGGTATTAAAGATATTTAATAACTATAGCGAGTAAAGAGTTGACATCAGGTGGGATACTTTAACTCTACAATCGTGCGAACGAAAGAAAGAATATCGTGTCATGCGACCTTCAAAACCGCCCGGAAATAAAATTAAGATTTGTGACAGATTTTCTTCTGGAATTGTCGTTCGTTTCATTGTTCGTAGAATTAAAGTAGAGGCTCTAAAGGTATTTATAGTGCAATACCAGCTAGGTCCCTGAATCACGTATTTTGTTTTTACCGAAACACATCTTCTGAGAAAATTTCTACCGTCTAGCTATCACGGTTCATGAGATACAGCCTGGTGACAGACGGACAGACAACGAAGTCTTAGTAATAGGGTCTCAGTCCCGTTTTTACCCTTTGGGTACGGAACCCTAAAAAAAGTAACTGAATGAAGATCCTTGAGATCAGAAAAGGTGTTATCTCTTCCCAATAAAAAATAACATCTTAAACATCATTACTGGGAACCGAATCAAACCGGTTTTATCTAGATATTGTAATAATATTGAAATTCTACAAGCCTTTAGGGGTATTGTGGTACATTATTGTTGGGAATGGTATGGCGACCTCTGTGGCGCGGCGGGTGAACGGAAGTGCGGGTTCGATTCCCGCCGGCAAACGAATCAGGAATAAATATTTAAGCTGACTTTAAATATGTTACATAATACAACAAAAAGTATTATAATTTATGTAGCATGTCTAGTAGGTACCCATAACACAAGCCTAATGGCTTAATTTGTGGCTAGATTGCGTTGTGTGCATCGTTCTGCATTTTTTTTTTGTTTTACAAATTGTCACTTTTCTTTAACATTAGTAGGATATTATATGAAATACTAGTAGTGCCACGCGGTTTCGCCCGCGTTTCCCGATCCCACGGGAATTTCGGGATAAAAAGTAGCCTATAAGTAATTCCTGTACTTTCATACCGAGTATCATCGCAATCGGTTTAGCGGTTTTCCATGAAGAAACTGTCACTCACAAACATACAGCCGAATACAGAAACGCTACTTAAAATTTGAAGCTTACTTAATAAATTTAAAAATTGTATAAGAGTATTTGAATTTGAGAGGTGCTTAGGTAGTTGTTTAAGTAGAACTCAAATTTTGAGCTGCGTTTCTGTATTCGGCCGTTAGACTTTATAATATACCTGCGTGCGAGTAGCTTTTTGTTTACATTTTTGTTGATATAAGATTCTGAAATATAGTATACTCGTATATACGAGTATACTATATTTCTTATATACGAAACTCGTATATATTTCAGAAACTCGTATATACGAGTATACTATATTTCAGAATCTTATATCAACAAAAATGTAAACAAAAAGCTCATACATTTATTGGAAAGTGACTGCTCTTTATTTACTTTTCCCTTTAAAATTGAGAGTTCTTTGTTTACATTTTTGTTGATATAAGATTCTGAAATATAGTATACTCGTATATACGAGTATACTATATTTCTTATATACGAAACTCGTATATATTTCAGAAACTCGTATATACGAGTATACTATATTTCAGAATCTTATATCAACAAAAATGTAAACAAAAAGCTCATACATTTATTGGAAAGTGACTGCTCTTTATTTACTTTTCCCTTTAAAATTGAGAGTTCTTTGTTTACATTTTTGTTGATATAAGATTCTGAAATATAGTATACTCGTATATACGAGTATACTATATTTCTTATATACGAAACTCGTATATATTTCAGAAACTCGTATATACGAGTATACTATATTTCAGAATCTTATATCAACAAAAATGTAAACAAAAAGCTCATACATTTATTGGATAGTGACTGCTCTTTATTTACTTTTCCCTTTAAAATTGAGAGTTCTTTGTTCACATTTTTGATCAAACTTACGCCTTTATATTATTAGCACAAAAGGACAATATTAGTAGGAAGTATGAAATATTAGTAGATAATCCGATAGTTCATTCTTTAGGCTCAGTTGCTCTGTGGGCGGACAGTAGAGCCTGCTTAGTCTAGACGTGGGCTCTGCAGACGAGCAGCAAGAGCTGACTGCAGCAGCTGCAGTTTCTAAAAGACCATTGATCTCAACCTTATGAGGAAAGTCTACCTACTATGCCTAAATACAAACGTAGTCGACGTTTTCCTCCCTGGATAAAGACATTAGAGCAAATATGTTTATGCCATAAAACCTATATCTCCCATGACCATGCCCCTACGTTTTGTTTTTATTTTAATTTTCTAATTAGAATAAAAATATAATTTAGAAAAATTATAATATGAAAAAAAAACAACGCAGGGGCATGGTTATGGCAGATATAGGTTTTATGGCATAAACATATTTGCTCTAATGTCTTTATCCAGAGGGAAACCGTCGACTACGTTTGTATGGAGAAAGAGTAGATAGACTTTCCTCTTAAGTGAGAGCGAAAAAGACAGTTGGCGAATTTCAATGTCAAATTTGTTCACCATTTTGTTTTTTAAAACAAGACTTTCTATTTAGAAAATTTATTTTTAAGGAAAAATAGCATTCAAAAATTTTCACTTGCGGCGAGGCTTGAACTCGCGTCTTTGGGTCAGTACCCCAACGTCATTACCAACTAGACTACGCAAGCTCACGTCCCGTGCCGTGAAAACTTCCAATGCTATATTCTCCTTTGATTGTTTACGATTAAGGCTCGTTAGAGCGCCATCTATCTCACGCTACAGGAACAACTTTCCAGTTGTTTACACCTGCGTCGTAATGGTTAACTTTACAGTTAACTCATTAAACGTAAGATGTCGCTTTTTCCATTACTATAAAATTTCTATTAATTTTTGTATGTAGCGCTCAAGGCTATTTTGTTTAGAAAATTTATTTTTAAGGAAAAATAGCATTCAAAAATTTTCACTTGCGGCGAGGCTTGAACTCGCGTCTTTGGGTCAGTACCCCAACGTCATTACCAACTAGACTACGCAAGCTCACGTCCCGTGCCGTGAAAACTTCCAATGCTATATTCTCCTTTGATTGTTTACGATTAAGGCTCGTTAGAGCGCCATCTATCTAACGCTACAGGAACAACTTTCCAGTTGTTTACACCTGCGTCGTAAAATTTTTGAATGCTATTTTTCCTTAAAAATAAATTTTCTAAACAAAATAGCCTTAAGCGCTACATACAAAAATTAATAGAAATTTTAAGACTTTCTATGTTTAAACTAGCTGGGTTATTTAAACTAACTGCGATATTCCCAGGGATCGGGACTTACGCGGGTAAACAGCGGGACGCAGCTAGTCTTATATAAAGAACACACTCTCCAAACAGCTCTATACTATCAGCGGTTTAGGCTGTGCGTTGATTAGTCAGTCAGTTAGGACAAAACCTGTTATTATAGATAAGATTTCTCTGGATAATCAGTCTGTTGCAGTTCGTCTGTCGAGCTTAAGCCTTTCCAGATTTTATGTATTACCTGGAAATTGTGAATATTTCTCAATAATAGGCGCCTGACCTCAGATTTATTGTTCTACGGTGAATTACCAGTCACTATTATGATTATAATATTATATTAGGTAGGTATTAGTTAGTTTTCGCTGGGCCTTTTCCGCACTTAGCCTTAGCACTATTGGGCCATTGTATTTCTTAGAGGGGTTAAGTAAGACGCCACGGGATCCTACTCCAGATTGGTGAATATCCCATGCCTTCGGACCGTGGTGAGTCCTAGGACATGTCGGTTTCCTCACGATGTTTTCCTTCACCGTAAGAGCGACGACGTTATTAGCGCACATAACTTTTTCTTAAAGAAAAAGACATTGGTTGCGGTTGGCCTGGATTCGAACCCACGACTCTCTGAATGAAAGCCGAGGTGAAGCCGAGGTATCTACCACTACACTACACTTAACTTAAACTCAAAAAATAAACATTCAGTAAGATAATCACATTAATCATTTTGTAATCTAGTGTGTCTTTGGAACGCAACATCTAATAAGAAAAAGACACAAGAAAATCATTTTGTTTCTTTTTTTGTTGCAGTGATCGTGTAATTCACATTCACGTAATTAATATCTATATTTAGAACTAGCTGCGTCTCGCTTAAGTCCCGATCCCGTTGGAATATCGGGATCAAAAGTAGTCTATGTTACTCCTCGATAATGTAGCTTTCTTTTGGTGAGAGAATTTTTTAAATCGGCACAGTTCATTACAAACATACAGATACACACACAAAATTACAAATTTATCCTCTTAATAATATTAGTGTAGTGTACCTACCTATAGTGGAACCGAAGGAAAAAATATCTGTCCAACCTCCAATTGAGGGAAAAAGATGATGTCATGACAGATATATACTATGCAGATATATATTTGACGACCTCTGTGGCGCGTCGTGCGAGAGCGCGACTGCAATGCAGGAGGTTGCGGGTTCGATTCCCGCCGGGTGCAAGTATTTATGCTTTAAAATAAATATTTGTGTCTGGTCTGGGTGTCCTTCTATGTATAATATGTATGTATTTACAAAAGAAAAATGAATATAAGTATTATATCCGTTGTCTAGTCACCATAACACAAGCTTAGTCGCTTACCACGGGGCTAGATGGCGCTGTGTGTTGTTCACAGAATTTATGATTATTTATTATTATATAGGTTTTATGACATAAACATATTTGCTCTAATATCTTTATCCAGGGAGGAAACAGTCGACTCCGTTTGTAAAGTTTGTATGGAGGAAAGAGTAGGTATCCTTCCCCCTTAAGGGGACAGTCTACCTACTCTTTCTCCATACAAACGTAGTCGACTGTTTCCTCCCTGGATAAAGACATCACAGCAAATATTATGTTTATGACATACATTATATCTGCCGTGACTATGCCCCTACGTTTTGATTTTTATCATTATCAAAATTTTCTGAATTTTATGTCTATTCTAATATAATTAGAAAATGAAAAAAAACTTAAACGTGGTGGCATAGTCATGGCAGATATAGGTTTTATGGCTTAATCATTTTTGCTCTACCTAATTAGTACATTGAAATTTTACATTTTACAATGTTACATGGCATAAACATATTTGCTCTAATATCTTTTATCCAGGGAGGAAACAGTCGACTACGTTTGTATGAAGAAAGAGTAGGTATCCTTTCCTCTTAAGCAAGTCTTTACATGATACATTTTCGGCAGAGCATATTTACCGTTACATACAAACCTACTTTACTTAACAAAATCGCGACTGAATTTCACAAGAAAAAGTCTCCGACTTAATTTCTGCTTAAAGCCTAATTAAAAAATTTAAAAATTCAATCGATAATGTTTACGATATGTTTTTTCTTATAAAAACATAAAAATAAAACATAAGGGAACATATCTCGGCCGTGCCCGATGGCGGTACCAAAAAAACATAAAAAATAACACATAATATACGAAAGAAACATGAATGATATGCGTCTCTGCAGGAGATTGTACGGTTCGCAGAATAACTGATACAGTGCACGGTGCGAGGGTGTTTCAAAGTCAAATATTTGTGAGTTACAATTTTCCTCTAGGTCATTCTTTAGTAAATTAATATCTCAATAAATAGTTCTCTTAATATAAATAAGTAAATACTACATGAAGGGACGTGAAGGGTTAACCTTCATTAGAGAGGGCGGTGGCCGGTTAAGGGAGAGGGGGCATTATGTCTGTTCCGGGGCGTTCCTGCTGCAAAGGTTGTCCATTGCCGTTCAACGCGGGAATGCTGCTAGCATTTTGGGCAGCTTTGCATCGGGAACGGACAAATTTTAAGCTAGCTATAGCTTTTATCGCGGACTTTGAGCTTTGAATGAAGAAATTTCGTAACGAAAAAAACCTAACACCCCCACTCCGCCTACCATGTTGCCATGGTTACCATCTACATGGTAACCATGACAACATGGTACATAATAAAAAAATAATTAAAATTGCATAAGTTGATAAAAAGTGAGTTTTGTAATTCTAATTGTAGTTTTTAAATTCAATTTGATATGTAACAAATATAAATGGAAACTTAGATATAAACCAATTATAATAAACATTAATATCAACAAGTTTTTTCTACGCACCCTACATTATCTCAGTGAAAAAATTTTTGGAATACCGCTCGGCCGTCGATCGTATCACAGGTTCGAACCCCGGACCGGTTATAGACGACTCTATTGGGGGCTCGCGGGGTCCTTACAGGATTACTTTTTGTACTATAGAGGCGAGCGGTTGACCACTATACCGCCACTCGCCAGATGTCAGTAGTCTTAGGTTTAGCACGCTTTGAAGAAAACCCGGTCAAGTACGGTAATCTCATAGATATTTCATATTATCAATGGGATATTGAAATGTAACGGTTTTTAGGGTTCCGTGCGTACTACAAAATGTAAGTAAAAAAACCGGCCAAGTGCGAGTTTGATTCTCGCGGGTTCTATCACAGAAAAATAGGGGCCTTATTAAAATATTTGTTTTTTTTTAGTAACAGTTAAGTAATTAATGTTGACCTAACGACTGCTATCAGAGACAACAACCGGGACCGACTACTTAACGTGAGGAGAGACAATTTAAGGTGTTCAGGTCGTCCTTAGGCTTCTAAATTGACTTCACTATCAAAGACAACAACCAGGACCGACTACTTAACGTGCACATGATAAAATCCCAAGCCGCGAATCGAACCCGCTAGCAATTGTCTCTACTCACAGCTATGTAAAGCTACTATATACATATAAGAATGTCTAATTGTCCATCAGTTCCCAGAAGAAATACTCCGTTTCGTTCGACAGACGGATTCCACAATCATTAGCAGTCGGCTGGGCTGTTTTTGTTCAAACTTTTAGGAATGAAATGTCGAAACTCGACGTTGTAATGTTTAAAAAATATTTTTGAGCAGCATGTTAATTTTTAATTTCGTTTTTAAATGGTCGGTCATTGTATTCGCGAAATTTGAGTCTGGCTATTATACGTGGGTCGTTCGAAGACATGATTATATGGAAAAAATATATTAATTGTGCTGTAATATAACTTACTTGGATTTGGAAATATTTTACAAGGAGAAATAGCGTATAGGAGTGTTCCCGTGTAGCGCAGTGGTATGGTAGCCCACTTGCGGCAAGCGAGGGGCACAGGTTCGAATCCTGTCATGGGAGGATTTTTGATGATGTATTTCTCCTTGTAAAATATTTCTCATAAAAATGCCTTGAGCAATATTATAAAAACAAGAAATATGAGTTGGATCTACTTTTTTAATAAAAAATAAAATGGACGGGTCCATAGCACCTAGTAGGTACCATAGCATACGTAAGAACTATATTCTGCGCAAGTGACATTTTGCAAAAAAATATGTTGGGAGCTTTAAAATAAATAAAAATAAAATAATAATAAATTCTGTGAACAACACACAGCGCCATCTAGCGCCGTGGTAAGCGACTAAGCTTGTGTTACGGTGACTAGACAACGGATATAATACTTATATTTATTTTTCTTTTGTAAATACATACATTTATTATACATAGAAAAGCGACTGCAAAGCAATACGGCCGACGGAAAGTGGATGGGAGTATTGGCGACTTATTTTTAAGTACATTACCTAAAATATACGTGAAAATCAGCTCGGAGAATTAACGTGAGGTAAGTAATTTTTTTGTGGATCTTAATGACCTGATATCTCAGAATTGGCCGTCGCAGCCGGCTAGCAAATAGGCATGCGTTCTTAGTACATACTAACACTACTCAATCGACCACATTTCGTTCGTCAGAAAATACGTGAGGTCTGCCACTTCTGGGATCTCACTCTATATAAACAGAGGTCACATATCCTACAAAAATGAAAAAAAATGTTGTAAGTTTGTAACTCCTTCACGCAAAAACTACAATACCAATTGCGATGAAACTTGGTAAGCAGATAGCTGGAGATCTACATTAATATACAGGCTACTTTGTATCCCCATATTCCCGCGGGATCGGTACTTATTTCGGGGAAACTGGGGCGTAGAATGCAGGTATAATAACTAGAGGTATGTATGTCTAAATAACCAGTTTTAGTAAGTATGTTTGTTTAGCGCGCGGAAAGAATGAAAAATGATGTCTAGACTTTGGTCTAACTACATCATAAATCTAGACTCAGATTACGATGAACTAGGCACGGTCGACGGGTTTACTTGCGTATCTATCTATATTTATAAAATGCTTTGTCCTGAGTCACTGACTGACTGATTGATCTATCAACGCACAGCCTAAACCGCTGGTAGTAGAGGCCTGAAATTTGGAGAGTGTGTTCTTTATTGATGTAGGCATCCGATAAGAAAGGGCTTTTGATAAACTTCCCAAAATGTTGAATTTCCCAAAATGTTGAATTCCCAAAATGATAAACTTCCCAAAATTCAAGAAATCCCAAAATGTTGAATCTCGAAATGATAAACTTCCCAAAATTATGAATCTCAAAATGTTGAATTTTCCATAATTTTCAATTAACAAAGTGTTTAATCTTCAGTTACGGAACCCTAAAAATAATAAAGAGCCCAGTCAAGAGTAACAAATTAAATATTTTAGTAATTCCTTCAAAGTTCGTGACTTTCTGACCTCCATCTTGAATGTCATCTCACGCGTTCACGACAGAAACCATTTTTTGCCGCCAAATTCATTGACACGGAAATATCGTGCGCATTTCATTTTATCAATGACCGGAAATTGAAATTCTACGGTTTTTAGGGTTCCGTGTGAGTCAAAAGATAAGTAAAAAAACCGGCCAAGTGTGAGCACGAAGTTCAGTACTATTATGACAATTGGATACGGAATAACGGAACCCTAACATGAACACCGACACAACCATTCCATGAAAGCAATGCGAACGCTAAAATTTATTTAACCACTGGCGCCATCATCACTCCATCACTAGATAGCGCTAGTGGTAAAAATACATCGCGGTATCAATGCATTTTTATAAATAAACTAGCTGACCCGGCAAACGTTGTTTTGCCTTATAAATTATAGATAGTAGCCGATTCTCAGACCTACTGAATACGTTTACAAAAACTCATAAAAATCGGTCAAGCCGTTTCGGAGGAGTACGGTAACTAACACTGTGACATGGAAATTTTATATATTAGATAAAAATAAATATTGCGCGACGCTACAGCGCAGTCCAGCCCCAAACTATGCACTAGGCTTGTACTATGGGAACAAGACAACGGATATACTACATGTTATACCTTTTTTTTCCAACGAAGATGCTGTATTGCCCAAGGGCTGCCGTATGAAAAAAATATTAATTAAAAATTCTTTATTGCCATGCTAAAAAAATTTAGTTTAAAATTAAAACAAAGATTATCTAAAGCAGGAACATGCGCAGACGCACGCACCAACACAGTGCTGGTTTTCAGCATATTATTATCATTCTTACAAAAATTTAACATTAAAAAAATATACATGTACGGTCGAATCCTCCTTTTTTTTAAGTTGGTTAAAAATTAGGGTTGAAGTAACGCTTGATATGATTATATTTCAAAGATAAATTAAAATTAGTATTTTTACTTTTAAAATTAGTATTAGTATCTACACTAATATTATAAAGAGGAAAGATTTGTATTTTGTGTGCGTGTGTTTGTAAGGAATAAACTCAAAAACTACAGGACCTATTTCAAAAATTCTTCCACTATTAGAAAGCTACATTCACCCTGAGTAACAAAGGCAACTTTTGATCCCGATATTCCCACGGGATCGGTACTAACGCGGGTGAAACCGCGGGACGCTCTAGTAATGAAAAAACTCAAAAACTACTGGACCGATTTCGAAAATTCTTTCACCAATAGAAAGCTACATAGGCTACTTTTAATCCCGATATTCCCACGGGATCGGGACTTACGCGGGTGAAACCGACGCAGCTAGTAACTAATCTAACCGCATTAAGTTTTCAAACGACGATTAGTAATATTTATTCTTTTTTAGGGTTCCGTACCTAAAGGTAAAAACGGGACCCTATTACTGAGACTTCGCTGTCTGTCTGTCTGTCTGTCTGTCTGTCTGTCTGTCCGTCCGTCCGTCCGTCCGTCCGTCCGTCTGTCACCAGGCTGTATCTCATGAACCGTAATAGCTAGAAGGTTGAAATTTTCACAGATGTATTTCGGTTGCCGCTACAACAACAAATACTAAAAACGAAATAAAACAATTATTTAAAAGGGGCTCCCATACAACAAACGTGTTTCAAAAATAACAAGGAGTCGAGTCAGGACAGGAAGAAGGACAGGAGGACAAATCGAGTTGGTCATGGAATTCAAAATGGCTGCCCTATCTGTCAAATATACTAGTCTGCCTTACTTACCAAAGAGTTTATTTTATGTTTCAGATTTTCTTTGTGCCAAGGTTTTTTTTTTTCAGTGATTCGGTCGTTTGATGGGAGTAAGAATCGAAGATAAATATTTCATATTTTCCTATAAAATTTAAAAATTGGTTGTTGTAAACCATTTTAGGGTTCCGTATCCAATTGTGATAGTGGTACGGAACCCTTTATGCGCGAGTGTCGCACTTGCCCCGTTTTTTATTTATTGCCATCAGATTCTGGTAACACCTATCTACATCTACACTGATATTATAAAGATTCTTTCACCATTATAAAGCTACATTCACCCTGAGTAACAAAGGCTACTTTTGATCCCGATATTCCCACGGGATCGGGACTTACGCGGGTGAAACCGACGCAGCTAGTAACTAATATATTTATCTAGCCGCATTAAGTTTTCAAAAGACGCGACGATTAGTAATATTTATTATTATGAACATTTTGACGTTAAGATGTTATTTGAATGATTTTACGATAATCGAGTGGAAGGGCTTTAATTGGGACGACCTCTATGGCACGGTGGGTGAAAACTCGACTGGTACCGTGGGGTAATTTTGTAAAATTGTTGCTGACCTTTCTTATTTCAAAGCTCAAAAATCCAATCTGGTTCGGATTACCAGTAGTCGAGAGTTCGGATCCCGCCGGGTACCTACTAAGATTTTGAAAGCATTTTTTCAAAAAAGCAAAAAAATGTTGAAAAATCCTTGAAAATTAACTGTCAAATTGGGAATACAAAATCGGAAATTGAAAATACAAAATTAGAAAATGGAAATAGAAGAAAAATGTGAATGTTGATATTTCGTCAGAGGGTCTGAAGGAGAATGTGTACTTTGCAAAATGAGGTGGTACTCAACCTAAAAATTTACATTTTGCAGAATGTGCATATTTTATCTCACAAGGGACAATGTTTTCCTAATGTGCTCTTGCAGATAGAAAACCCTAAACCCTAATTTTAATTATATGTAATATGTATATTATCTGTATGTATGTTAGTCTAAAAGGTATATTTAAATCCTTTAGTCTCACAAAGTCCACTATATCACAATGTCCACTGTATCAAAATGTTCACAGTATCAAAATGTCCACTGTATCATAACGTCCACTGTGAATTATTATTAAATGTTATCTTCATTATTATATTGGTATCTCGGTTACAGCGATTCAAGCGTGTGCTTAGTGTAGAACTGATTTATTATGTAATTTAGGATAATAATTAATACATAATTTATATTGGATTGTAAAATAAATATTTGTTTGATTGTTTCCCAAAGCAAATTTCTAATGCAAAATAAGCATTACGCAAAATGCGCAATTCGCAAAATGTGTACTTTCCTAGGATATGACAAAATGTACTGTTTATCAAAGGCTAGTCCCAAAATAAAAAAAAATGTATAATTCCCGGCAAACTTCTATAAAAAATTTGCGGATGCGCAAAGTTGATTTTTCATAGAAATCGCATGTAAAATGTACTAACTACGCGAACTTTCCCCTTCCACTTCAAAATTTTTCAACTAGTTTGCCGGTCACTGTACCTACATTTTTAGGTGAGTGCTCATTTTGCGAAGTGCACATTCTGCAACAGACCCACGTCAAAGCAGCAATGTACCTACAGAATAGTGCCTATGAAATTGAGTTATAAGCTAAATAGACAATACGGGCACAGTTATATTTTTCAAACCATCATGGCGCCTGTGCAAAGTGAATAACAGAAGCTAAAATGTTTTAAGTGTAAAACATAAAAGTGTACGCATTTCTGTCCCCTTTACTGTCAAGACGTTTCACAATACACGACCACAGGAAGACCGCAAACCACATGCATATATGTAGCTAGTGTGTACGTGTATAGATTGATATAAAAGTGGCCAAGTGCGAGACTCTGGCACAAAGGGTTCCGTACCACTGTCACAATTGGGTACGGAACTCTAAAATGAACACTGGACCAACCAATTTGTGAACACAACGCGAACGTTACAATTTATTTAACCATTCTCCAGTCTCACTAAATGGCGCTAGTGGTCAAAATACATCGTGATATCGTTGCGTTTTCATTTACCTACCTCAATCACGTTTGTTGTATGGGAACCCCTCTTAAATATTTGTTTTATTTTGTTTTTAGTATTTATTATTGTTATATAGCGGCTACATAAATACATCTTTTATAAAAATGTCAACTGTCTAGCTATTACGGTTCATGAGACACAGCCTGGTGACAGACGGACAGACAGCGAAGTCTTAGTACTAAGGTCCGGTTTTTAGCCTTTGGGTACAGAACCCTAGAAAAATGATTTTTAGGGCTTCGTAGGTCAACAAGAAACCCTAAATAGCTCAGATCACCTAGATCCTAGATGGTGGGTATTCTAACAACGACGTTCGAATGTTGCTCCAACTTTGATGTTGTGATGTAATGTTCCCTCCAGTTAGACAAGGGGTTCCCTAACTTATTTGAGGCGCGCCCCCCTTTCGACCATAAAAAAAATCCGCGCCCCCCCCCGTCCAGTCCAGATTATCAGGCCAGAATAAAAAGTGTTCGAAATAAGTATTTTTATTGCTCATTATAGTTTTCAAAGTCATACAAAAGGTATTTGGCAAGTTGTACCAAATACCTTTGATAGCGCCTGTGAGGAGGAGGTAGAGGCTGATAAGTTCTTAACATGATTAAGATAACATTGGCCGACTAAGGAAACAATTTTTAAATCAGGTTTTAATTTGTTAACTACACAGGTGAACCGCGCCCCCCCTGGGGGGCGCGCCCCCCAGTTTGGGAATCCCTGAGTTAGACGTTTGGAACTGGCTCATTTCGTCCGTCAGAGACGAGTTTGAAATGGATCACTATCAGGCGACCTTTCTCCTTCTAGTCTCTAATAGAGGTCAGTTCTATGTCTTGTACCTACCTATCTATACCTACCCTATGCCAGAAACTTAGATCAAAAATGTAAACAAAAATCTCATACATTTATTTAAAAGTGACGGCTGTTTATTCACTTTTTCCTTTAAGAGCCCTATTCTGAAAAACTGAAAATCCATGTCGGGCGCATCGAAAATTGTTGATTATTTCATGACGGAATGTCGAAGAACTTTTTTTTGTGTACAGATTGTAGGCGACATTGTTTCCGATATTTTAGTGCAGTTTCCATACAAATATGTCGAAACGTATTGAAGCCTATCGACATTTTAGCCAAATCAGACATTTTTTGTCTAAAATTTGGATAGGCTTTGCACCAATAGGAGGTTCTTGTCTTAAAACTACACCAAAATGTAGGAAACAATGTCGCCTACAATCTGTGCACAAAAAAAAGTTCTACGAAATTCCGTCATGAAATAATCAACAATTTTCGATGAGCCCGACAGGGATTTTCAGTTTCAAGGTCGTTGGCGTATATACTCCTCTTAAGAGGATAGTCTCCATTCTCTTTCTCCATACAAACGTCGTTTAAATTTTCCTCCCTGGATAAAGACATTAGAGCAAATATGTTATGCCATAAAACTTATATCTGTCATGCATGACTATGCCTTTTTATTTTTTTCATTTAATTATTTTTTTATTTTTTATTATTATTTTAATAAGAAAAAAAAAAAAAAAAGGTAGATGCATTGTCATGACAGATATAGGTTTTATGGCATAAACATATTTGCTCTAATGTCTTTATCCAGGGAGGAAAATGTAAACTACGTTTGTATGGAGAAAGAGAATGGAGACTATCCTCTTAAAGTTGCCAGTTTTTTAATAGACTTCAAAAAAAAAGGAGGAGGTTCTCAATTCGGCTGTTTTTTTTTAAAGTTTAACAAACTTTAAAAAAAACTCCGCCGTTTTAGGTTCGATCGCAATCATTCTTTTTTCATTTGAAAGGTCCTAACTACAGATTGATCCCATAAAAATCTAGTAAAGATCTGGTAAGGCTCTTCGGAGTGATGAGCAGAATATCTCGTCAATATTACTTGTACTATTTATGTATTCTGTGTCAATATGCAGTAAATTGCTTACTTTTAGATTACTACCAGTAGAATCAAACCCTTAAACGACTAGGTAGGTAGGTATTGACGGAGCTCCTGGACTGGAACCACCTTCTCATCAAAGAACTCCTCAATGATTAAAGTTATAATTAAAATTTAGATGATTTTATTGTGTAGGACAGATAAGTCGGTGGCACTGTATGTAGGTGAGGTTAATTTTATTTTTTTTTGAAGCCGGTTTTTAATTTTTTTTATATTATTTTTTATTGTTTATATTAAAATTTTTGATCTTAAGTTTCTGAAATAAGGGTGTATTTTCATAATGTCAGTCTGTCTGTCTGTCCGCGGCTTAGCTCAGAGACACTTCGTACTAAGAAGCTAACTTTGCATGAGTATACACTATACATATTGATCAAGCCAAAAACGTGTAAAATGGGGGATGTCTTAGGGTTCCGTACCCAAAGGGTAAAAACGGGACCCTATTACTGAGACTTCGCTCGCTTCGTCTGTCCGTCTGTAACCAGGCTGTATCTCATGAACCGTGACAGCTAGACAGTTGAAATTATCAGAAAAGATTTGTTTTTGTAGCCGCTATAACAACAAACACTAAAAACAAAATATAGGAATGTAACAAATATTTAAGAGGGACTCATAAATAAAAAAATCCCGTTTTAAAATACATAATACTTGTAGTAGGTTACCTACTTAAATTGTTCAAATCTAGAATTCTTATACAAGTAAAATACCTAAACCTAGTTCAAAAAACCAAAAATACTAACCTTTCGAAAGCGATTCCGTTCTATAAACTATCTCAATAGCACTTCACAATCCATTGAAAACAGTAAAGGACACCAACACAAATATTTACGAAATTAATTCAGAATAACTATTTCGTAGATCTAACTTCGTGAGGAACACACGCGCTCCCGCGGCGAACGTCCACAACACACTGAGCTGGGAACAAGTTACTCAGTGTGACCAGATAATAGGTTTAAGAAATACCATAACCGTGTTGGAAAAATGCACCAAAGGCTGAGGACCAGAAAATATGGACGATCTAAAATTAAAGACATTTTTCGGTTTTAATCGCGTGGTGTTTATTAAGCGCAATACACACTGAGCCCGCCGGGCCCGCCGAGCCCGCCGCCACTGAGCCCGCCGGGCGGCCCGGCGGGCTCAGTGTGTATTGCGCTTTACTATTAGTTTTAGCATACAACATCGCGAAAACAGAAGAAAAATCTATGGACGCTCGTCACCGTATCACCATAGTACCGACAAGAAGTAATATGCAAACTTGTCCTTTTTTTTTGATAACGGGGTTTGAGAAGTCATCGTGTCAATTTGCCTACATTTGCTACAACTTATGTGACCTTTTCTACAACTTGTGTGACGTGACCTATCCTACAACTTGTGTGACCTTTCATACAACTTATGTGACCTTTCCTACCACTTATATGACCTTTCCTACAACTTATATGACGAGACCCATCCTACAACTTGTGTGACCTTTCCTACAACTTAAGTGACCGGTCCAGGGCAACTGTAAGAAGCGCCGAGACGCCAACTACCCTGTAACTAAGATTTCATTGTCCATCTATCTATCTGTCACTAGGCTGTATCTCATAAACCGTGATAGAGTGCGTTTCATCTTTATTTACCTATGCCGTCATGTTGGTAGCAAAACAAAAAAGTCCAAAATACAAAAAAATGAATATGCTACCTAGAATTTAGGGGGATTTGTATATAAAGAATGAATGAACGAATCTTTCTGTATTCAAGGTTTAGGGTATAGCACATTCAAAATATTTAAGCAAGACTTTTTTGTTTTGCTACCAACATGACGGCATAGGTAAATAAAGATGAAACGCACTATAGCTAGACAGTTGAAGTAGGTATTTAGGTTGTTGAAGATAATAAAATTAGACCTCATTATAAATGTAAATTGTAGCCCAAATCCTGCTCGAGAATATAAAAAAGCCAAATAAATAATTGCAAGAACTGGACATACCCACGCGAGGAAAGACCCAGATCCGGAATTTTTGGAATTTCCGGACATCCGATATTTTTTATCAAATTTCTCAATGTCCGGATATCCAGAAATTATGTGTTGGTTCCACACAACATACTTCTTCGATGCTACTTTCGAATCAATTATAAGCAGAAAAAAGAAAAAAGAAAGATAAAAGCAGAAAAAAATACTTATCCGGATAATCGGACCTAATATCTGGATAAAAAGTAGTAGATAGATTTGGAGATAAATTTGGTTAAAATCGGATAAGCCGTTTCTGAGATTAGATTTAGAGGTTAGGAATGACAAAACGCTACCTAAGTACCTACCCAGCAAAAATAAAAAAGATCATCAAAAATTACGAAAAATGAAACAAAATACAAGATCTGGTCACACTTGCGACTTAGTTTTTGAATAAGATCGCTTCGCATCTCTTTCTAACTACTGACCATGCGTACGTGCGAGTGAGACAGAAATAATGGTATGCAATAAGGGTCGACGTTTTTTTTTTCTTTACAGTCTTACGTTCGTGAAATATGGGCCGGTATGACAGATACAAAAGATTTAAAAAATTATAATAAGTTTTTTTTTTCGAGTTTGTTTTATAAAATGTTTAGCTTGTTTATGGTGATGTTTTGAGTTTTTTGAGGTTTTTTTTGTGAATGTTTTTTTTTTGGTTGTAAAATTTACAGTGATTATCTAAATTGTGCATTTTTGTTGCGCAAATTGCATCAGTTTAAAATAAAAATCATTTTAAATGAAATTAATTAAGAGCCTGGCCCGAACTATGAACTAGGCTTGTACTATGGGTACTAGACAACCGAGATATTAAGTATTAGCTGCATCCCGCGGTTTCACCCGCGTAAGTCCCATTCCCTTGCAAATATCAAGGTCATTCTTAAAATCGGTCCATTCGTTTTTGAGTTTATTCATTACAAACATACACACACAGACAAATACAAATAAAATAAATGAATATAGCACGACGTTACAAACAGCAAAATCTAGACTTGTACTTTGGGTAGGTACTAGACGACTGATGCCCTATGTTTTTTTTTGTAAATACATAGGTACCTACATATTATAATACATAAAAGACACCTAGACCGGAAACAAATATTTATTTCAAAGCAAAAATACTTGCACCCGGCGGGAATCGAACCCGCAATCTCTTGCATTGCAGTCGGGCCTTCCCCCGAAAATCTTTCATGTTTATAATATTAGTTTAGAAAGATTAGTAAGTATAAATGGTATAGATAGATGTCCACTCTATTTACAATCAACAATTCAAAGTCTTTAACGTCGGTTAATTATATCTATGCCCCAAACTAAGCACTAGGCTTGTACTTTGGGTAACTAGACAACGCAACGGTTATATTAATTACTAGCTGCTTCTCGCGGTTTCACCCGTGTAAGTCCTGATCCTGTAGGAATATCGAGATTAAAAGTAGCCTATGTTACTCAGGGTGAATGTACCTTTCTAATGGTGAAAGAATTTTTGAAATCGGTTTAGTAGTTTTTAAGTTTATTCTTTACAACATACAAACACACAAAAACCACTACTTTAAGACTATGTTAGTGCCACTAACATAGTCTTTAGCTATTTATTACACATTTCAATTATTATTAAATACTAGCTGACCCGACAGACGTTGTCCTGTCGTTTAGTATAAAAAAATAAATTTCATCAAAATCGGTTTAGCATTTTTTCTTTCATAAGAACCTTCTCCTGACGATAGCAAACACAACAAAAAAAGAATTATCGAAATCGGTCCAGCCGTTCACGCGTTATGTCGTGACAACGGAAAACGTTTCATTTTTATATATAAGACTAGCTGACCCGACAGACGTTGTCCTGTCGTTTAGTATAAAAAAATAAAATTCATCAAAATCGGTTTAGCATTTTTTCTTTCATAAGAACCTTCTCCTGACGATAGCAAACACAACAAAAAAAGAATTATCGAAATCGGTCCAGCCGTTCACGCGTTATGTCGTGACAACGGAAAACGTTTCATTTTTATATATAAGACTAGCTGACCCGACAGACGTTGTCCTGTCGTTTAGTATAAAAAAATAAAATTCATCAAAATCGGTTTAGCATTTTTTCTTTCATAAGAACCTTCTCCTGACGATAGCAAACACAACAAAAAAAGAATTATCGAAATCGGTCCAGCCGTTCACGCGTGATGTCGTGACAACGGAAAACGTTTCATTTTTATATATAAGAAGACTAGCTGACCCGACAGACGTCCTGTCGTTTAGTATAAAAAAATAAAATTCATCAAAATCGGTTTAGCATTTTTTCTTTCATAAGAACCTTCTCCTGACAATAGCAAACACAACAAAAAAAGAATTATCGAAATCGGTCCAGCCGTTCACGCGTGATGTCGTGACAACGGAAAACGTTTCATTTTTATATAAAGAAGAAGTAGAAGAAGATATGTATGTTAGTCTATAAGGCACCTATGTATTTAAGGGCCTTGGTAGCCTGAAATAAATGTTTTTTTTATTTTTTATTATTAAAAATACAAATCTTTCATCATTATAATATTAGTGTAGGGAAGTAGATAGATTAGTATAAATGGTATAGATAGAGATATATGTTTACAGAATTCTATCGATGTCCACTCTATTTACAACCAACAATTGAAAGTCTTTGACGTCGATTAATGATTCCCATCATAATTAACTTGACATTTTAATTATTTTCATACAATTCAACTAAAATTCACTACTAATAAAACTGATGTAGAAGTGCCTTTTTGTTTGGAACCTAATCGCGCAGAAAAAAAAATCGGACGATATGATTACCTCCTCCTTTTTTGAAGTCGGTTAAAACATGACAAAAACTTTTAAAAAAATTGACAAAATGGGCCATTTTTTTGAGTAAGTAAACGATTACGTTTGTTTTTCTTTCACGCACAAACTACTGAACCGATTGCAATGAAACTTGGTATGCCGATAGCTGGAAAGCTGGATTAACACATACTTAGGCTTTTATTCCGATATTCCCGCAGGTGAATCCACGGGGCGCAACTGTGTATATTTACAAAAAAAAACATGTAGCACATAGGTTGTCTACATAAGTACCCATAGCATAAGCCCTGTTTGCTTAATTTCTGGCTAGCTTGCGCTGCCTCCTTGTGCTTGGAAATGGGGTGAAACCGAACGATGAAGCTAGTAAAGAAAAAAAGGAAAAATAAGCGTCCTTCATTAAAACGAACATAAATAACTTTAGTTTTTTATTATTATTTATTTTGCAATACATACATACTTCCCTAATTATTATTTTTATTATATCAATGGGGTATGTGAAAATGATTGATGAATTCTTAAGGTCTGTACATCATGGCGCTATCAGAAACTAGCTGCGTCCCGCAGTTTTACCCGCGTAAGTCCCGATCCTGTCCGAATATCGGGATCAAAAGTAGCCTATCTCCACCTTCTCATTAGAAAACTCCTCAATGATTAGAGTTATGGTTACAATTTGATGATTTTAGTGGTAGTTGAAAGCAAACTAAAAAGGATGAAATAAAAAATAAAATTCTGACTTCAAAAAAGCATAACCTCACCTGTATGCAATACAGTGGCACCGAGTTATCTGTTAAGGTGAACTCGCCGAAGACCGTCATAGGGGGCATCACCGTCTACCTTTCGATTTAGGGCTTTGTGGCATGGGTAATACGGACATATGGTTTTAATCGCGTGGTGTTTATTACTTTTAGCATTGTTTTAACGCGCAATGTTTCGAGACCTTTACAGGTCCCTTCTTCAGGATTGATTGAATTGATCAATCGTTAATTGATATTTTAAAATAACAATTAATCAATTATTATTTTAATGTACCTTGCAATTAAATTTTGCATAAACTGAATGGGTCTTGATTGTAGTTTGGCTGTTGTTTCTTATGTTATTATCTATACTTCTATACTAATATTATAAAGAGGAAAGATTTGCATAAAATCATAACTAAAAAAATAAACCTTACCAATTGTTGTCACCGTGCACGCAGCTTTACCCGGCCCAGGTGTGAGATTTATCAAAAAATGACGCACCTTAGATTGGTCCCGTCAGTCTGTCCCGTTTCGGGCGGACACACAGACATACCTTCCTTAATTACATTACATACTTGCATTGTTACTCGTAAGTAATCATTCACAAGTATATTTTCAGAAAGTTAATTCTGTGAAGGTTTGCGATGCGAAACTTAATTAAGTTTGTTGTACTTGGAGTCAGGGGTACGTTCGTTAAATAAATGAATATTGCAGGTAGTTACACAGCGCCTATGGTCTTACGGGTTAAGCAACACTTGGTGAGGTCATTACTTGGATGTGTGACCGATAAATCTTCGTGGTGAAATAATTTTTCGAGCTCTTCCTTGATTCGCAAGCAGTTGGTTTCAGTTGTTATCTCAGATAGCAGTCGTCAAGTTAGAGGTCTTAGGGCGACTTGAAAACTCTATCATTAGGCTTATATGAAAACAAAAATAGTAGATAGGTACGTTATATTCTGACATTGCGAATTCGAAAAATGAGCTAGAAACACCTACATGCATTTTCATAAAAGTATGACGGCGCCGCCGATGTAAAGCATCAGGTTGATGGACTGTCACAGTCATCAGTCAACCTAGCGAAGCGTCATCGACGATGGTTGTTCGGGGCTGCCATCTTGTCATATTCTGTGATCGAGACGGAGGCCGTGCACCGCGCACTTGACGAATCGCTTTGTATTTCCGCCATCACATCTTTTCTTAACATAATTGAGTTGATTCCTACTTAGTAACCATTAAAAATTAAGCGATGTAATAGTTATTTTGTGAATATAGACAGCAATTGTTAATAAAACTACGATGATTGTAAATGGACACCATTATTTTATATCCCGCGCCCATCTACCTTCTTAGTTCTACAGTATGAGTTCTGATGAAGGCCATCCAAGGCCATCCTGGCTCTTCAAGTATTTTTTGTATTTGAAAACATTTGTCTTTGAGAATGATTCAGGCATTTGTAAATAAGCAAAACGGCATTCTTATGGATTTCAAAAATATAATCGCAGTGTGACAGCACGTGCACACGCGGCAACGGTTCGGCATACGTAGCTCAGCTAGACGCAATTTTATCGTCTCATTTTCAGAGACTAGATAACGTATCTGCTGTTTTTTGTTTTCATCTAATTCATGAGGTGAGAGAAAAAGAAGCAGAATAACAGGCTATTCATCTGCAATTTATGGAAAATAGCGGGAATACGCGGAACACCCTTGACCATTTTCTTTCATTTGCAGATCTGTAGTCACTTATTGACCGAGTGTCGTGTAGCCCCGGCATAGAATAGGGCTACCTCATTTCTTCCCGTGGGTGTCGTAAAAGGCGACTGAGGGATCTGAGGGAGACTAGCAAACCTTAAGTTCTCTACGAGCGGTGGCGGATAAACTGCTTGGTCCCTAGGAGGGGTGGTGTCAGGCAGGCGGCCGGCCGTAAAAAATATTGCAAAATCTATTTGCAGAAGGTATGGTCAATGATGACTTACCTACTGCGCCGACCCCGAATTAATAAGCGGTTTAGCGGACCCCGGGCTCCCGAGAGGGATGCAACCGGGAACATCGCGAGGATGAGAAGAAGTCACTTATTGACCGAGCGAGCAAAGCGTGAGTTTCAAGTCTAGTAAAAAATTCCTTCAACTCTCAGTATGTTGTTTTTCCTCAACAGGTCGTATTGCTCAACCGATCTTCACGAAACTTGGTATATTGGTACTTTGAAATTATAGTTTTTTTAATGTCGTAGGAGATTTTTTGGAATCAAAACGGCATGGTCATGGCAGATCTAGGTTTTATGGCATAGACATATTTGCTCTAATGTCTACATTCGAAAGGACGAAACAGTCGACTACGTATGTATGGAGAAAGAGTATCCTGTTCTGTTAAGTGGATTGTCTCCATTCTCTTTCTCCATACAAACGTAGTTTACGTTTTCCTCCCTGGATAAAGACATTAGAGCAAATATGTTTATGCCATAAAACTTATATCTGGCATGACTATTGATCTTCTCATTTATTTTTTTCATTTTTTATTATTATTTTAATTAGAAAAAAAAAAAAGGTTGATACATTCACATGACATGACAGATATAGGTTTTATGGCATAAACATATTTGCTCTAATGTCTTTATCCAGGGAGGAAAACGTAAACTACGTTTGTATGGAGAAAGAGAATGGAGACAATCCTCTTAAGACTTTTTGCTTACATTATGAAGCGGTCTCAGCCGTGATGCTCATCGACAAGTCTCGGCGGTGTGACTGCAGTCACAATTATTGCGTGCAAGTGTGTAATGGTCGTATACTATGATGTACTTACTAGCTATGAGGAGAGGATCGTTAAATTCTAGCGAAGTCAAGTTGAACATAGGAATGTTCGCGTTGTTAAGGCGAACATGTGCTTGTGAAAACATTATTTCTTAGTGTTAATCCACACTTAGGAAATACTGCTTTTTTGAAAAAATGCCGAACCAACGCGTTTGACCGTTCGGATTACCAATAGTCGCGGGTTCAAATCCCGCCGGGTACTAAAGTTTTTGAAAGCATTTTCAAAAAAGCAATTTTATTTTTTTATTTTACCGGGTTTTAATCGCGTTTTTCATTTTATTTCTTTTTCAGATATGTAAGATAAAGAAATGTGTTATTTATTGTTTAACTACTTGTACTATTTATGTTTCTGTGGTTTAACTAAAACAAAAATTGCATTTCTTACCTCGGCTTTTCAGCCCTTGTAGCATGGTTTTCGTTAATATTGTATGGTAACCGTAGACATGGTAACCATTGTAGCCTAGGACATTTCGAAAACCATGTTACAAAAAAAAAAACAAAAAAAAAATGAAATATTGACTGTGGAGCACAATTCACAACAGATTTTCATTGCACTCCACATTTTCGAACCCGATCCCGCGAAAACATCGAGATCAAAATTAGCCTATATGTTAATGCAGACCTCCAGCTATCTACATACTAAGTTTCATCGCAATCGGTTTAGTAGTTTCTGCGTAAAGAACCAACAAACATACTTCGACACAAACATTTCACCTTCAGATTAACTTCACCTTAACTATCGATGCCGCTCGGTTTGTGCGATGGAACTTTGACTTGCTATCTCAATGATTTATTGTCTGTCCGTCTGTCGATACGGGGTGGTAAACAGTCATGAGCGGGAGCGATTTTAATTTTATACCTACTTACTTTCTTCACGTTATTTCTTACCATGCTATTATGAAATGAGTTTTAAGTTCCAGACCGGCTTAAACCATGATTTACTATACCTAAATCATGGTTTAAACCAGGCCTGGCCTTAAAACTCATTTTATAATAACCAGGTTAGTGTTTACCACACACCACTTGCTATACATACTTACTTTGTTAGAAATTAAAGACACTTATCGGTTTTAATCGCGTGGTGTTTATTACTTTTGGCATTGTTTCAACGCTCAACGTTTCGAGACCTTTACAGATATTTTCTTCAGGATTGACGATTGCCTTTAATTTCTATTCAACATCGCGAAAACAGAAGATAAATCTTACTTGCTTTGTTGTGAACATCACCATTATCGTCGACTTCTGGCGAGGCGTGCAAATGTCCGGCTGCAATGCAGAATGTCGCGACTCGCGGATTGTTTCCCTTTCAAACTGACTGACAGCGACGCCAGTTTATCACTAGATGGAGTTAGGGGTGAAAATAAATCGTGCTAACGTAGCGTTTAAATTTTAAATATTTGTTTGTTGTATAGGATCCCCCTTTAAATATTTGGTTTTACTTTTTAATATTTGTCGTTATATCGGCTACAGAAATATACATCATTTTTGAAAAATTCAACTGTCTAGCTATCACGGTTCATTAGATACAGCCTGGTGACAAACAGACGGGCAGACAGACGGGCAGACATCGAAGTCTTAGTAATAGGGTCTAATAATATGTAGTATATCCGTTATCTAGAATACCCATAATACAAGACTAGTGCTTAGTTTGGGACTAGATTGCGCTGTGTGTAACGTCGCGCAATATTTATTATTATCACGGTTCATGAGATGCAACGTCGCAGACGGACAGACAGCGGAGTCTCAGTAGTAGAATTCCGTTTTTACCCTTTGGTTACGGAACCCTAAAAATATTGCTAAATTTCAAAGTATTAAAATCAGTGAAAATCATTCAAATAATAAAATTAAATCCACCGAAACCCCAAATGTAAACTAAAAAAAAACGTTATAAAATCGCTAAGTTCATCACTTTACCCGCTCCTGTAAACATTGTGTCCACAACGTAATTTTTTGTCCGCCCGTATGTCATAATAGGTGGTTATCTATTTAGTGGCTATGGACAAGGTTTAGGGTTCCGCATTCTAATAGTAAAAACGGATATCTAGTGATTGTTACATTCAATCTTTATACACACACACACCTACATATATACATACACACATACATATATACTTACATACATACATACACAACTACATACATACCCACACACACACAAACAAACATTCATGCAACATTATTCTTAAATAGGTTCACCTAATAGAAAAGTTTCATTTTAGTTCTTAGTTAAAAATAAAATAGTCTCTAATTAGTTAAGTACTCTCCATAATTTGTTGTTCTTTTTCTTTTCTGTTTTGTAATCATTCAATCTACTATATAAAAATAAGTCGGGTTTTCCTTCCTGACGCTATAACTCCAGAACGCACGAACCGATTTCCACGGTTTTGCATTCGTTGGAAAGGTCTCGGGCTCCGTGAGGTTTATAGCAAAGAAAATTCAGGAAAAATTTAATTATCTATAATTTATAAGGCAAAACAACGTTTGCCGGGTCAGCTAGTCGTAATTAAAATCAGGTCTCCCGCGATTCAGGTTATCCTTGTGCGGGGACCGAGGGTAACAGAATTTGTAAATAGGGTTTTATGGAAATAAACTTTTATATATATTTTTTTGTTTTGACGAATTTCATTGTCAAACCAAACACTAAATAACTTTAATATCCGAGAATTGACCGAAGCCTCCTACGAAGTGGTTGCTTTTTTGGCATCATCTGGAGGACCAAGCTATTGCTTTAATTATACTAATCGAATAGTAAATAATTTTTTTGTTGTGACAATTTGTTTCCTAAGTATACAGAGAATTGTGATTTTTGTGACCATCGAGACGCCTTGTTCTAACAAAATGGAGAAGAAATTTGACATACTGTATATAAATGAAACTTATAAGAAACTCTTTGGTAAGTGAAGGCAGACTGGTATATTTGACAGACAGGGCGGCCATTTTGAATTCCACGACCTACTCAATTTGCCTCTGACCAATCAGAAGCGACCTCAGATTGCAATAAAATTCTCTTGTAGTTTTTTAAACACGTTTGTTGTATGGGATCCCCTCTTAAATATTTGTTTTATTTTGTTTTTAGTATTTGTTGTTGTAGCGGCAACCGAAATACATCTTCTGTAAAAATTTCAACCGTCTAGCTATTACGGTTCATGAGATACAGCCTGGTGACAGACGGACGGACAGACGGACGGACAGACGGACAGACAGACAGCGAAGTCTCAGTAATAGGGTCCCGTTTTTACCCTTTGGGTACGGAACCCTAAAAATAGACAGTTGTTTTTTTGCTCTTACTTAAAATAAAATAAAGTATGTAAGTACATCTCGCTCTCGCTACAAAATTAAGATATTTTTTGTAATTTCGTAATTTGTTATCTTTTTGTAAGTAGGTGGTTATTTTGTCCTTTTTATTAAAGTAGATTTTATTGTTTAATTTCTAAATATCTTCCCTGATGTCTAGGTAACAATAAAAATATAAATCTTTAAATTCTACTAATCGTAATTAATAACCTACGGAACCCTCATTAGAAAATGAAGTTCGTCTTATTTTTTATTCAAAGATCGGGTTAGGGTAGGTCGGGTAGACGGGTAGACGTAAATAATATAATTCTACGCATGTTAACCTGTTTCTATGTCTACTAGACCACTGGGGTTTATACTAGTTTACTGTTTTTTTGTTGCTGTACAAATATTTCATGGTCACAGCAGATTTTAAACTTTTTAGTCGGCCGATTTGTACTTTCTTTAACATGTTTTAGACTATATATATTTTTTGTGAAAGTGGCAATGGCAACTGACTCGTTCAATTATAGTTCTTTCAAACAATGCTTTTTTAATTTTGTTTATTGTATTTAGTTTAAAATTTAAATTGTTTGTTTAAGTTCTGATTTATTTACCTTTTCTTTTTCTCTGTTGCATTATCTGTAAGTATATTTGTAATAGAAGCGCCCCGCGGTTTCACCCGCGTAAGTCAAAAGTGTAGCCTAATAATATTATAGCATACTAGTTGGTAAAGGAATTTTTGAAATCGGTCCAGGGTTTACGGAAATTACCCCCAATATACATACATACACGTTACCAACGTTACCTCTTTGTAATAATTCCTAAGAGGATAGTCTCCATTCTCTTTCTCCATACAAACGTAGTTTAAATTTTCCTCCCTGGATAAAGACATTAGAGCAAATTTTAATATGTTTATGCCATAAAACCTATATCTGTCATGACAATGCATCTACCTTTTTATTTTTTTTATTTTCTAATTAAAATAATCATAATAAAAAAAAATGAAAAAAAAAGGTAGATGCATAGTCATGACAGATATAAGTTTTATGGCATAAACATATTAAAATTTGCTCTAATGTCTTTATCCAGGGAGGAAAATTTAAACTACGTTTGTATGGAGAAAGAGAATGGAGACTATCCTCTTATGTATTGAAGTTATAGATATAGATTGTTGGTACTTAATAAGTTACTCTTCTCTACTCCCTAAAAGTGTGTAATAAGGTAAGTAGGTAACTAAGTGAACATGCACATGCATGCACGTGGACATGAAACCACGAGACAGCTAGTTTACCAATACAAAAAAGTCTGCTTATCATTTGACGATCGGACGATCGAATAGTTTTCAGTCCAGATTCTCCCTTAACATTTGATAGAAGGTTCGATTCCTGTCGCGCACCGAATTTCTTAAGTTTTTTCGAAATGTCTTATGATTTTTTTTCCCATCAGTCACGGTTAGTTCAGTTAGCTGAGTTAGCTTCAAATTGAGTTAACTATGTCATTCTTGTTTTCGACTGTTCATTTAAGGTGGCAGTCCTCGTTTTTTACGTTTTTTCTGTTGGGATTGGGTTATCAGTGGACTTTTCAGTATGACGGCCTCAATGCAGAAAGTTGCGGGTTCGATTCCCGCCGGGTGCAAGTATTTATGCTTAAAACTTAATATTTTGTTTCTGGTGTGGGTGTTTTCTATGTAGGTAGGACTATATATTTTAATTACAAAAAAAGTATAATAACTATGTAGGTAGTATATCCTTTGTCTAGTGCCTGAGGAGTACCTACCTACCCATAGTACAAGCCTAGTTCTTAGTTTGAGTCTGATTGCACTGTGTGTAACGTCTCGTGCAATATTTATTTATTTATTTTATGTAGTATGCTATCCGTTTTCTAGTAACCATAGTACAACAGCGCAATCTAGCCCCAAAATAAGCACAAGGCTTGTACTATGGGTACTAGACAACGGATGCACTAAATATCACACTTTTTTTTGTAAATACATACATAAAATATTATTATGATACATACATAGAAAACAAACAGAACAGATACAATTTATTTTTAAGCATAAGTATTTGCACCCGGCGGGAATCGAACCCGCAACAGAGGCCGTAAAATGAAACAAATTCTACTTTGCCTATGATTTTTATTAATTTTATCGTCACTTTCAATCTAGTGAGGTAGGTAGTGGTCAATCGCTTATTTTAATAAAAAAATAATACTTTACACACAGGGTTATTGGGAAATAGTTAGCATTTAGTTATGGGGTTGTTCTACACTAAAATCAAAATATGTTTATTCATTTTGTATATTTACATAACACTTTGAATCGTCAGAATCTTATGTGTCTTCGGAAAGCGACCTCCAATGAGATGAAGACAAAAGAAACTCATGGGGTTTTTTTTTGCAGTGATCCTGTGATTCGCTGTGAGTCGCATATTTACTTTTAAACAGTAGTGGAACTAGAGCAATAGTCTATACTATAATAATTCTTTTTAACATTACAAGTAAGAGAAAGAAAGTAACTCTGTCTGTTCAAATAAGTTTGTTTACAAAACATTAATTTTGAATTTTAAATCATAGATACCCTGCATTGAACTAAGATCAGTTAATCTACAAACTTTTATTAGTATAAGTAAAATATTGACTGACTCGTGCTATTTATTTTCACAACATGTGTTGCATTATGTACATGATGACCTAGTAAATATCCGCAACTTTAATAAGCATTGTTTTCAAAAGTGATGTTTCAAATAAATTTTATAGTTAACCGTCCGAGAAAAATCGAAAAAGTTCTGGGCTACTACAGAGGCTTAAACTTAACGTACGCTATCATCCAATGCCCCTGTACAAAAGTTCCATTGAGGACCCTTTACCACGGGTGGTCAAAAAACACTTAAAATATTTCCTAAGTGAGTCATAGCGCTAAGGTTTTTATCGCTATTGTGTCCTTTTTGGGTACAAACTTGTTTTACATTATTTTGTCATATTTTTATGGCAGGACTAGCTGTGTCGTGCGGCTTCACCCGCGTAGGTTCCGATCCCGTACGAGTAGGTATCGGGAAAAAGAAAGAAAGAAAGAAAAACATTTATTTGGGGAAGGACACGGTAAAACAAATAAGGTACTTATTATGATCAAAGACATACAAGAAAAAATAAATAGTTAGGAAAAAAAAAGAAAACAAAAAAAAAAAAAACAAAATTATTTACTTAAATGGAATGGTCTCTAAGAGACTTATCGAAGAGGACAAAAATAAAAACCGGCCAAGTGCGAGTCTAACTCGCGCACGAAGTACCACTATCACAATTGGGTACGGAACCCTAAAATAAACACTGGACCAAGCGAAATTCTTGTAGTCAACGATGACGCACGTTTGCATACTACTGGCGCCAGTTTATCTCTAGATGGCGCTAGTGGTAAAAGTAAATCGCTCTAACGTTGCGTTTTACCGTGAAAAATCACGTTTGATGTATGGGAGTCCCACTTAGTATATACTTAGGTACCTATTTGTTTTTAGTATTTGTTGTTATAGAGATTAGAGGCTACAGAAATATCTACATAGACAGACAGACAGACAGGCCAAAGACTAGTAATAGGGTCCCGTTTTTACCCTTTGGGTAGGGAACCCTAAAAGTCTCTACTATCTACATACCAAGTTCTATCGCAATCAGATCAGCGCAATTGAGAACTTCCGCCTTTGGTTTATTGTAAGTCGGTTAAATCCTGATAGAACTAAATAAAACAGTTATTTTCTCGAGTCCAACGGTTTTCTACAAAAACTAAGACGCTATAAGGATGAAGTACGGTATTTGTCTGCTATGTGAGCTAATGTGGACTAATTAGATACTTTGTTGTTGTAAATACCGAAGATTCTAGATTTTTCTACAGTTTAAGAAAGAAGAAAATAAGTTTATTCAGACAAGCACACAACTACATAACAAGAAAAAAAAAGTAAATAACATTATGGACACAATAAAAAAAAGTGCATATATTTAATTTATTTATTTTTCTTGTGTTTTCGCGATGTTGTATTGAAATTAAAAACATTTTTCGGTTTGAATCGCGTGGTGTTTATTACTTTTAGCATTGTTTCAACGCTCAACGTTTCGAGACCTTTACAGGTCCCTTCTTCGGGATTGACTGAGTTTAATTTTAATCCAACATCGTGAATACAGAAGAAAAATAATTGAGCACTAAGCTTGTACTATGGATGCTAGACAACGGATATACCTACTACATAATATTATACTTTTTTTTTAAACATATGTACCTAGGTGTAATCTATGCTAGTCTATATATCTAAACTAATATTATAAAGAGGAAAGATTTCTATTTTTGTATGTGTGTTTGTCTGTATGTTTGTTATGAATAAACTCAAAAACTACTGAACCGATTTCAAAAATTCTTTATCCCGACATTTTCACGGGATCGGGACTTACGCAGGCGAAACCGCGGGACGCAGCTATTAAAAGTATATAATTAGAGATGGGCCGACTAGGGGTTCTGCCGACTAGCAGACTAGCCGACTAGTCGGTTCCAAAATTGCCGACTAGTCAGCCGACTAGTCGGCAATGCATTCTTACAATTCGGCGATTGTTGGTATTTTTGGATAAATTTGCACTTCGAAAGCTGCAGCAAAACTTCCAAAAAATACTTGAAATAAAAATAAAAGTTGGGAAAAAAATAATAATGACGCTGAGGCATACTTATGTCATTTTAGATGTACCTATGATGTTTTGATCATGGGTGTAGGCTATGACGTGTTTTGTTTATGTTTTTCTAACTACCCACCTTCCGACTGTACTACTAATTCAATAAACACTGGTTTTATTGCATAATTGTTAGTTGACGACTAGTCGGCGTTATTTACCGACTAGTCGGCACCTGCCGACTTGTCGGTTAAACTGCCGACTAGTCGGCCCATCTCCATATATAATTATCATACATTAAAAACCCCCAGACCAGAAACAAATATTTATTTTTAAGCATAAATACTTGCACCCGGCGGGAATCGAACCCGCAACCTTCTGCATTGCACGCCACGGACGCCATGTACACTTTAAGTATTTTATCTCTATGTTGCACAAACGAATTATGAAATTGAAATCTGTTTTCACACAAACATAAATAATAAGTAATAACCGCATCGACAAATAAAAGTGCAACTTGCAACTTTAATTAAAGGAACAGTCTACTTACCCTTTTTCCATATAAACTTTATATAAAACAAAACTAAACTTTAAAAAGGCAAAAATAATAAGCCGAAAACAAATTTCATGTCTCTGAGTAGGTACGTGGTACCTTACGTTCCCGCGTCGGGGGACGCGGGAACGTTAGATACTATAAGCACGGGTCGGTTACAATCAACTTCTGTGACACATTCCCGCGTCCCCCGACGCGGGAACTCCGCATGCTCCTACGTTTTGTTCTTTTTTTTTCATTTTATTTTTTATTTTACTTCTATTGTAATTAGAAAACGAAAATAATTGAAACGAGGCCCTTAGGATTTTGTACCCAAAGGGTAAAATCGAAACGTTTACCATTTGGGTACAGAATCCTAAAAAAAACATTAGAGTGGGGCTCCCATACAACAAACGTGTTTTTTTTGTGATAATGGTATGGAACCTTTCCTGCGTAAGCTAGACTCGCACTTGGCCGGTTTTTGTGACTTTTTATTAAATCCTTTTTTTTGATATTAAACTTCTCCAATAGATTTTTCTTTTGTTTGCGCGATGTTGTATTGAAATTAAAGACACTATTAGCATTGTTTCAACGCTCAACGTTTCGAGACCTTTACAGGTCCCTTCTTCAGGTTTCAGGATTGACCTGTAAAGGTCTCGAAACGATGAGCGTTGTAACAATGCTAAAAGTAATAAACACCACGCGATTGAAACCGAAAAATGTCTTTAATTTCAATACAACATCGCGAAAACAGAAGAAAAATCTATTAAAGAAGTTCGCACCATATTTAAGCGTGCAACTCACCTGACATATTTACAAAGAGCCGTGTTCAATTTTTCACACAAACAGCGGGGTTTTAAACAAATTCTGAATTTTAAACAAAATTGAACAAAAAAAGAACAACCGCAATAATCTTCGCGCATTAAAAACAATAAACTTTATGTGGTTTCTTACAAAATTGTAGGTGTTTTTGGTTTTAAGATCTACGTCCACCGGCGTTGTCGTTAATAAGGGTTGTTTTAGAGTTCTAGACGTCTAGGCGTACAAGTTGTTCTAATTAATCTTTTAAAAGAAACTCAAAGAGCGGTGGCTCATTATGATCTAATGTTTATTATAATATGATTGATTTTTTGACACCTATTTACTTTACTTTATGACTTTCTTAATAAAAGGATCCTGTATTAAACTCAGTTTTTAGGGTTCCGTACCCAAAGGGTAAACACTATTACCGAGACTTCGCTGTCTGTTCGTCCGTCTTCACATAATAGGGAAAAGAGTAGGTATATACCCTTCCCCATACGGGCTGAGATGATGATGATGAGTACATACCTAGAGTTTTACTTTCCCACAAAGGCTTAAACTTGAAACAATCTTTGTACAAAAAAGGACATAACTAACAAAGAACACGAGTATCTTCGACATAACTCTTTGAGATTTACAAATGATTTTGACATAAAAATAAAGTTTTAAAGGTTCCGATACGATTTTTCAATGATATGTTGTTTAATAAGATTTCTTGTTTGATCCAGTAGTTTTATAGCAGTTATATTATCACGACGTTACACACAGCGCAATCTAGCCCTAAACTAAGCACTAGACTTGTACTATGGGTACTAGACAACGGATGTACTACATTATTATACTATATTTTTGTAAATAATTACCTACATACATATGATATATAGAAAAAAAACCGGACCAGAAACAAATATTTATTTTTAAACATACCTATATACTTGCACAATCGAACCCGCAACCCTCTGCATTGCAATCGGGCCTTCCCCCGACGCGCCACAGAGGCCGTGATATGGATGGTTCATTATGGTTGCGTTTTTAAATAAAAAATCGTATCATTTGGTGTAAATATTCGAAATAGACATGTTATTGATGGTCTTAGAGTATGAAGGCTTCCAAAAAGTAAAGAAAAAAAAATCTGGGTTCCGTACATCATAAATAGGTTTATAATTTTAAATACCTTTATGAAAACACTAAACCGGCCAAAACTATAATAAGTTTTATGGTAAATTAAATAATTTCCAATTAAATTGAATGTACTTTTATTATTAAAGTATAATAATTATGTAGTATGTCCGTTGTCCAGTATACCCATAGTACAAGCCTAGTGCTTAGTTTGCGACTAGATCGCGTTATGTGCAACGTAGTGAAATATTTATTTATTTGAATAGATTTGTTTTGTAAACATTCGGACCACAGACCCCTAAAATCCTGAACCCTGCGCGGGCGCATTGAGTGTTTAGAACTAAACATATTTTGATAATAATCTTTTATTTGATTAATCTGTTCTTTCTTTTGTAGGTATGACATTTTGGAATTGAGATTTTGAATAAAAAAAAGAACAGTTAATCTTGAAGTTAAACTAAATAATGTTACCTACCGAAGTTTATGGACCACTAGCTGCGTCCCGCGGTTTCACCCGCGTAAGTCCCGATCCCGTGGGAATATTTACCCAGCTATCTTCATGCCTAGTTTCATCGCAATCGGTTCAGCAGTTTCTGTGGGGTACAAGTACATAATAAAAAAAAAATCTGTGAACATCACACAGCGCCATCTAGCCCCGTGGTAAGCTACTAAGCGTGTGTTACGGTGACTAGACAACGGATATAATACTTAGGTATATTTACATACATATTATAAGACATAGAAAGACATTTAGACCACAAACAATACTAGCACCCGGCGGGAATCGAACCCGCAACCTTCTGCATTGCAGTCGAGCCTTCGCACGACGCGCCACAGAGGTCGTCAAAATAATATCAATGATTAGCAAGTTTGTACATAATGTACCTCGCCAATGCCGTGGGGTGAGGTCAAATTCGCGCCTAAATCGTAAAAAAGCTAAAAATCCCAATCAAAATTATGTCAATAACCTTATAACTACAAGAAAAAAGCATAAACCTTTCAAAAAAGAATACTGAACCATTTTTGATACGATTCGCGTCAAACATGATCAATAAAAAGATCATAAAAGAACGGATGCAAAATTTATATGGGCCAATTTGTTTTGTAACAAAGAAATTAAAATTGCAACTATAGAGAAGACAATTAGTAATTGTTACAATAATTAACAGCACGCGCGGCGGGTATAGTTTACGGCGTGGTCTCGTCGGGTGCAGGTATTTTGCAGGGCGGGGAAGCAACATAGGCTACTTTTGATCCCGATATTCCCCACGAGAACAGGACTTACGCGGGTGAGACCGCGGGACGCAGGCCCGCTCTATACAGCAAAATTTTAAGGTCTTTGGTATTTAAATGTAAAAAATAAAAAAAACGGGGCAAGTGCGACACTCGCGCACAAAGGGTTCCGTACCACTATCACAATTGGATACGGAACCCTAAAATGGTTTACAACAACCAATTTTTCAATTTTATAGGAAAATATAAAATATTTATCTTCGATTCTTACTCCCATCAAACGACCGAATCACTCAAAAAAAAAAAAAAAAAAACCTTGGCACAAAGAAAATCTGAAACATAAAAGAAACTCTTTGGTAAGTAAGGCAGACTGATATATTTGACAGATAGGGCAGCCATTTTGAATTCCATGACCAACTCGATTTGTCCTGACCAATCAGAAGCGACCTCACATTGTAGTACTAAACTCCTTGTTATTTTTGAAACACGTTTGTTGTATGGGAGCCCCTTTTAAAGAATTGTTTTATTTCGTTTTTAGTATTTGTTGTTGTAGCGGCAACCGAAATACATCTTCTGTGAAAATTTCCTTTCCGGACAGACGGACGGACGGACGGACAGACAGACAGACAGACAGCAAAGTCTCAGTAATAGGGTCCCGTTTTTACCTTTAGGTACGGAACCCTAAAAACATCGATTTGTATATAAAATATGGCACTCTTGTATGCAGGACCGGTTCTGTTTAGTTTTGTTTTTGACAATAAGGAACCCGATACACGGCCGTCTTCATGACGACGCGGTCTAAGGTGAAGCATAATCTATACAAATATTACTTATACTTTTTCCGCAACTAGCCCTATAACTGGGCCTTTTTGCGTGACTTTAAGCCGTAGGTTTCCTCACGATGTTTTCCTTCACCGTAAAAGCGATGTTAATGGCGCACTTAAATTTTTCTTAAAGAAAAAGACATTGGTGCGCTGTTGGCCAGGATTCGAAACCACGACCTTCGGAATGAAAGTCGTGGTATCTACCACTAGACTAACACCGCTCTAATGTACTAATATTATAACGCCTGAGAATATGTGTTAGCAAATAGTACTACTAACTACGCCCATGATATACCTAACACCCCATGACGGATAAACCTACTCAGTAATGACTATAAAATAAAAAATCGGCCAAGTACGAGTCGGACTCGCGCATGAAGGGTACCGTACCACTATCACATTCGGGTACGGAACCCTAAAATGAACACTGGACCAATCAATTTGTGAACGCAACCCGAACGTTTTTAAATTTGACAGAAAAATGTGTGAAATCAGTAGATTATTTAGCTTCGATTCTTACTCCCATCATACGACCGCAACTCTCAAAACTAAATGAAAACAAAAAACCTCTCAAAACTCAAAACTATTTAAGTATTAATTTAGAACGTATATTAAACACACATACGTACGTTTTGAAACGTCGAGATTTTATTTTACTGAGGTTTCGGAACGCGCCTTCCGATGAGAAGAAACCACAAGAAACTCATGGGGTATTTTTTTAATTTTTTTTTTTATCATGTTTTATATTACAATCGTCATAATACAGATATCTGTCTGTATTATCTGAAACTCTGGCACAAAGAAAATCTGAAACTTATAAGAAACTCTTTGGTAAGTGAAGGCAGACTGGTATATTTGATAGACAGGGCAGCCATTTTGAATTCCATAACCTCCTCGATTTGACTCTGACCAATCAGAAGCGACCTATAAGTTTCTTATAAGTTTCAGATTTTCTTTGTGCCAGAGGTTTTTTGTTTTCTTTAGTTTTGAGAGTTGCGGTCGTATGATGGGAGTAAGAATCGAAGCTAAATAATCTACTGATTTCACACATTTTTCTGTCAAATTTAAAAACGTTCGGGTTGCGTTTACAAATTGGTTGGTCCAGTGTTCATTTTAATTACCCATACGGGTGAAACCGCGGGGCGCAGCCAGTAATCACTCGCAATACAAAGTTAGCGGGAATTTCGCGGAAAAACGTCGTCGTAAGTTTTTACGCGGAAAAAACAGTACGATATTTTGTGCATCAGCAAATGAATTGAAATGAAAATATTTTACCAAGACCTGAGATGTTTTGGAGAAGGTACCTAAGTACTTAGATGAAAACAAACAAGAGTAGATACGGTATATTCTAACATTGCGTATTCGAAAAATGAGCTAGAAACACCAACATGCATTTTCATAATTTTTTTGTATTTAAAAACATATGTCTTTAAAAATTGATTTTAATCTTAGGTAGGTATTTTTATTATTTGAGTAATTACGCGTGAAATGTTTTTTTTTGTTTCTCTGAATGATTCAGCCATTTGTAAAATGAGCGAGAAGGCATTGTGATGGATTTCAAAAAGAAAATCGCAGTGTGACAGAGTGACAGCACGTGCTCACGCGACAACGGTTCGACATACAACTGAGGCTAGTGCGTCAGCTAGACACAGTTTTATCGTCCCATTTGCCGTTACTAGGTGCCGTATCTTTAGTTTTTTGTTTAATCTAGGTATTCTTTTTTTGTTATTTTTAGGGTTCCGTACCCAAAGTATCAGTATAAGTAACGATCGGGATTAAAAGCCTATAGCCTTCCTCAATAAATGGACTATCCAACACTAAAATAATTTTTGAAATCGGACCAGTGGTTCCTGAGATTAGCGCGTTCAAACAAACAAACTCTTCCGCTTTATAATATTAGTATAGATACTAGCAGCTCCCAGCGGTTTCACCCGCATAAGTCCCGATCCCGTGGGAATATCGGGATCAAAAGTAGCCTATAGCCTTCCTCAATAAATGGACTATCCAACCCCGGAAGAATTTTTCAAATCGGACCAGTGCACAGTGGTCCCCCCATAGGTCATAGAGCTGAAATGTCGATGGTTTAATTATGCTGTCATTTATTGCTACAGAATACACAAATATCCCTTGTACCCCCAGGTATAAAAGAAATTGCAATAACTTAGATGGAACATTTAATTTTGTGCAGTTGGAGAGTAAACACCTCATTAGTGCTCAGTAGCGTTATCTTTTCGCCAAAATTTCTATTGTTTTCAAAGTGTTGATTTTCTCAGAAATTGATTGTTTGTGATATTGTTGTGACATGGATATTGAAAAAGAAGGTATGTAAGACATTTTTAATCCTATTGTGTTTACTTTAACCCTGTCATTATCGATAACCAGCGCCTTCAAATAAAGACTTCCGATTTCTTTGTTTTTTTCCGCTTTTCCATATTCAATTAGACTTTTACTCAGGAAGGAACGAATCGCCAAAGATGAAACATTTATCAAAATAATTTCTTGTTTGTCTAGTTTCAAAAACTGTAACGTCTAGGTGCGCCAAGTTGCGCCGAGGATTGCTATAGGTCATTGAAAGAACTAAGTCGTATGTAGGTGAATTTGATACCGTAGTTATTTTTGTAATTTTGTTTTTATTTTATTCCACAGGAGCCACCATCAAGTGTTCTTTTCCTCGAATGCTTGTTCTAAACACCTGGTTATCTGCGACGAATAAAAAAAATGAGGCAGATAGATCTCGTGAAGTGTTTGGAGTGCTAGCAGGCTCTTTACCGGACATTGAAAATATCCAGACCGATTACTTGAGAGATTTAATTTATAATCTTTGTAAACGGTTTGCTGCATATTGGAAGAAACTGGGGAGGTCAAAAGCTAAGATAATTGCCAAATACGGTGAGTGGTTGAATGAGATCGAAGTCTGCATACTTGGGACCTCTGACAGAGGACTACATGAAAATGATGACGAGAGAAGCGAGCATCTTCAATCTACAAGCAAGACGCCGCAGTACAGGAAGGAGTTTGGAGAGTGCAGCAAGAGAAGCAAACGTCGCAGGTTAGCACTTTTATCTCAGATAGACGATTCTGCTGTAAATACTTTACTTAGTGATTCCGATCAATCGATGCAATCAGACGACGATAGTTCTTTTAAATTTAGCTCAGATGAAATCGTTTCATTTATTACTGAAGCTAAACTAACTAAACATCAATACATTTTGTTGAAAAACTTGATTAATTCCAAAATACCAAATATTTTTCCGTCTTATCAAAAAGTGTTGGAAGCCAAAAAACGTTGCTATCCAACTGATATTCGCGTAACAGAATCGTCTGCTGAGATTAATTTGCAATCATTTTTAGATCATACATCAAGTCGAATTGTTGAATCTCAAAAGCCTGTTTTTGATAGTCTTCCCGAATCTGAGAACGAATTTGTTTTAATTGGTAAATGGGGTTTTGATGGCAGCACAGGCCATAGTGAATATAAGCAGAAATTTTCAGATTCAGCAATTGATGACTCGAGTTTATTTGTTACTTCTTATGTACCCCTACAACTTATTTGTAAATCAAACACCTCTGATGAATCAATTATTTGGAAAAATCCACGCCCTTCCTCTACTAGGTGGTGCCGACCAATTCGTTTCCAGTTTACTAAAGAATCAAAGGAAGTCTCTTTACAAGAAGAAACTTATTTCAAAAGTCAAATTGATGAATTAGTACCCACTTTAGTTGTTATTAATGGTTGTGAAATTAAAATCTCACACACTTTACAATTAACGATGGTTGATGGTAAAGTTTGTTCTGCTCTGAGCGATTTATCTACGAGTAGGTGTTACATTTGTGGTGCAACACCGAAAGAGATGAATGATTTAAATAAATGTTTAGATAAGGTACCTGACACCAGTAAATATGAGTTTGGCTTATCTCCCCTTCATTCATACATAAGATTTTTTGAATATTTCATTCACGTTTCCTATCGAATTAATTTTAAAAAATGGCAAGCGCGTTCGGCCGAGGATAAAGCCTCTCTCGCTCAGAGGAAAGAGTTTATTCAGCAGCAGTTTAGGGAAAAATTAGGCTTAATTATAGATAAACCTCGAAGTGGAGGAAGTGGCACATCTAATGATGGAAACACTGCACGAAATTTTTTCCGTAATTCTGAAATTTCTGCTGAAATAACAGGTATTAGAAAAGATCTAATAGACAGATGTAGTCACCTTCTGCAGAGCCTATCATCAGGATACAAAATAAATTCGCAAAAATTTAAGAGTTATGCTTTTGATACTGCCAAAATGCTTGTTGAGAATTATCCTTGGTATAACTTACCTTCATCTGTACATAAGGTTTTAATGCACGGATCAGAGGTGATTGATAATTCTGTATTGTCTATCGGTGAATTGTCTGAAGAGGCCGCTGAATCTTGTAATAAATTAGTTAAATTATTTAGACGCGATAACACTAGAAAACATTCTCGAGAAGTGACTAACATGGATCTTATGAACAGACTTCTTCTTAATTCAGACCCAGTTATCTCTAGTATTAGAAAGTTACCGTGTAAGAAGAAGTCTGTATTAGCAAAAGAAGTATTGGATTTATTATGTACTTAAACCTTATTGTAATTTTTTTTTAAATCCTACTATCTAAATAGCACTTGTTTTATATAAAATACTATGTTCCGCTATCTATTCTATAGTAAATTTTATTATTTATATGCCAATTAAGCTATGCTCATAAATAATAAATAAATAAAACCAATTTTATTGTTACCTATTTACTTACCAATTTTTTAGTATGGATGAATGCTTTTTTTTAATAAATACATCTATCTTGCTTTTAAAAATGTATTGTTTTACTTGTTATTACCTTAAGAACCTCAAAACAAGCATTTCTTAGGTAAAAAAGTTAGTCTTTCATTTTTAATCTGACCTACAAACCCTATGACCGCCCTTCTTAGGAACCGGGACCACTGTGCAGTGGTTCCTGAGATTAGCGCGTTCAAACAAACAAACAAACAAACAAACTCTTCCGCTTTATAATAGTAATGGATAAATACCACGTCCAAATTCTTATAAGATCTTTGTAAAGAAAACAAGGCATTCTTTTCCCACAAAAAATGTGCCTCAAACTGGACCAGAACATTCATCAAAAAACATAATAAATGACGAAGCGAACTGGTAAATTAAGTTCAATTATTTGCCAGTATGGCTTCCGCGCTCCCAGTTCAAGATACCTACTCGTTCCCCATACAAACGTAGTCGACTGTTCCCTCCCTGGATGAGCAAATACTTCATTAGCCTTATTAATAAACGTGGAGTAAGATAGGAGTAGTAAAAAAAAAATAAAAAAAATAATAGTTTATTGAGTAAAATCACATTACAACTGTTCTTTCGGGTCTTCCCGTTAAGTAATGTAATACTTGTGTTGGGAATGACCCGCAACTTCCACAATGGATTTACAATATAATAAGTGCTGATTTTAAACAATTTTATCTAAAAACAACTTAAACACTTCCAAAACAACGTTATGATGAATATTGGACATTCTGCGAACTGGACATTCTGCGAACTGGACTTTCTGCGAACTGGACATTCTGCGAACTGGACATTCGGCGAACTTGACATTTTGCGTACTCTGGACATTTTGCGAATTGGACATTCTGCGCCTAAACGTTCCAAACCTAATTCTAGTAGTAGAAGTAGTGAGAACATGCTTTGTCTTTTTCCGTGACAAGAACTTTCAAAGTTGACAGACAGAAACAAAAACTTGAGAGGTGTCAAGAGTCAAGAGACACCCGAATGAGACGAAGTTCCAAAAAAAAGTTCAAAAAGTGTCGTTTAAACTTTTGATCTTAATTTTTTCCGTCTAGCCCCCTTTCGCAACGCGCGATAAGGAACCTTGTTCCAAAAGTGTTAAAATTACTCCGACCTTACTCCACGTTTATTAATAAGGCTAATTATGTTTATGACATAAAACCAATATCAGCCATGGGCCGTGACCATGCCCCATTGTGAAAACAAACATTACCGTGGTGTATTCACTACAAATATAACTAAGGTCAATTCACACGTACCACAACCACACCACAGCCACAACCACACCACAACGACGCCACAACGACGCCACGTGGTCGGGCGTATATTTTGTATTGAAAATGAATATTACAATTCACACGTACCACATTTTGCCGTTGTTTATCGACCTCCTGTGTAATACGACCACATCGCAACCACATCGCGACGGCAACAACGCCACCACCGGCGGCGGCACCGCGGCCACATCGCCACGACATGACAGGGTCAATTCACACGTACCACAACCACACCACATCAACATTTTGTCGGTACCACAACGCAACTGCAAAAAGTCGCTGCGACACTATTCACACGTAACCACAGCTTGACCACATTTTGTCGCTGCGACGTGGTGTGGTTGTGGTACGTGTGAATTGACCCTAAGTAACGGGGTATTTACCATGTTTAAATTTGTTTTAATCGGAGCTCGATATTTAAGAGGACAGTCTACCTACTCTTTTCTCCCTACAAACGTTACAAACGTAGTCGACTGTTTCCTCCTTGGATAAAGATATTAGAAAAAAATAGGTATGTTTATGCCATAAGTCCTATATCAGCCATGACCATGCCACAACGTTTTGATTTTTTAAATTTATAACTTTTCTATTTTTTTCGTTTTTATTTAAATTTACTAAATTTTATTTCTATTTTAATTAGAAAATGAAAAAAGGGGCATGATCATGGCAGAAATACATAGGTTTTATGGCATAAACATATTTGCTCTAATGTTTTTATCCAGGGAGGAAACAGTCGACTACGTTTGTATGGAGAAAGAGTAGGTAGACTTTCCTCTTAATAATATTTGTATGGTGAAAACAACCATACACGTATCGTATTTAAACAAATTAAATATGAATTTGACAAGGCGTTTCGTCTCGGAACCACGCCTTTTAGATCTCAAGCAAAAACACCAAACTCCTCCTGCCAACTTTCATTTTCGTCTGGAAACTGCCGTAATAACATCAAAATAAGAATCAATTTTGAGTAAGGCGACTACTACTATAACTTGACCTTACGACTGCTATCAGAGATAACAACCGGGGCCGAAAGTTTTGGCAGGAACGCGTTGCGCATTTTTATTTTCGTGAAACTATGTTGTTAACGGTCATTTTTCGTCACACACATTATCTATCAGTCACCCATCCAAGTAATGACCATACGAGGTGTTGCTTAACCCGCACGATTATACAAACTCGGCGGATGCAGATAAGCCAATAAGCTCCTTAAATTATAGACTTATTAATAAACGTGGAGTAAGGTCGGAATAATTTTACCACCTTTTGTTTATGTCTGTCAACTTTGAAAGTTTTTGTCACGGAAAGACATCACTATAGTGCGTTTCATCTTTAATTACCTATGCCGTCATGTTGGTAGCAAAACAAAAAAGTCTTGCCTTAATATCTTAAATGTGCTATACCCTAAACCTTGAATACAGGAAGATTCGTTCATTCATTCTTTATATACAAATCCCCCTAAATTCGAGGTAGCACATTATTCTTTTTGTATTTTGCACTTTTTTGTTTTGCTACCAACATGACGGCATAGGAATTTAAAGATGAAACGCACTCTACTCCGACCCTACTCCACGTTTATTAATAAGGCTTATATAATGATTTGACACATCTTTTTGAAGAAAAAAAAAGAGCCAAAACATTAAAATAGTCTGATATCAAAAAATAGGTATAATTTTATATTCTCGTCTTCGAGTATCGAACCCACAACCGTCTCCATCTCAAACGAGTGCCCACGGGGTAAGAAATAAATTAAATTATCAAAACGTATAAAATAAATTATATTTTAAAACGACATCTGGACGTTGATTTTCAATAAAACCCCTTCTGTGGGACGTTTCATTCAAATATTTTTATTGTCAAGCGCTAATCGCTTTAATAAGAGAAGGTTCCGCAGATTATTATTATTAAACGTATCTATCTATACGTCTATACTAATATTATAAAGAGGTAACGTGTATGTATGTATATTGGGGGTAATCTCTGAAACTAATGGACCGATTTCAAAAGTTAAGTATTTTACCAATAGAAAGTTACATTATCAGGGAGTTACATATAAGCTACCTTTGATCCCGATATTCTCACGGGAACGGGAATTACGCGGGTGAAACCGCGGGACGCACCTATACATTAAATAAATGTGTAGCTGTGTGTGTGAAATGTGCAATGTGTAAATGGACTAGCTGGATCCCGTGGTTTCACAGTAAAAATTTCGAAAACACTTTGTTATCGGATATCTAGGTACATCATATTATTTAAACACACTACAAATTTCACCTAGTAATAGGACCGTCAGTGGCACTTATTTTTCTAAAATAAATATTGATATGGAATCGAATTTGTATGAAAACAAACATACAGGGTGTTTCGACGAGGGGGTATTAAGCCGAAAGGGGGTTGTTCTAGAGGTCTAGCCAAACAACTTTTATTCTATGACTTTTGGAAATTTGAACTTTTTTTCGAAAATTTTAAAGTTTTCGAAAAAACAGCTGTTTTTGTAAAAAAAAGACAATTAATGTTTAGATTGTAGTGGTCCAAACTAAATAAAAGGGCACCTCAAGGCCAATGACCTCAAACTCTAAAAACAGCTGATTTTCATGCAAATATTAATTGAAATTAAAGACATTTTTCGGTTTGAATCGCGTGGTATTTATTACTTTTAACATTGTTACAACGCTCAACGTTTCGAGACCTTTCCAGGTCTCTTCTTCAGGATAAATTTTAAATTTTAAACTCAAAATTTTCGATAACTACTTCGAATTTCCAAAACTTGTAGAATAAAAGTTGTTCGCCTAGACCCCTAGAACAACCCCCTTTCGGCTTAACACCCCCTCCTCGAAGCACCGTGTATACGTACATGCATACACACTCTACATACATCCACGCGCGATTATTATTTCAAATAGCTACATGGTAACCATGGAAACATGGTAGGCGGAGTGGGGGTGTTAGGTTTTTTCGTTACGAAATTTGTTCAATCAAAGCTCAAGGCCCGCGATAAAAGCTATGCAATAACTTAAAAAAACAAATTCTCAGTATTTTCTTGCTGTTTGTACTTGAAACATTTTGGCCCGTTGAGGAAAAAAGATTAGGTATTCGAAATTTTGTTTTGGCCCGAATAGGAAAAAAAATGGCCCGAATGGGAATAAGCCACACTTACATGTACTTACATGTTCATACATACATTCCGCAACTGAACCCTAAAAAATGTAAACGGTGAGATGTGAATACCTCAAAGGACGAGCGGATCTATAAAATAAACTAAATAATAACAATATACAAATATGTCCTACTTTTATAGAGAGGACCCGCTTTTGTGCGGGGCTGTCGTTGGTCGAGATGTTGCAGGTAAACTCGCGACGCGTTCCGGTATATTGGATAATAACTAGGTTTTTGTTTATAGGAAATTATAGGAAAAGATACATCCTAGTTCTCCATAAAAACGCAGTCGACATTTGAGCAAAAATGTCGTAAAACCTACATCTGCCATAACTATGCACCAACGTTTTTTTTTTCATTTTCCAATTATAAAAATAAAATTTAGAAAAAATAGAATATGAAGAAAATCAAAATGTAGAGGGGCATGGTCATGGCAGTTATAGGTTATATGGCATAAACGTATTTGCTCTAACATCTTTATCTAGGGAGGAAAAAGTCGACTACGTTTGTATGGAGAACGAGTAGGTATGTATATAGGCTTTCCCCTTAATAGGCTATATGCGCAGTGCGCACTAAGAAGTCGTAACGGTAGGCGTCGCCGTATCTTCGCGAATTTCTAGGACACAATCAGAGAATAGGCGATCGATTCTAAAGGATTTCGAGACGCTACGTCGATGAGCCTACGCCGCGACTTATCAGTTCGCACATAGCGCTAAGTGTTGTTTATTTTATTTTTATTTCATACATATTATAGTTCATCATATCTGTAGGTATATATACTTATAGCGTGGCGAGGCGTCGCCATGGCCTGTATCGCCACGCGGATTTTTAGGTGTACCCGCGCCTATAGATGTTTCACATCAATATGCTTGTTTTGCCATGTTTACATATCTCTAAGCATTATACACAGGTAAAAGAGTCGGCCAAACAAAAAAAAAAACGTGATTTACAGCATTAATTTATCTAAAGTACGTTTCTTTTTTAATTTTAGACTACGATCTGACGCTTTGGTTCCTTGTATCATGATGTTGTTTGGTTCATTACCAGACAGACAAACAGAGTTACTTTCGCATGTATAATATCAGTAGGATTAAGAGGAGTATATACGCCAACGACCTTGAAACTGAAAATCCCTGTCGGGCTCATCGAAAATTGTTGATTATTTCATGCATGACGGAATGTCGTAGAACTTTTTTTTGTGCACAGATTGTAGGTGACATTGTTTCCTACATTTTGGTGTAGTTTTAAGACAAGAACCTCCTATTGGTGCAAAGCCTTTCCAAATTTTAGACAAAAAATGTCTGATTTGGCTAAAATGTCGATAGGCTTCAATACGTTTCGACATATTTGTATGGAAACTGCACTAAAATATTGGAAACAATGTCGCCTACAATCTGTACACAAAAAAAAGTTCTACGACATTCCGTCATGATATAATCAACAATTTTCGATGCGCCCGACATGGATTTTCAGTTTTTCAGAATAGGGCCCTTAAAACAGCTTGTCAATATTAAAACGTCCAAACTCCAAATAACTGTATCTACCTGCACTGCAACATACGGAAATGGTTTTATTTGAAACCGCCCGGGTAGCCAGAAACGATGCGAGACAAAGCTGTATCCTTGTTGAACAAAAAAACATAATATGTCTTTTGATAAACACGTTACAAGGAATATTGAGAGTTCAGCTTAGTGTGTGACAGTTTGGCTTTCAATTCAAAGGTTGTAGGAAGATCAGTAACCAGGCAAACAGCAAATCATTTGAAATTACACTAATTTTTCGATTTTAATCGCGTGGTGTTAATTTAAAAACGAAAAATTATTTTTCGTTTACTTTAAGCATTGTTTCAACGCTTAAAACGTTTCGAGACCTTTATAGGTCCCTTCTTCATGATTGACTCGAAACCTTTACAGAAGGGACCTTTACAGGTCTTCAGGATTGACCGAGATGTTGATCATTGAAACAATGCTAAAAGTAATAAACACCACGGGATTAAAACCGAAAAAATAGTTTAATTTAAATACAACATCGCCAAAACAGAACAAAAATCTAAGCAAATGTTATTTTTATTATAATCATGCATGTGCCGCGGATTCACCGACGTAAGTCCTGGATCCCAAGTCTACTCTCACAATCGTGCGATAGAATAGTCTACCAAATGTGTCAAATAAATAAAATAAATATTGCACGACGTTACACACAGCGGAATCTAGCCCGCAACTAATCACAAGGCTTGTACTATGGTTCTATGTGTGTGTGTATGGTATAGAAGCGCCTTGTTCTAACAAAATGGTGACCTAATCTTGACATTAAAGTTTGACAGCTGTCTTTTTCGCTCTCACTTAGGCCCTGCGCAGACGGCACACTTTTTGTGCGATCGAGTCTGCGGCGCACAAAAAGTCTGCGAAAAAGGCACAAAAAGGCAAAAAACTTTTTGCGCGTCGTGTGCGTTACTGCATATAATTGCATAGGTTCTATTTTCACAGACTATAAAGTGCGTCACGGATAGTCTGTCGTCTGCGCAGGGCCTTAAAATTAAAATTAGATACATTTTGTTTAACTCGAGGTAATAAATAGATAATTTCTTGTAGCAATAAATATCAAAGAAGACGCATCTATAACTACTTTTATACACATCTCTGGGAGCAACTAGAACATTTAAAAAGTAATTAATAAAACAAAATCATGTTTTTAAAACATTTTATTACAATATTTTCAATTTTTTTACCATTTTTAACTACACTTTACAATTTAAACAACTTATCTCGGAGTATGTGGTTGATGCTTTCACACTAGTGCAAATAAACGCTCGTACAAAAACACTAACAAACGGACGATTTAGTTATTGCAAACTAATAAAACTATTATGACTAAAAATATAATTATGTAATTTTAATTATTCGTTATGGTTAATTAATTAATATATTAATCAATACAACAAGCCAGAGAATCGCGGCATTTAGAATAGAAACCAGCATTCCGATCCTACGTTGTCAAATTAATCTAAATAAATATTAAGATTAAAGATTAAGATTTTTTTTAATATTTATTGATTTGTAGGTTGATTGTTTTTTTACTTTATCACGTTTTTTTTAATCAATGGACCCACGTTGTCCCACGAAGGTGGGATCGGAATGCTGGTTTCTATTTGGAATCAGCATTATCATTAAAAAGTGCCGCAGCTCTCTGCCTTGTTGTTTTGAACAAGATACCAAAATACAAATAAATATTGTATTTTTTTAGTTCAATAAATATAATTGTTGCAATAAATATTATTTTTCATTAGTTTGCAATAATACGCTTTATCTTTGTACTATGATATTACATTAAACTTAATTAACAGTAAATTGTGCAATTTAGATTTTTTTTCTATATACACACACAGAAACCCTGAAAATAAACCTATTAATATTTACAGAACAGCAACTCTAACCTAAATCTAGTTTTTTGAATATTATTATCATTTTAGAAATCAAAAGTACAATAATAATTTTCTTAAATGGATGAAAGAAATGAAAGAAACTAAAGGGTTATAAAAACAATATTTTAGTGCAACTAATTCGTGGCTTTTTAGTGTTGAACAAGGACGTTTTAGGGGCGTTTCAGTAGAGTTCTAGGGGCGCTAGTGTGAAAGGTTATTTCTCATGTCGATTCAATCTACGCAGACTGGTCACGTCCATTCCGTATATTTTGAAAGAAGCCGGTTCTTCAAACTTCACCTAGAATAGTTAAACCACGTATAAAAATAACTTTATATTTGTTTGTTTCAGGTAATTTTTAGATCAGTTAAGTAAGAGTTAATATCATTTCATCATTCATTCATTTCATTTATTCATAACATATACCTAATGTACATTATGAATAAATGAAATTTATTCTAATTTTGAAGCAACAATTTAAAATTAAAAAAAATAAGCTACAAACCTCTTTCTCCTCTTCAGGTTTGGGTTCAACTATTTTCACCTGTACGAAAAAAATTGCAAATATTAAAATAATATTTGGCTTAGGGGGCTTCTCACACACAAAAAATCTCACATGCTGTGAGTTGCTCACGATCGTTTTAGACTTAGGGGGCTTCTAACAAACTAACAATCTCACACGTTGTGAGTTGCCTACGATCTTAATATGTCAGGGTCGTCTCACAGGATTAGACGCATAAAGTCTCATTCGCATAAAGTCCCATTCGCACAATGTCCTGTTCGGGATTTTTTTAAGAGGCGATTAGTGAAAAACAAAAGACGATCTAAATAGGCACAAAACATGACAGCCAGACAGCCTGTCAAACTTAAAACGTCAACATCTCGGAAGCTATTGACCCTAGACCACTACTTCTTCAGCATAAGTGATGGAGCTCTCCAAGATCTTCCTTTTGGATGACAGCTGTCAAACTTAAAACGTCAATATCTCGGAAGCTGTTGACCCTAGACCACTACTTCCTTAGCATAAGTGATAGGGAGGTAGTTTCCAAGATACTGACGTTTTAAGTTTGACAGCTGTCATCCAAAATGAAGATCTTGACGAGCTCTATCACTTATGCTAAGGAAGTAGTGGTCTAGAGTCAATAGTTTCCGAGATATTGACGTTTTACGTTTGACAGCTGTCATCTAAAATAAAGATCTTGAAGAGCTCTATCACTTATGCTAAGGAAGTAGTGGTCAGGGGTCAATAGTTTCCTAGATATTGACGTTTTAAATTTGACAGCTGTCATCCAAAAGGAAGATCTTGGAGAGCTCCATCACTTATGCTGAGGAAGTAGTGGTCTAGGGTCAAGGGCTCCCGAGATGTTGACGTTTTAAGTTTGACAGGCTGTCTGGCTGTCATATTTTGTGCCCATATAGATCGTCTTTTGTTTTTCACTAATCGCCTCTTAGAAAAATCCCGAACAGGACATTGTGCGAATGGGACTTTATGCGAATGAGACTTTATGCGTCTAATCCTGTGAGACGACCCTGACATATTAAGATTGTAGGCAACTCACAACATGTTAGATTGTTAGTTTGTGAGAAGCCCCCTAAGTCTAAAACGATCGTGGGCAACTCACAGCATGTGATATTGTTAGTTTGTGAGAAGCCCCCTAAGTCAAAAACGATCGTGGGCAACTCACAGCATGTGAGATTTTTTGTGTGTGAGTAGACCCCTAAGCCTAATATTTGTAGTGAAAACCACCATGTAAGTTTAAAATAGTATAAAAAAAACAAGTAAAAAAATAAATAGAAGCTTCGATCATATATAACCTACATAGATGCACGGTCGCCGCTCTAGAAATGAAGCCGTCAAAACAAGGCATACTTCAGCCGATATGCCTTGTTTCGCTGTCAGTCGTGCATAAGTGTTTTACAACCTTATTGCCCAGTGATTAAGGTTTACATTAAACTGTACTATGTCCGTATAAGTAAGCGTTGAAGTAGTGCCGATTTTTGATTTCGATTTTGTATGGGACCGTGTATCTATAGTTTATATATGATCGAAGGATAGAAGGGTTTTTTTTCTTAGTTTCGTTTCGTACGAGCTCTATCACTAAGGCTAGATTCAATCAAACTGGAATAAGCAATTCTACGCATAAATCGTATTTTGTTCCAGAGACTATTAAGCAGTTCTATCGAAAAAAAATAACAATTTATGCGTAGGATTGTTATTCCAGTTTGGTGAAATCTAGCCTTAGTCTGTGAATAACACTGTTTCCTGAACAATTGCAAATAAGGTACTTGCGAAATATCGAGCTCCGTGAAAACACGTCAAAACGCAACGTAAGCGCGATTTATTTTTACCACTAGCGCCATCTAGTGATAAATTGGCGTCAGCGGTAAAGATAAATGCAAACCTGCGTCGTCGTTGCATATACGGAATTCGCTTGGTCCAGTGTTTATTTTAGGGTTCCAATTTTGATAATGGTAACCCTTCGTGCGCGAGTCAGACTCGCACTTGAAACATTTAAAAAAAAACGTGTGGCACTCAGGGACTGCCGCGGTAAAGCTATTGCATAGCATTTTTTATCAACTTATGCAATTATAATTATTTATTCATTTTGTACCATGTTGCCACGCTCGGCCGAGCTACATGGTAACCATGGCAACGTGGTAGGCGGAGTGAAGAGGTGTTAGGTTTTATTTTCGTTACGGAATTCCTTGATTCGGTGGCCGCGCTCAAAGCCCGCGATAAATCTATGCAATAGCTTAATAAATGTACTTTAAGGTATGCACTAACCTCTTTCTCCGGTCTGTTTAGGTTACTATCTCTCTTGTCGTGGTCGTTAGTTCCCTCGACAGACACCGGGGGTATGTTCGGACCCAGTTTCTCTATCAGAGTTTGAATCTAAACATATAATAAAATATGATACACATTAGGGTATAACGTGTCGGGTACTAACGTTAGGGTGAAACATGTCGGGTACTAACGTTAGGGTGAAACATGTCGGGTACTAACGTTAGGGTGAAACATGTCGGGTACTAACGTTAGGGTGAAACGTGTCGGGTACTAACGTTAGAATGAAACATGTCGGGTACTAACGTTAGGGTGAAACATGTCGGGTACTAACGTTAGGGTGAAACATGTCGGGTACTAACGTTAAGGTGAAACGTGTCGGGTACTAACGTTAGGGTGAAACATGTCGGGTACTAACGTTAGGGTGAAACATGTCGGGTACTAACGTTAGGGTGAAACGTGTCGGGTACTAACCAAAGGGTATAACGTGTCGGGTACTAACAATAAAACTATAGACACTAGATCACTACTTCCTTGGCGTAAGTGATAGGGCACTTCGATATTTTCGTTTTGGGTGACAGCTGTCAAACTTTAAAAGCGTATATCTCGAAAAGCATTGACCCTAGACTACTAGTTTATTTGCAAAAGTAATAGAGCTCTTCGAGATCTACATTTCGGATGACAGCTGTCAGTTTCTGATCGATTATCGTTATTCCGAAGAGGGGACATTTTGGGAAGGGGTCTGTTCGGGAAAGGGACATTTTGGGAAGGGGACATTTTGGGAAAATAACATTTTGAAACAAGGGGACATTATGGGCAAGAGCATTGTGAACTTAAATGACTAACATTAAGGTATAATGTGTCGGGTACTGACATTAGGGTATAACGTGTCGGGTACTAACATTAGGGTATAACGTACTGAGTATCCAGTAGTACTCACATTAGGGTACTGCGAGAAGCAAGCACGCGCCTTCCCCCGACAAGGCGGGGCTACTGCACGCCCGTAGCGATCACGGTCCGCCGGGTCAAACATATAGTAACCTGGGGGTATGAGGTATTATTGTTGTACTACAAATTTGACTCATGTAAAATTTATACTTTTTAAATTCACACAATTTGTTAACATAGTTAGATTTTCCCATTTTTTGTTTCTTTTTCTCTTTTCAAATGTAAAATTTGTATTTAAAGATTTACTGGAATAATATTGAAATGAAATATTTTAAAGAAACAATACTTCTGCAAAAACACAACGCACGATAGACGCAGGGCTTTTTGCAGAAATATTGTTTGATAAATATTTCTATGAAATCCCAGTTTAAGCTTAAGTACTTAAAAAATAGAATATTAATATTGAAATGATATTATATTTTGGATAACTTTTATAAAGAGAATTTGCTCAGCAGGCAAGAAATGCCAGTTCAAATTACGCCAGGGTTGCCATTAAAATCAATAACATAGACACGTTGATTGGAATAAAATGCAATTTTCTTGATAATCCTACTATCCTATCCTATTAATATTACAAACGCGAAAGTTTGTATGTCTGTATGTGACTTTGTTACTCCTTCACGCAAAAACTACTCATCCGTTTGCGATGAAACTAGAATAAAACATAGGCTACTTTTTATCCCAATATTCCCGCGGGACTTACGCGGGTGGAACCGCAGGGCGCAGCTAGTAAAGATATATTTCTTCGAGATGGTGCGTACAATTTGACGGTGCATTCAATGCTAAGTAAATCTATCTATACTAATATTATAAAGCGAAAGAGTTTGTTTTTTTGTTTGTTTGTTTGTTTGAACGCGCTAATCTCAGAAACCACTGGTCCAATTTGAAAAATTATTTCAGTGTTGGATAGTCCATTTATTGAGGAAGGCTATAGGCTACTTTTGATCCCGATATTCCCACGGGATCGGGACTTACGCGGGTGAAACCGCGGGACGCAGCTAGTTTGACAATAAAAAGTAACCACGCCTCTAGGAAAGTTCACAGCAACACGATAAAACGCATGTCGCAGAAAGAAACGTGAAGGTATTGCCTGAACATGTATATTTCTTCTCATCTGAGCGATGTTCCCGGTTGCATCCCTCTCGGGAGCCCGGGGTCCGCTTAACCCCAAATTGTTTTTTTTTTTTCATTTGGGGTCGACGCAGTCGGTAAGTCATCATTGACCATACCTTCTGCAATTGGATTTGGCAATTTTTTTACGGCCGGCCGCCTGCTCGACACCAACCCTTCTAGGGACCAAGCAGTTTATCCGCCACCGCGAAGGGAGAACTTAAAGTTTGCTAATCTCTCTCAGATCCCTTAGTCGCCTTTTAAGACACCCACGGGATGAGATGGGGTAACCCTATTCTATGCCGGGGCTACGCGGCTTTCTAAGTTCGGCAGTTCTAAGTCCCCCCCACTCACCTCTCGGGGTCCTGAACAATGCCACAGCGAAGTCCCCGGTACCCGCTACCAGCACCCCGGAACGTTCTTCGCGGAAGAATTCCGTCACCTGAGTTTCATAATTTACATTGTTTTTAGGGTTCCGTACTCAAGGGGTAAAACAATATAGGAATTTTGAGAAGCAATTCCGTTCATCACTGCGAGGATCCTCATCAGATCCTCGCCAATTTTTTTATGGAACCAAATCGGAGTTCCCATGTTTCAATGGAAAAAAAAAAGAATTTCTCAATCGGTCAAGCCGTCCTTATAGTAATCGGTGAACATTAGAGATGGGCCGACTAGTCGCCGACTAGTCGGGAAAGCCGACTAGTCGGCAGTTCAACCGACTAGTCGGCAAATTATGCCGACTAGTCGTCAACTAACAATTATGCAATAAAACCAATATTTAATTGAATTAATAGTACAGTAAGAAGGTGGATAGCCAGAAAAACGTATATAAAAACACGTCATAGCCTACATACATCATCTTAATATCAAACATCTAAAATGTCATAACTATTATTATAACTATATTCATGGAGCTGAAGCACAGCTCCATGAATATTTTTTTCCAACTTTTATTTTTATTTAAAAAATTTTTGGAAGTTTCGTTACAGCTTTCGAAGTACAAATTTATCCACAAATAACAACATTCGCCGAGTGGTCATGATTAACCCAAATATTTGGGAATTATAATGATCTGCATTGCCGACTAGTCGGCCGACTAGTCGGCAATTTTGGAACCGACTAGTCTGCTAGTCTGCTAGTCGGCAGAACCCCTAGTCGGCCCATCTCTAGTGAACATCCCTAAAAAAATAAACATACACGACGAATTGAGAACCTTCTCCTTTTTTGTAAGTCGGTTAAAAACGGGACCATATTACTGAGACTCCACCGCCTGTCCGTCTATCACCAGGCTGTATTTGTGATAGCTAGACGGTTGAAACTTTCACAGATGAGGTTTTACAGTTTGGGTACGGAACCCTAAAAACGAGCTCAATTTCAATCCAACATCCCGAAAACAAAAGAAAAATCAAAAAATATAATTAAAAAAAAAAAAGAACCTAGGTACCTATAAAAAGTTTCAACTATATTACATCAGCCACAACATACAGTGTCATACAAACTTACCTGCTCCAACAGGTTCGCATCAACCACGCCCCCTTGCCTCGCCTTGTACACAACGACACGACAGACACAGTTCCCAGGCGTGTAGAACTTGCGTAACACCTGGAAACAACACTAGTATCACAAACAAAAAACGCATGACTCAAGAAATCACTCGCGTTGCTCAGGATCACTCACGTCGCTCACCCGAGCGACGCGAGTGATCCATGGCCCTCGAATGTAAATCCGTACTTTATTCAAGAGTTGGATAGCCTAGGATACTATACTTTAAGACCATGACTGCGAGAAAAAAACCGGCCAAGTGCGAGTCGGACTCGCGCACGAAGTGTCATAGTGGTACGGGACCCTTCGTGCGCGAGTCCGGATTTACATTGAGAGCCGTGAATCACTCGCGTCACTCAGGATTCTATATAACCTTCGACTCACTCGCTACGCTCGTGATTTAATCATCATGAATCACTTTCTACGGGCGTTATTCTGTCCTATGAATCCTTCACTTGCTCGTGATTCATCTATGGCCCTCGCTTTAAATCCGTCCTTTATTCACTAATTGCATAATATTCTAGTGTTCTAAAATTCAAACACCAAAATAGTGATTAAAAACCCTTTTAATTCACTGTTTTCAGTGACACCGCAGACATCACCCCCCCGGCATGATACAGCCACTATACCTGGTATATATTGAGCAGCATACACTTGGGCTTGTAGTGCAGGTAGCTGTCCTGGTGGAGCTGGTCTCCCGCCTCCAGGATCGCATCCAGCGTGGAGCCGCACCAGCGACACACGTCGATCACCGCAGACATCGCCACTGACATCACGCAGCAGGATAGGGCCTGGGGGTGAGGGGAGGCACACTTGAAAGAAAAGGACAACAACCGGGAGTTGAACCTGTATAAAAGTTGGTAAGTTTTCCTCCGACCTGTACACAAGTTGGTAACTTTTCCTTCGACCTGTACACAAGTTGGTAACTTTTCCTTCGACCTGTATAAAAGTTGGTAACTTTTCCTCCGACCTGTACACAAGTTGGAAACTTTTCCTTGAACCTGTACACAAGTTGGGAACTTTTCTTCCGACCAGAACACAAGTTGGTAACTTATTCTTCGACCTGTACACAAGTTGGGAACTTTTCCTTGGACCTGTACACAAGTTGGGAACTTTTCCTTGGACCTGTACACAAGTTGGGAACTTTTCCTTGGACCTGTACACAAGTTGGGAACTTTTCTTCCGACCAGAACACAAGTTGGTAACTTATCCTTCGACCTGTATGAAAGTTGGTAACTTTTCCTCCGACCTGTACACAAGTTGGGAACTTTTCCTTGGACCTGTACACAAGTTGGGAACTTTTCCTTGGACCTGTACACAAGTTGGGAACTTTTCCTTGGACCTGTACACAAGTTGGGAACTTTTCCTTGGACCTGTACACAAGTTGGGAACTTTTCCTTGGACCTGTACACAAGTTGGGAACTTTTCCTTGGACCTGTACACAAGTTGGGAACTTTTCCTTGGACCTGTACACAAGTTGGGAACTTTTCCTTGGACCTGTACACAAGTTGGGAACTTTTCATTGGACCTGTACACAAGTTGGGAACTTTTCCTTTTTCCTGTACACAAATTGGGAACATTTCCTCCGACCTGTATAAAAGTCGGCCCCACCCTGTATAGATAGACCCATCATACCTGGTTCCCTCTAGAAGCGTAAGGGAACTTCCTGCAAGCCATAGAATGCTGCGCTGATAGGAACTGGGTCCCATCGTTGAGGACTAGCCAACCGCTCGTGCTGCGTTGACCTGCGGGTAACAAGGGGTAATAAGTGACGATAAGTGACCGAGAAATGATGATAAGTGACCGAGTATTGTGGATTAGTGACCGAGTAATGACGATAAGTGACCGAGTAAAGATGATAAGTGACCGAGTATTGTGGATAAGTGACCGAGTAATAACGATAAGTGACCGAGTAATAACGATAAGTGACCGAGTAATGACGATTAGTGACAGAGTAATGACGATAAGTGACTGGGTTACGTCGTTCAGTGACTGTTATTACGGTTCATGAGATACAGCCTGGTGACAGACAGACGGACACACAGAAGTGTCAGTAATACAGTCCCGTTTTTACCCAATGATTACGGAACCTAAAAAGACATACTTTTTTTTTAAAGTGTTTCCTACACTTGGATGAATGATTATTTGAAGAAATGTTCAAGTAATATCGAAATCCGTATCGCGCGCTTACCAATCGCGCCACAGGTACTAGTTCTGTCGTGATGAATTATGGACCACATTTCTTCGTTCTCTTACTAGCTTACTAACGCAGCGCCCTACGTGGGCGATCGGATGCGAACGCGATCCGATCCGGTGCGGTGCGGAAACAAGGAACAGTCGAGAATCGCGCCGCATCGCACTTTACGTGCATTTGGTCACGTAGGACACTTCAATAGCTATCGACTGTTCCTTGTTTCCGCACCGCATCGGATCGGATCGCTTCGCAATCGCGTTCGCATCCAATTGTTCACGTAGTACGCTGCGTTAGACACATAGTTCTGTCGGGTGCAATTTTTGAAAAACAATGGGGTTATAAACTAAAAGGTCGAGGCAGGTGGCGCTAGTGTGGCATGACCAGATGTCACCAAACTTCAACTGTGATTGCATGTGTATTTAGGAATTTTGTGAATTAAAATGTATTCAAGGTGGAGTATAATCCAATTAAAAGGGGAGCTGAGAGAAAGGAATGCGTCTACTAGCGGAAAAAAAGCTGCTTTGATTGAAAGGTTAGTAAACAAAACCGGTCAAGTGCGAGTCGAACTCGCGCACGAAGGGTTCCGTACCATTATCTATACTACAGATTTTGTTTTGAAAGGTAAATTGCGGTTTACGATTTATGACGTTTTAAAAAAAAACTACCTACTAGATCTGGTTCAAACCCATTTTCGTTGGAAGTTTGCATAGTAATGTACATCATATACTTTTTTTAGTCTTATCATTCCATTAATTTAGAAGTTACAGGGGGGGGGACCAACATTTTACCACTTTGGAAGTGTCTCTCGCGCAAACTACTCAGTTTAGAAAAAAATGATTTTAGAAACCTCTATATCATTTTTGAAGACCTATCCATAGATACCCCACGTGTATAGGTTTGGTGAAAAAAAATATTTTGAGTTTCAGTTCTTAGTATGGGGAACCCCAAAAATGTATTATTTTTTTCTATTTTTGTGTAAAAATCTTAATGCGGTTCACAGAATACATCTACTTACCAAGTTTCAACAGTATAGCTCTTATAGTTTCGGAGAAAAGTGGCTGTGACATACGGACGGACGGACAGACAGACAGACAGACATGACGAATCTATAAGGGTTCCGTTTTTTGCCATTTGGCTACGGAACCCTAAAAAGTGCATTTTAGTGTTTGTTTGTTATTTTTTACAAAAAGGCTTTGTACTGATTTATATGTTGGAAATATGTAAAAACCCTTTTGTAAAAAGTACCTACATGTTGAGATAAGTATACGTGCTTATTTTCGGGGTCGTACGACTTGTAATTTTTATGATTTTATTAAAAATAAGTCTTTGTTTACAAATGGTTGACAAGGGTATTTTTTCATGAATTTTCTATGTTTTTGTTTTAGGCTAGAGGCGTACGATAGAAACAGTATTATTGGAGTCGAAGAGGAACTCGATGACGAAATTCCTGAGTTTCCTGATATAAGTCACTTTAGAGATGTTAACGTTAGCACCAATTTACCACCGCTGTCCCAAACACCACATCCAAGAGTTTGCGGAGAGGTTTTAAGTACCTACCACCCAAAAGTCGTCTGTTATTATGAAAGCAGAAGTTTGATTACTCTTCGTGTTGCCTTTGAAGGAAACTATGCCTACTTTCATGTGCAATGCAAAGGACAAATGAAGAAACTACTTTACATAGTTTTATTGAAAATAGATTGAAATGGCACTATAGAAGTCAGTCATTGTGAATGTGCCGCTGGAAGTGGTTTGGAGGCACATTGTAAGCACATCTGTTTGTGTAAAGTTCGGTGTAAATCTGTTGCCCGGTCCGGCCTAGCTGACTGACACGCTTTATGCATAGTTAATAATAAATATTAGTCTAACTTTGCTATCTAGCTAGAGTCTGTGTACACAGGAACGTTTTGATACCTTTTTAGGGTTCCGTACCTAAAGGTAAAAACGGGACCCTATTACTGAGACTTCGCTGTCTGTCTGTCTGTCTGTCCGTCTGTCCGTCCGTCTGTCTGTCTGTCCGTCTGTCCGTCCGTCCGTCCGTCCGTCCGTCCGTCCGTCTGTCCGTCTGTCACCAGGCTGTATCTCATGAACCGTAATAGCTAGCAGGTTGAAATTTTCACAGAAGATGTATTTCGGTTGCCGCTACAACAACAAATACTAAAAACGAAATAAAACAATTATTTAAAAGGGGCTCCCATACAACAAACGTGTTTCAAAAATAACAAGGAGTCGAGTCAGGACAGGAAGAAGGACAGGAGGACAAATCTAGTTGGTCATGGAATTCAAAATGGCTGCCCTATCTGTCAAATATACTAGTCTGCCTTACTTACCAAAGAGTTTATTTTATGTTTCAGATTTTCTTTGTGCCAAGGTTTTTTTTTTTCAGTGATGCGGTCGTTTGATGGGAGTAAGAATCGAAGATAAATATTTCATATTTTCCTATAAAATTTAAAAATTGGTTGTTGTAAACCATTTTAGGGTTCCATATCCAATTGTGATAGTGGTACGGAACCCTTTATGCGCGAGTGTCGCACTTGCCCCGTTTTTTAATTTTAGATTTTGATAAGACAGTAGTTTCACAGTAACTTTTTAACACATTAGAATGACAAATCACAAAAACATCTCAGTCAATCCTGAAGAAGAGACCTGTAAAGGTCTCAAAACGTTGAGCGTTGAAACAATGCCTAAAGTAATAAAATAAACACCATGTGATTATAACCGAAAAATATCTTTAATTTATAAGTAAAATTTCCTTCATTTCATAATATTTTCTCTAAAGTTGCAGCATTTATTATTTTCGGTTTGTATTCTGCTAGGTCCAGGTGCTGTATCTAAGCACTGTCTCCTTCTGCTTCTTTCTAGACGTCTGTTTAACCGTTGTTGGTTTCCTGGCTTTATTTCGGTAATTACTTTGGTAAAAGAAAATATAGAAGGAACTGCTGTTTTCCTCAATACTTTTTATTTATTTTTATCACCTGAATGAATGAGAAAATGTGGATAAAGTAAGATAAGAACCCTAATTTACACAAAGCTTGGCATGAGAGAAACGTCTGTGATGATCACTGATCGATGATCATTGATGATAGGTGGAAAATACTGTAAAAACTAAGGAATGGTCTATTTCTAGAATAGGTATACATTCTCATACAGACTATCGTTACAATAGTACACTATTATAACCTTAGATCAATAGGTAGGTACCTACACTAGTAGTTTTAAGAAAGGAAACGTCTTACCTGTGTAGGAATTTCTCTCAAAAAAACCATTAGGTTTAAAATGGACAGCACATAACCTTAAATAGTTACTAGGTCGATTTTTTCTCCTCATAGCTTTTATCCACTGTTTTTTTCTTTTAGCATCTTTGGGGAATAAATGATTTGCTATGTTTTTGCAATCCACAGCTGAACAAAGCGTTATTTTGTAAAATTATCTCAAAATAACCATGTTTGTTTACGAAAAAACTATGAAGGTGTCAAATAAAGTCAGACGTGCTACAATAGCGCCGTCTGAAGTGAGCAAATGGCAGTTTTTAACCCAATTCTTCAAATAATCAAGACATCTATTTCTATTACATATTTTATTAGTAGTGCCCGGGACTTGGCCTAATTATTTTGAAAACATAATTTATAGCCTTCCTCAATAAATGGACTACCCAACACTGAAAGAATTTTTCAAATCGGACCAGCGGTTCCTGAGATTAGCGCGTTCAAACAAACGAACTTTTTAGCTTTATAATAAAACTAGCTGCATGCGTCCCGCCGTTTCACCCGCGTAAGTCCCGTTCCCGTGGGAATTTCGGGATTAAAAGTAGCCTATAGCCTTCCTCAATAAATGGACTATCCAACACTGAAAGAATTTTTCAAACCGGACAAGAGATTAGCGCGTTCAAACAAACAAAAACTCCGGCCAAGTGCGAAACTCGCGCACGAAGGGTTCCGTACCACTATCACAATTGGGTACGGAACCCTAAAATGGATTACAACAACTTTGATTCAAAGAAAATCTGAAACTTATAAGAAACCCTTTGGTCAGTGAAGGCAGACTAGTATATTTGACAGATGGGGCAGCCATTTTGAATTCCATGACCAACTCGATTTGACTCGACCAATCAGAAGCGACCTCACATCGTACTAGAATTTCCTTGTAGTTTTTGGAACACGTTTGTTGTATGGGAGCCCCTTTTAAATAGGTAATTGTTTTATTTTGTTTTTGGTATTTAGAAAATTTATTTTAAAGGAAAAATAGCATTCAAAAATTTTCACTTGCGGCGAGGCGGAATTTTTTAATGCTATTTTTCCTTTAAAATAAATTTTCTAAATAAAATAGCCTTGAGCTACATACAAAAATTAAAAGAAATTTTTAGTATTTGTTGTTGTAGCGGCTACCGAAATACATCTTCTGTGAAAATTTCAACCGTCTAGCTATTACGTTTCATAAGATACAGCCTGGTGACAGACGGACGGACAGACAGACAGCGAAGTCTCAGTAATAGGGTCCCGTTTTAAAACCTTTGGGTACGGAACCCTAACAAACAAACAAACTCTTCAGCTTTATAATAATAGATAGAAGAATAGAAGAGAGATAGAAGATGAACGTACCCTTCAGCTTAGCCAGGTCCGTGTCCCGTTTGTTGGCGGCGCGCTGTGCGTCGAGACACGTGGCGGAGCCGGGCGGGTGCTTCCTGTCGCCCTCCGCCGCGCGACGCGGCAAGCCACGGATGTCCACCTACACACAGTTACATACAACTAGCTGCGTGCCTAGCTGTGTAGCCCCGGCATAGAATAGGGTCACCCCGTCTCATCCCGTGGGTGTCGTAAATGGCGACTAAGGGAGAGAGAGAGAGACTAGCAAACCTTAAGTTTTCCCCGCGCGGTGGCGGATAAAATGCTTGATCCCTAAGAGGGTTGGTGTCAGGCAGGCGGCCGGCCGTAAAAACATTGCCAAATCAAATTGCAGCAGGTATGGTCAATGATGACTTACCGACTGCGCCGACCCCAAATAAAAAAAACAATTTGGGGTTCAGCGGACCCCGGGCTCCCGAGAGGGATGCAACCGGGAACATCGCTTAGATGAGAACAACTAGCTGCGTGCCGCAGTTTCAGGATTTACGTGGGTAAAACCACGAGGCGCAGCTAGTAACGAACAACCGAATCCCTACGTTTCCTCAAAGACTCCTTCTAAAAAAAAACGAAATACTGAAACACAACGTTAGCGTGATTCAGGTCTGGTCACTGAACTCTATAAATATACGATGGAATTGTTATACCATACACTGTTTTAGACGCGCTGTTTTGGTCACAATCACTTTAATAGAAAACAGCGCAACATGGCGCAGATCATATAGGCACATAATTCAATGCGCGATCTCCTGTCCAGCGTACTAGTATTATGGAGGTCATTGGGTCCGGTCAATGCAACTGACCTTGCTGGTAGCGGGCACCAGTCTGACCCCGGCCGGGTGCGGCGGTGCCCGCACTAGCGGCGGCTCCACTCCGCCCAGCTTCTTGATAGGCTGCACCGTCATCGACATGGCGTACAATTGGAACTCGTGCCGAGGACGGTCCACCACTGGGATGTTTTGTAGATATCTAGGAAACACAATTTGTAAGTTTTTTCTGCTGGAAATATGTCCATAAATATGCAAAACGACAAGGTTCAATTCCTGGCGTGGGTAAATAAGTTTTTAAAAATCTAAATATGCCATTTTAGTGTTTATCAAAATTGGGGACGCGATATCTTTCAGCATTTTGCGCTATCTTTTATAGTTTAGGATATCCCTCTGAAGGCCAGTTTGAATGGTTCATTCTGTATGTATAGCGTCCCCACTTGAAAGCCTCTAGGCGTCACGGCAGAGCGTCAGAGGCACTACGGACCGGACGACTAATACTATGCCATGGTATATAACTATGGCTACTTTGGGTGGTATAAATGGAGGCCATCAGGCCACTCCCAGGAGCAACCGTCAGGGATCTGTTATAGACAGATCGTGTCCCCAAACGCTAGTTCGGTTCTCTATAAGAAGAGCTACCACGTGCCAAAGTGGCACTACCAGATTATCCGCAGACTGATACCGGAGCAATGAAGCCACTCACCACTCGCACCTCAAAGAGGAGCTAACAATAACCTCGCTGAGGCCGGTAGAGAAGCCACCTACCACATCTCCAGCCAGTGCTGTACCGGAGCTGAAAAGGCGCGCTTATTTTCGGCATACATCCATTTGCATAGAGAGTGACTTATATCTAAATCCTGGTAAGGACTAGGAGCCTCCAGTTAGGTGCCTTAGTCGATGGCATCTGACAACTAATAAAGTATTTGACAAATAAAATGAAATTCCACTAACGCAAAGGCCATCAATTTCGCTGATGTAAAAGTCAAGACACACGCCGCACCATCATCCTATAACAATAACGGGGTAAAGTATGGTTTAACCCTTGGAAACGCGAAGTTCGGTTTCTCATGCTTGTCGTAAATTCGGTTAGCTTAGGGGTTAATCACTTAAAATGGCTGATATGCCTGGAAGATCGGCCAGCGTTGGCTTGGTTTGAAAAACTGTTTATACAAAGGAAATACCAAGCCAGCGCTGAATCAAGAATCAAGAATATTTATTGTTTCAGTAATGTACATAGGGGTCTTATATTAAAATATTTTGTTTTTACAATCACTTACCCAATACAGGCATACAATATTTTATGTTATGTATTTAATCTAAAGATATTTAAAATCTCATACAATAAAATAACTAGTGTGATCGTGCCAGTTTTTCGTAGTATTCTTAAAGTGAATAAAAGCAATTTGCTATAAGCTTATTGGTAGTTTTATTGGCAGCCAGTGTTGGCTTCGTGTAAACATACCTGAGCGTCAATCCTGAGTCCGGTGGGCCCGCAGGCGTGAGGCTCCATCATGTAGAAGGCCGGCGAGCCCGCCACGCGCCACACCGCCACAGCGTGCGGCACCGACCACAGCACGCCGTGCGTGTGGCTCTCGAAGAACCGCTCCAACGCACATCTAACACACATACGGAGCGCTTTAGCCACAGACAGGTACAATATATGAGGGACTATAATTTCAAAACCCGCTAAAATTCTTAGGACACTGTAGTATTTTAGGGGGTTTTGAAATGACACCCCTTATAAATGTCGCAGCGAGCGGATTAGGGGCTCTACAACATTATTAGTATGGTTATTCGGTTCCATGATTTGTGGGCAGGAATGGATACAGTCATACACACACACACACACACACGAATTAATTGACGATTTCTATTCAATATAATAACTATGCACGGGTGCGTGCGGATAATAAGGCCAGTCTCTTAATACGGCCCTATAGTATTTTATACACTAAATATCAGCAAGGTTCTGTACACTAAATCGCAAACTAACATACAAAAGGCGTTAACAAATAACACTAAATTAATTAATGAAACGAAAACGAATACGTGACTACACTAGAATAGACTTAAAACGACTTTTTTAAAGGTCAAACATGTAAAAAACGACTTGGTTGAAGGTCAAACTCGTATGGAACTGCAACTAACCTGACAGTCATCTCTGTGGGAGTCTTCTGCTCCAGCTTCCCGCAGTCCACTTGTTGCAACAACGTAGCGGATGTAGTTCACTCCCAACACGTAACGACAAGTGGAGTACAACTGACCTGACAGTCATCTCTGTGGGAGTCTTCTGCTCCAGCTTCCCGCAGTCCACTTGTTGCAACAACGTAGCGGATGTAGTTCACTCCTAACACGTAACGACAAGTGGAGTACAACTGACCTGACAGTCATCTCTGTGGGAGTCTTCTGCTCCAGCTTCCCGCAGTCCACTTGTTGCAACAACGTAGCGGATGTAGTTCACTCCTAACACGTAACGACAAGTGGAGTACAACTGACCTGACAGTCATCTCTGTGGGAGTCTTCTGCTCCAGCTTCCCGCAGTCCACTTGTTGCAACAACGTAGCGGATGTAGTTCACTCCCAACACGAAACGACAAGTGGAGTACAACTGACCTGACAGTCATCTCTGTGGGAGTCTTCTGCTCCAGCTTCCCGCAGTCCACTTGTTGCAACAACGTAGCGGATGTAGTTCACTCCTAACACGTAACGACAAGTGGAGTACAACTGACCTGACAGTCATCTCTGTGGGAGTCTTCTGCTCCAGCTTCCCGCAGTCCACTTGTTGCAACAACGTAGCGGATGTAGTTCACTCCCAACACGTAACGACAAGTGGAGTACAACTGACCTGACAGTCATCTCTGTGGGAGTCTTCTGTTCCAGCTTCCCGGAGTACACTTGTTGCAGCTCGTAGCGGATGTAGTTCACTCCCAACACGTAACGTTTCAACACCTGCAACATACATCGAAATGTACCATTTTGCTCTGACCTCTGTCACAGTACGAAAACTGCCTACAAAGGGGTCACGTCGATGCGCATGTTTGTGTGAGTGTGACGTTTCGAATGTTTGTAGGTAGACTAGCATTACGCTGAGTTGAGGACCGTTTCGCAACAAACCATGTTTCTTTTATTGAATTTTGTTTTTTTTTTGTTCATGTATTAGTGTTTTTGTTGCGAATAAACTATATTATATTCTATTCCTTACTGTTCCTTATTTACCGTGCCCCTGTGGCACCTCTGGCGACGTCTGTGGCGTGTCGGGGGAAGGCCTTAACCTCTTACAACCTCGTTAACCTCGTACGACCTCATAAACCTCGTACGACCTCGCAAACCTCGTACCACCTCGTACTGGCACTGACCTGCAGCGGCAACAGCACATCCTCCCCAGGCCGAAACTCGTACCCCAGCTGGCCTAACGACGCCACGAACAGTTTACACGCCACCGCCATGACCTCGTCGACCGTGTGTCGCGTCCACAGCGGCGCGCGGCGCAGCAACGACATGCAGCACGCGACCACCGCGCCGCATGACGACTGCAGTAGCGCGTCGCGGGTGAACCTGGGGGAACACCGTTAGTTCGTTCCGCTGGCCCTTTTCCGCACTTACACTCAGTTGCAGGAAAGTCCATTAAATAATAATGACGGCCTAAACATTTTAATGATCAGATTTTCTATTGAGAAATCTGTTGTTACAGTTTTGATGCCGTCATTATTGTCTAATGGACTTCCGTGCAACTGAGTGTTAGCCTTACAATTGGGCCATTGTACGTGATTTCTTAGAGTGGTTAAGCAGTAAGACGCCACGGGAGCCTACTCCGGATTGGCGAATATCCCATGCCTTCGAATCGTGGTGAGTCCTATGACATGTCGGTTTCCGAGCGATGTTTTCCTTCACTTACCGCACATAAGTTTTTCTTAAAGAAAAAGACATTGATGCTCGGTCGGCCTGGATTTGAACCCAAGACTTTCGGAATGAAAATCGTGGTCGTCCCCCTCGTCACTCACCTGTGCAGGTCAGGGGGCCTGGTCCCCCGGAGCACGGTCCGCCCCCGCGCCGTCTCCACGTACGCGGTGAGGACCTTCCATTCGTACCCCTCGTCACTCACCTGTGCAGGTCAGGGGGCCTGGTCCCCCGGAGCACGGTCCGCCCCCGCGCCGTCTCCACGTACGCGGTGAGGACCTTCCATTCGTACCCCTCGTCACTCACCTGTGCAGGTCAGGGGGCCTGGTCCCCCGGAGCACGGTCCGCCCCCGCGCCGTCTCCACGTACGCGGTGAGGACCTTCCATTCGTACCCCTCGTCACTCACCTGTGCAGGTCAGGGGGCCTGGTCCCCCGGAGCACGGTCCGCCCCCGCGCCGTCTCCACGTACGCGGTGAGGACCTTCCATTCGTACCCCTCGTCTGGGACCGCGGCGGATAACGTCACGCCGGTCGCCGGCTTTGAGAACTCCCAGAACACTTTCACTGATGATATCGTGAACCTAAACGTTTGAGACAAATCCTAGATAATTGAAGCATTGGGTGCAACAAGGGCATTCAGTGGCTTTTTGCCAAGAGACACAAATACCCTGGTATAGTACAGTGTGTTTCGGGTATGGAAGGGGGTTGTTTTAGATCAAGGCGAACAACTCTTATTCGAAAAAAATTTGAATTATTTTGGTAATTCAAAGTTTTTTTCGAATATTTTGAGGTTATGTTTCAATGAATAAAACAACTGTTTTTTGAGTGTCAAAATATTAATGTTTGGATTGTAGTAGTCCAAATAAAATAATAGGTCAATTTAAGGTCAATGAACCTAGAAGAAATAGCAGATTTTTAAGAAGACTACTTCGAATTTCCAAATTGTCCAAGTGTAGGACACACTTTGAAAATAAAATCAAGATACCTAAAATCTGATTACCAGCATGTCGTCAGATACGCATTTCGTCATCTCTAACTACGTGGGCGATCGGATGCGAACGCGAAGCGGCGCGGTGCGGTGTGGCGCGGAAACAAGGAGCAGTCGATAGCTATTGAATTATAAGCGCTATGTCTGTGTGTCTGTTAAATGTTTTTTTTAGATAGTGTATCAAAAACCTTGGCCATATTGGCCAAGGTGCTTGACAGTTTGTTGAATTCACAGTTGGATAGATTTCTAGATATACATCCTAATCAATTTGGCTTTAGAGCAGGACTCTCCACGGAATCGGCCATTCTGTGTCTTAAACAGACTGTTAAATACTACACAGACCGGGAAACGCCCATTAATGCCTGTTTTCTAGACTTGTCTAAAGCATTCGACCTGGTTAACTACGACCTCCTTTGGCAGAAAATGAAAGACACGAAAGTGCCAACCGAATTTATTAAAATCTTTAAATTTTGGTACTTAAACCAGGTGAATGTGGTGAGATGGGCTGGTTCTTTCTCGGAACCATACAGATTGGAGTGCGGCGTAAGGCAGGGAGGGCTTACGTCACCTAAGCTCTTCAGTTTGTATGTGAACGCACTGGTGGAGGAGCTCAGTGGTACACGTGTCGGCTGCTATATTGACGGAGTCTGTTTAAACAATATCAGCTACGCAGACGATATGGTGCTGCTGAGTGCTTCACCGTGTGGTTTGTCGAGGTTGCTGCGCGTTTGTGAGAGGTATGTCAGCAGTCATGGTCTTGCTTACAATGTCCAAAAGAGCGAATGCATGGTCTTTCAAGTCAAGGGTAAGTGTCAAATACCAGTTCCCCCTATTAAATTATGTGGCGCCGAGCTGCGAACGGTTGAGCGGTTTAAGTACCTTGGACACATTGTAACCACAGACTTGAAAAACGATGCTGATATAGAAAGGGAGCGTATGGCTTTGTCAGTCCGTGCGAACATGATTGCCCGTAGGTTTGCTCGTTGCACTTTGAATGTTAAAATTACCCTCTTTAGGGCTTACTGTACGTCTTTCTACACGAGCAGCCTGTGGGCCAGTTACACGAAGAGATCCTTCAAAAGGCTGTGTATTCAGTATAACAATGCGTTCAGGATTTTGGTGGGCTTGCCGCGTTTCTGCAGTGCATCGGGGATGTTTGCCGAGCTGCGAGTAGACTGTTTTTACTCTACGATGCGGAAACGGTGTGCATCTTTGGTACGCAGGGTGCAGGGCGGCTCCAACAGTGTCCTGAGCGTATTTGGAGTTAGATTTGACTGCCTCTATTTAAATCACTGTAACATGGCGCAGGCACTTCCAAACAGGGATCTCTAGCTTATATGTTTTGACATTTTATGACATTTTTTGACGTTCTGACATTTTATGATATTTTTTGACATTTTGACATTTTATGATATTTTTTCTTTGACATTTTAATTTGTAGTGCGACATATATATTAATTTTAAATAAGTACTCAACTTAACTTAACTTAATTTTATTTTATTTTTTGAATATGGATTTGTAATAATTATTATCCGAAATAAATGATTGAATTGAATTGAAAAACGGCGTGTCACCCGACTACAAGCATTCAAATCATAAGTATTAATTGACTCTCCAGTTGCATATCTGTCGAGGTGCGTCTTTGCCGTATATAATACAAGTCTGATATGCGTTTTCTGGCGAAACGCGTATCTGCCCACTTGCGTTTCTGATGACTTTTGCTAGTCCTTAAAATATTCTACTAATATTATAAAGCTGAAAGTTTGTGTGTAAGTGTATGTGTGTGTGTGTTTGTTACTCAATCACGTAAAAACCGCTGAACCGATTACCATGAAACTCGGTATGTAGATAGCTGGAGACCTGGTGTATCACATCCCGATATTCCCGCGGGATCGGGACTTACGCGGGTACGCAGCTAGTAATGAATAAATATATTAGACTTAGATTGACTTAGGGCAAAATGCGTATCTGACCTCTTGCTTTTCCGACGTCTTGATGGTTACCCTAAAAATCTTCGCCACAATAATGAACCTCACTCACCGATTCCCCCCATCTCGATTCAGCCCCCTAACATTGTCCACCACCGTCTCCGCCAAGAGCTCGCCCGCCGAGAACAGAACGCAGGTCCCGGCGCCGGCGGCCGCGCTCCGCCCCGCCGGGCCGACGGAGTGCGGCTCCCACAGTACAGTGGCCTTGTCGTCGACGCCCTTCCATATCGCTACGCAGTAGTCTTTCGCGCAGATTACGCCGTATTTGTTGCCCTGGAAAGGTGTTTTTTTTTTAAATTTAATAAGCGTTTTTTGTGTATTGCACACAGCGTTTATATGTTTAAATATTAGTTCTATTAGTAGATACACGTAAGTGGCCTGTTGTTTCTATTCTTTTATAAGTTATTTCTTAAGAGCTGTATGTATCTCGAATAATAAATAAATAAATAATTAAAAAAAAAAGTGTAGCACTCGGGGACTGCCGCGGTAAAGCTATTGCATAGCATTTTTTATCAAGTTATGCAATTAAAATTATTTATTTTGTACCATGTTGCCATGGCTTTATTTTCGTTACGGAATTTCCCGATTTGGTGGCCGCGCGCAAAGCCCGCGATAAAAGCTATGCAATAGCTTAAAAAAATAGGGTACCTAAGTAAATACATTTTTTTGAAATTATATAGCCTCATCTCTCCATATAGCTAGCTACTAGCTAGACAGCTGTAGTCTTTCGCGCAAATTACGCCGTGTTTGTTGCCCTGGAATGGCGTGAAAATTATCAAATTTTGAAGTTAATTCATTGATTTGGTCGCAGCGATACTTATTTAATTTTTACGATAGATGTAACTATATTGTTGCAGCTACTTTTTGTATTTATTTCGTGTAAAAGGAACATGGAATATCACCTCTAGCACTACTACATCATAATATCATTGATAAAAAACGGTATTCTTCATAAAAAAAAAATCAAATATGTCTTTTTTGAAAAGTTTTGTTTTCTTTATTCTTGATTCTTGTCAAATCTTAATTGACAAACGTCAAATTTCATAATAAATGTCTGCAATGATATTGAAATGACGATGAAATGATAATTTTACCACTTTTGAGTCTTCAAGTCAAAAGTAGATTTCTTCTAGGCAAGCATGTTACGCCGTCGACCTCATTGTGGTCAAATGTGTCAAATACACGTCAAAAATATGACAATTACTATTCTATCAACACTAGGGAATGCAACCAGGTTTTTTCGAGTTTTTCGGTTTTTGTGTTCTTCATACGGCAACATTGAATATCGGCTTGATTAATTTTCTTTTTTAGAAACATCCCGAAAAACAAAAACCCGGGTTTTTCGGGTTTTTCTTCCAAGTTTGCATTCCCTAATCAACACTATATTGAGAAACGGTTGTGAGAGCAGACTTGGGACCCTGGTAAGATGAGGTGAAACACTAGCCTTCTCAGTTGAAACAAACTTACCGCTTGGAAGAAGCTCTCGATAGCTCGTCTCATGTTGAGAACGGAGCCAGTTTCCCCAGCTGTCAGGTCACCGGCCACAGCTTCAGGGTTTATTTCCACACGAACCTGGCAATATTACGATAATATTACTTAAGGTAATAGGGTTGTAAAGTGCCCATAGTACAAGCCTAGTGCTTGGTTTGGGGCTAGATTGCGCTGTAAAATTTATTTGTTATATTTTATTTATTTAAGTAAAAACAAGATAAAATTTACGTCAAAGTTGCGTTAGATTCGATTGAATATAACGCAACTTTGACTTTAAATTTAAGCGCGTAAAAAGTTACGTAAGGTTGGTCGAAGTCGATGACGTAACTTTTAAATTATGCGTAAAATAAGTTTCAAGGGTGAATAAAGTCATTGGCGTAACTTTGTGATTCAACTTAAAAATAACCATAAAATAAGTTTCAAGGTAGCAATTAAATATATTTATTTTATCAACATTAAGTTACGTCGTCGTTCCCATCACGCAGAAAGGACCCAAATTGAGTAGGTATATTTGCGGAAAAAAAACCCGCAAACAATTACAATTACAAGTTACGTCGTTGCATTCAAGTTGTTGGGGTAACTTTAGAATTAAACATAAAAATAACCATGAAATAAATTAAAACTCACGCTAAAATGCGTAACATGGAAGTTCTCAGCAATTTCCGAAGGGCGAACATGAGGCGGGGTCTTAGCGTTGTTCAAGGACAAGGTATAGAGTCTGTCTCCATACTTCAGGACCGCGTCGATGAGCGCAGGCTTCCAGTACTGGTACGGTTCTATGTGTTCCACTACTATACCCATTACGCTGGTCGCCGCGTCCTGGGGGGGGAATTGAGTAGATTTTACTAGTTGTTTAGTACGGCGTCTGTGGCGCGATGGGCAAAGGCCTAACTGCAATGCAGAAGGTTGCGGGTCCGGAGTGCAAGTATTTATGCTTAAAACGAAATATTTGTGTTTGTATGTATTTACAAAAAAACAGTATAATCTAATATATAAAATTTCCATGTCACAATGTTAGTTACCGTACTCCTCCGAAACGGCGCGACCGATTTTTACCAAATTTTATATGCGTATTCGGTAGGTCTGAGAATCGGCTACTATCTATAATTTATAAGGCAAAACAACGTTTGCCGGGTCAGAAAGTATGTAGTAAATCCGTTGTCTTGATTCCATAGTACAAGCCTAGTGCTTAATTTGGGGCTAAATTGCGCTGTGTGTAATATCTTGCAAAAAAAAAACAACTATGTAGCTATCACGTTTCATAAGATACAGCCTGTTGACAGACAGGCAGATACAGTTTACGCCCTTTACTTCATCATTATACCCGGCAGGCATACCCATTGGGTAAAGAACCCGATTTTTTTTTGAAATTTAGTAGAAATCAGAAGCTGTGGTTCATTCGAGAAGTAATTGTCGGTCTAAAATGTAGCACGTTACCTGTAAATCCCTCTGCGCGTCCATGAAACAGTTCTCGTCTTGAGCCAGCCTCGCTCTAACAGACGCCGTAGTTCTCCCGAGCCGAGTGAAGTAGGTGCCCATCGCGGCGTCTTCTAGAGGATCCACTAGCACTTCCTCTTCTGTACATTACCAAGTATAATTAAAGGTCATAGCCCACTTACACGACTCTGCTCCCACCCGGCAAAAATAATATAATTCAAATATGGGCTTTAAATATTGCTCTTTAGATATATTTTACACTGACTGACGAGCAGTCTGACGGCGGTAAGCTCGCTGAAAGCGAGCTGTCTGCTAATTTATGATGCCAATGTAAAATATATCTAAGGAGCAATATTTAAAGCCCATATTTGAATTATATTATTTGTGCCGGGTGGGAGCAGAGTCGTGTAAGTGGGCTATGACCTTTAGTCTTATTTTAACGTTACAATATACTGGATGTTTCGACGAGGGGGTATTAAGCCTAAAGGGGGTCGTTCAAGAAGTCTAGGCGAACAACTTTTTATTCTACGACTTTTGGAAATTCGAACTTTTTTCTTCGAAAATTTTAAAGTTGTATCACTAAAAAAAAGCTGTTTTTGTAAAAAAAAGTCAATTAATGTTTAGATTGTAATGGTTTAAACTAAATAAAAGGACACCTTAATGCCAATGACCTCAAACTCTAAAAAACAGCTGATTTTTATGCAAACTTTAAACTCAAAATTTTCGAAAACTTATTCGAATTTTCAACACTTGTAGAACAAAAGTTGTTTGCCTAGACCTCTTTCGGCTTAGAACAACCCCCTTTCGGCTTAAAACACTTTCCTCGGAGCACCGTGTATAAACGTCATATTTTGTATTTAGTTTTTTGTTTTAAACCTATATCTAAAACTATCTGCGTCCTGCGGTTTCACCCGCGTAAGTCCCGATACGGTGAGAATATCAGGATTAAAAGTAGCCTAAGTTACTCAGGGTGAATGTAGCTTTATAATGGTGAAAGAATTTTTGATATTGGTCCAGTAGTTTTTGAGTTTATTCATAACAAACAGACACACACACACACACACACACATATACAAATCTTTTATCTTTATAATATTAGTGTGGATAATGTAATAAGAGAGTATATTTTATAACTTACCCTCTTCACCGGGAGCCTCTTCACCCTCTTTAGCGGGAGGAGTTCGTTTGTCCTTCAAGGTCGAGGTCAGTTCGTTGATGACCTTGACCGGGTACAGTTTGTATGGCGCCAGGCATTGCTTGCGGTCTAACCCGCCTTGGAACGCTGGAATGGTAGGAAAAGGTAGATTTTGGTAAAAATGGTAGTTTTTAGGAGAAATTGTAGTTTTTGGTAGATATCGTATTTTTGGTGGTAATGTTATTTTTGGTGAATTCGGTAGAAATAGTAAATTTATTAGAAAATATAACATTCTGTCGTAAAATATAAATTGGAATTGTTCTATGGATTTCTCTTTAGCTTTTTCTTTTGAAGGTCGAGGTCAATTCATTGATGACCTTGACCAGTCACAGTTTCTATGGCGCCAAGCATTAATTATTTTGATTATAAGGTTATCGACATTATCGAAAAAAAAACCTGGATTCATTTAAGTGAAAAAAAAACAATGAGTTTTTTTTACACACAATAGATGAGCGTTTGACCACTATCACACCTGATGGTAATAAATAATATATAAATAAATTAATAAATAAATTCTGTGAACACAGCGCCATCTAGCCCCGTGGTAAGCGACTAAGCTTGTGTTACGGTGACTAGACAACGGATATAATACTTATATTTATTTTTCTTTTGTAAATACATACATATTATACATAGAGGGACACCCAGACCAGACACAAATATTTATTTTTTTAAGCATAAATACTTGCATCCGGCGGGAATCGAATCCGCAACCTCCTGCATTGCAGTCGCGCTTTCGCACGACGCGCCACAGAGGTCGTCTGATGGTAAGTGATGACATGGTCTAAGATGCAACACGCTCATCTACAAGAAGAAACACGGCAGTGGAACTAGATCCGACCCGTCTTCCTTAGTGGCTGCACCGGCCAACATAAGTAAGTATAAGTAAATACTAACCAAGTTTATCAATCAACTCCCCAGGACTGGAGCACACGATGAGAACCGGACATGACTCCGGCGGAACTGGTTCCGGTTCGGGTTCCGGCTTCTCTTCACCCTCTGAAATATGAAGCGATTTAGGGTTCCGTAGGAAAATAAGTAAGATTCAACAGCCTAAACCTGTAGGTTAAGTAGCCAAGAGTCGAGAACGGCTAAACCGATTTGGCTGAATATTGGTTGGGAGGTAGATTAGAATGGGCATAGGATTTTAAGTTATAATATAACTTACGGAAACTTTTTTTTGCCTCTCAGGCGGAATAAAGTTCGCCGGGTCAGTTTGTTAACAATATAATCTATCTCTCTCCCACCTGCGCCAGTCTATGTCTATCTATCACTCTCTCACCTAGGCCAGTCTATCTATCTCTCTCCCACCTGCGCCAGTCTATGTCTATCTATCACTCTCTCACCTAGGCCAGTCTATCTATCTCTCTCTCACCTGCGCCACTCAATCTATCTATCTCTCTCTCACCTGCACCACTCTATATATCTATCCGTCTCTCTCCCCTGTACCAGTCCATCTATCTATCTATCTCTCTCACCTGCGCCGTCCTCTTCCTCCTCTTCAATTCCGCCGCCGCCCTCTCCGGACATCTCGTCCTTGATCCTTTGGTGACGAATCCCGTCACCTAACGACAATCTAACTATGTATCTCTCTCCCACCTCTGCCAGTCTATATCTATCTATCTCCCTTACCTGAGCCAGTATATCTATCTATCTCTCTCACCTGCGCCACTCCATCTATCTATCTCTCTCACCTGCGCCAGTCCATCTATCCATCTATCTCTCTCTCACCTGCACTACTCTATCTATATCTCTCTCCCACTTCTGCTAGTCTATATCTATCTCTCTCTCTCCCCTGTACCAGTCCATCTATCTATCTATCTCTCTCACCTGCGCCGTCCTCTTCCTCCTCTTCATCTCCGCCGCCGCCCTCTCCGGACATCTCGTCCTTGATCCTTTGGAGACGAATCTCGTCACCTAACAGATTGAGATTCAGATTTTTATTTGCTTTTTTCTTTTTTTATTTGTTTTTTTTTTTCACTTTTGCCGTTCAATTTGGATGAAGCAACTAAAATTTAACCGTATAAACATAAAAGCGAATCATTCAATGTCTTTGTTCAATCACTCTTCATACATTTTTGTGTCTTTCAACCACATTGAATTCAATGTGGTTGAACCGTGTAATTCTGCCTTAAGTAACATAATAATATTTATAATATTTAAATATAATATTTTATACCTTTTTGTATTCTATGGCTGGTCAGCCTTCCCTTGTGCAGTGTAGGGGCCGGATCGAACGCTACCACTTTACTGCCGGGACTGGAAGTAACAAAAAAATACATTATTACTTCACTACATTTCTACACTTATGTATATTATATCTACATCTACACTAATCTACACTAATATTATAAACAGGAAAGATTTGTATTTTTGTGTGTTTGTAATGAATACACTCAAAAACTACTGGACCGATTTCAAAAATTCTTTCACCAGAAGAAAGTTACATTATCGAGGAGTAACATAGGCTACTTTTGATCCCGATATTCCCACGGGATCGGGCAGCTAGTTAAAAATAACCAAAAATAGTAGATTGTATGACAACGGAGCAAAATAGTAAATTACAGCGAGGGCCCTTCTTTGAATCACGAGCAAAGCAAGGGATTGTAACGTAGAATCCTGAGCGCAACGAAGGATTCAAAGTAGGACCCAAGGGAAAAATACAAGTGAACCTGATCCATATCCCAAGTTGATGGTAGTCCGCATACAATAGAGACACGTGTGCAGGTTTAGAGAAGTCGTTCCACTGTCTGAAGTGATCTGTATCATTCAAGTATCCAGACAAGTGAACCCACCTGATCCATATCCCAAGTTGATGGTAGTCCCCATACAATACAGACACGTGTGCAGGTTTAGAGAAGTCGTTCCACTGTCTGAAGTGATCTGTATCATTCAAGTATCCAAACAAGTGAACCCACCTGATCCATATCCCAAGTTGATGGTAGTCCCCATACAATAGAGACACGTGTGCAGGTTTAGAGAAGTCGTTCCACTGTCTGAAGTGATCTGTATCATTCAAGTATCCAGACAAGTGAACCCACCTGATCCATATCCCAAGTTGATGGTAGTCCCCATACAATACAGACACGTGTGCAGGTTTAGAGAAGTCGTTCCACTGTCTGAAGTGATCTGTATCATTCAAGTATCCAGACAAGTGAACCCACCTGATCCATATCCCAAGTTGATGGTAGTCCCCATACAATAGAGACACGTGTGCAGGTTTAGAGAAGTCATTCCACTGTCTGAAGTGATCTGTATCATTCAAGTATCCAGACAAGTGAACCCACCTGATCCATATCACAAGTTGATGGTAGTCCCCATACAATAGAGACACGTGTGCAGGTTTAGAGAAGTCGTTCCACTGTCTGAAGTGATCTGTATCATTCAAGTATCCAGACAAGTGAACCCACCTGATCCATATCCCAAGTTGATGGTAGTCCCCATACAATAGAGACACGTGTGCAGGTTTAGAGAAGTCGTTCCACTGTCTGAAGTGATCTGTATCATTCAAGTATCCAGACAAGTGAACCCACCTGATCCATATCCCAAGTTGATGGTAGTCCCCATACAATAGAGACACGTGTGCAGGTTTAGAGAAGTCGTTCCACTGTCTGGAGTGATCTGTATCATTCAAGTATCCAGACAAGTGAACCCACCTGATCCATATCCCAAGTTGATGGTAGTCCCCATACAATAGAGACACGTGTGCAGGTTTAGAGAAGTCGTTCCACTGTCTGGAGTGATCTGTATCATTCAAGTATCCAGACAAGTGAACCCACCTGATCCATATCCCAAGTTGATGGTAGTCCCCATACAATAGAGACACGTGTGCAGGTTTAGAGAAGTCGTTCCACTGTCTGAAGAGTGTATCTTTTATCTGTTTATCTATATCTTTTGGCTCTTCTTCTCCCTCTCCGAGCTCTTTCTCTGCAGACTCCTCTTCAGCGCCTTCCTGTTTTCGACAAACAAACAAAAAAACATGACCATTTTACTCTTCAGATTTTCAAAAAATAATCGTTTTACACCAGTGCACGATGTCTAATCATACTAGATTAGTTAGTCAATAGTGCTAATAGATGGCGCCACTACGAACGCAAGTTGATTCTAGATCGCACTATCGTTGTGTTATCGCATTTCTTAGACCCGAGATAGTGGATTATGTCGGTGTGAGTGTTCGTGTTTTTGTTCGTGTGAATGAGGTAATATACAGTGTTATCATAAATAGTGAGTGTTTATTTTCTGACTCCTAGAGTGTTCACGGACAAAACATATACTTTTCAAAATTTTCTATTTTCCGTCCATTAAGTGACCGTAAATTTTTAGTATGATTATCCGGTCACAAAACTGAATGTTCCATCGGACCGAAGAGGGGACAACGTGAAAACACCCTTTTTCCTAAGTAATTAAAAGAAACCCCCCCGAAGGGTTCCCGCCTTGTCGTGGCGGGGGGGCTTAGTAACCGTGGCTTGGTCACCCACGGTGAAGCGAAGAGGAACCTGAGGGGGGGCGGCTCATCAGGGCTTTAGGGCAAAGCCAACGATGAAGCGGCCAGTAGGCTGCGTGGTGTATGGGCGCCACGCAACTGAGGCGGGCCGCAATGCCGTATGGGTGGTATTGCGGCTGAGAGTTGGGAGGCCGCGGCGGGAGAGGAGTGTCGGTGTGCTGTTGCCGCTCTCCCTACCTTCCGCGGCCTTGGCGGGGTCGCCACCGTTTTGATGGCGGACGCGGTGGGGCTGCAGGGGAAGAGGAGTGACGGTGTGTCGTTGCCGCTCTCCCTATCCTCTGCAGCCGAAAAGTGGTTGGCGACGGGACCACAGACCTGACCCGTCGCAGGGGACCCAGGGGTGTCCAGACACGGGGTCGTCTGGCACCCACGTGCTTTGGTTCCTGAGGTGGTCACGGCGTGCCATGTCCCCTGGTGCGCCGGTGATGGGGGCGTTCCCCCTGAGGAGGGTCCGGCGACGGACGGCCGTGGCGGGTTACACTGATGAATGCGAGAGCGTGCCCGTGTTTTTCGCCATTAGTGGTAGAGGAGGTGGACCGTGGAGCTTTAGTGGGTTGGAGTCCCACATAACTGCACTACCTCCCCGTGGTAGTGCAGTATGCGCGCGCATTTCTCCACGTAAAAAAAAAAAAAAAAAAAGTTATTAAAAGAAAACCGGGCAAGTGCGACACTCGCGCACAAAGGGTTCCGTACCACTATCACAACGATATTGGATACGGAATTCTAAAATGGTTTACAACAACCAATTTTTAAATTTTATAGGAAAATATGAAATATTTCGATTCTTACTCCCATCAAACGACCGAATCACTCAAAAAAAAAAAAACCTTGGCACAAAGAAAATCTGAAACTTCTAGGAAACTCTTTGGTAAGTGAAGGCAGACTGGTGTCCGGGGCCAAGAAAAAAAAAAAAAAAAGAAGGCAAACTATTTGACGGTATATTTGACAGACAGGGCGGCCATTTTGAATTCCATGACCAACTCGATTTGTCCTGACCAATCAGAAGCGACCTCACATTGTACTAAACTCCTTGTTGTTTTTGAAACACGTTTGTTGTATGTATGGGAGCCCCTCTTAAAAATTTGTTTTATTTTGTTTTTAGTATTTGTTGTTGTAGCGGCTACCGAAACACATCTTCCGTGAAATTTTCAATCATCTAGCTATTACGGATACAGCCTGGTGACAGACGGACGGACAGACGGACAGACGGACAGACGGACAGACGGACAGACGGACAGACGGACAGTTGTCCCAGTTGTTATCTCTGAAAGCAGTCGTTAGGTCAAGTTAGAGGCCTTTAAGGCCTGACATCTCTAAAACTAGGTGAACCTGTCAAAGAACTGTCAATATCAGACATGATTATGTGTTATGATGATTATGATGATGATGATATCAAAAGAAAAAAATGTGACATATTTAGCTTCGATTCTTACTTCCATCATACGACCACACCACTAAAAAAAAAGAAAAAAAAAACTTTGGCACAAAGACAATCTGAAACTCTTTGGTAAGTGAAGGCAGACTGGTATTTGACAGATAGAGCAGCCATTTTGAATTTCATGACCTACTCGATTCGATGTTTTTGAAACACGTTTGTTGTATGGGAGCCCCTCTTAAATATTTGTTCTATTTAGTATTTGTTGTTGTAGCGGCTGCCGAAATACATCTTCTGTGAAATTTTCAACCGTCTAGCTATTACGGTTCATGAGATACAGCCTGGTGACAGACGGACAGACGGACAGACGGACGGACGGACAGACAGCGAAGTCTCAGTAATAGGGTCCCGTTTTTACCTTTAGGTACGGAACCCTAAAAAGTAAATAAAGAGCTGTCACTTTCAAATAAATGTTTCTGTTTCTTGTTTACATTCTCGATCTAAGATTCTGAAAGAGAGTAGCTAGAGTAATCTACACAATTATTATAAAGAGGAAATATTTGATTTTCTGTGCGTGTGTGTGTATTTTTGGAATGAATAAACACAAAAACTACTGGACCGATTTCAAAAATTCTTTCTCAATTACAAAGCTACATTCACCCTGAGTAACATAGGCTACTTTTGATCCCGATATTCCCACGGGATCGGGACTTACGCGGGATGCAGCTACAGGTCATTATATCAGTACTAACCCCCTGCGGCTCATCGGGCAGCCTGAACGGCAGCCGCACCGGCTCATCGAACTCCACGGTGAAGGTGTTGGCTCCCAGCTGGAACCTGTCCGTCAGCTCCTCAGGAGTCAGCTCGCCCGCCCTCCCGGTCGTGCTCACGTGGTTTAGGTAGTACTCCTTGCCGGCCTCTAGAATAATAAATAATAATAATAATAATAAATATTGCACGACGTTACACACAGCGCAATCTAGCCCCAAACTAAGCACTAGGCTTGTACTATGGGTACTAGACAACAGATATACTACATATTATACTTTTTTTTGTTGTAAATACATACATATGATACATAGAAAACACTGAATATCCCATTTCTTCGGACCGTGGTGAGTCCTAGGACATGTTGGTTTCCTCACGATGTTTTTCTTCACCGTAAGAGCGATGTTATTAGCGCACATACCTTTTTCTTAAAGAAAAAGACATTGGTGCGCGGTCGGTCTGGATTCGAACCCACGACTCTCAGAATGAAAGCCGGGGTATCTACCACTAGACCAACACCGCTCAAGAAGGGGGATAAATACAGGACGTTGGAGTTTATCGAAATTTTTTAAAGTTGTATCACTAAAAAACCGGCCAAGTGCGAATCGGACTCGCGCACGAAGGGTTCCGTACCATTTTCTATACAACATGCTTTGTTTTGAAAGGTAAATTGCGGTTTACGATTTATGACGTATTAAAAAAAAACTACCTACTAGATCTCGTTCAAACCAATTTTCGTTGGAAGTTTACGTGGTAATGCACATCATATATTTTTTTTAGTTTTATCATTCTCTTATTTTAGAAGTTACAGGGGGGGGACATTTTACCACTTTGGAAGAGTTTCTCGCGCAAACTATTCAGTTTAGAAAAAATTGAAATTAGAAACCTCAATATCATTTTTGAAGACCTATCCAATTTTTTTTTTGTTTCAGTTCAAAGTAAGGGGAACCCCAAAAATTTATAGTTCTTTTTCTATTTTTGTGTGAAAATCTTAATGCAGTTCACAGGTCGCATCTACTTGCTAAGTTTCAACGGTATAGGTCTTATAGTTTCGGAGAAAAGTGCCTGTGACATACGGACGGACAGACAGACGGACAGACAGACATGACGAATCTGTAAGGGTTCCGTTTTTTGCCATTTGGCTACGGAACCCTAAAAAACAGCTGTCTTTGTAAAAAAAAAGGCAATTAAAGTTTAGATTGTAGTGGTCCAAACTAAATAAAAGGGCACCTTAAGGTCAATGACCTATAACTCTAAAAAACATCTGATTTTCATGCAAACGTTAAACTCGACATTTTCGAAACTACTTTGAATTTCCATAACTTGTAGAACAAAAGTTGTTCGCCTAGACCTCTAGAACAACCCCCTTTCGGCTTAGTACCCCCTTCTCGGAGCACCGTGTATACAGTCGGCTGGTGACCATATTTAGATTTCCATGATGATGATTTTATCCTGAGCTCCGCGAGTGATTCAAGGATAAATTAAAGTTTTTACTGTGTATTTCCGCAATTAGCCCTGTATAGCTAGGCCTTTTCGCGTAAATTCAAGCTGTGTTGGGTGTCCTCACGATGTTTCCCTTCACATATATTTATTTATTATTTATTTATTTTGGGAGAACCAACAGCTATTACACAAATACAAGTACACATTATAGCAATGGAGAGCCAATTAGAGGTTCCCACGAATAAACAACAACTTAAACTAATAATGTGAGAGATTAATCTTCGACACATACAACTACAGGGAAGCACAAACCATGGTAGTCATGATCAAAAAGAGATAAATAAACTTACTTATCATTAAGGGCCCTATTCTGAAAAACTGAAAATCCATGTCGGGCGCATCGAAAATTGTTGATTATTTCATGACGGAATGTCGTAGAACTTTTTTTTGTGTACAGATTGTAGGCGACATTGTTTCCGATATTTTAGTGCAGTTCTCATACAAATATCTCGAAACGTATTGAAGCCTATCGACATTTTAGCCAAATCAGACATTTTTTGTCTAAAATTTGGATAGGCTTTGCACCAATAGGAGGTTCTTGTCTTAAAACTACACCAAAATGTAGGAAACAATGTCACCTACAATCTGTGCACAAAAAAAAGTTCTACGACATTCCGTCATGAAATAATCAACAATTTTCGATGAGCTCGACAGGGATTTTCAGTTTCAAGGTCGTTGGCGTATATACTCCTCTTAATGAAAAACATGTTACTCAACCGTCTTCTCGCTGAAGCCACGCTGGTACAGAATAGGTCCAAGTCTGCAACGTCACATAAATCAAATAAATATAGAGCCATGTACATGTACTTACCCAGCAAGTTGTACATGTGGTCGTGGTGCATGTACCCGGGCGGCACGGAGGCCGTCGCCGCGCAGAAGGCGGCGGCTGCTGGCAGCGCTAGTACACGCCCGGCTTTGTCTTCATCCTGGACAGATGGAACATATTCTCCAACTATCTGTAAGTGCGTATACAGAAAGAAAGCTGGAAACTTATAAGCGCTTACCAGCGCTTGTCAGCGCTGGTCCGTTCTACACAAAGGAAGCAGGTTGAGGCAGAATGTCGGACTCATCGGACGATGTTATGACGTCAGCAGCCCAGCGCTGACCAGCGCGTGTCGAAGCTTGTCGGCACCGATCAGTGCTTATCGGCGCGGGTTCATACATTTTCCTGCGCGGGTCACCAGCGCTGACAAGCGCTGGTAAGCGCTTGTCAGCGCTTATAAGTTTCCAGCTTTCTTTCTGTATACGGCCTAAGTCCCGATTCCGTGGGAATATCGGGATAGTTCCCGCGGGATCGGACGATAGAACCCTGCTGTGATACCGAAAGGTGGGTACGCGGGGATGCTAAATCATAAGCTTGATCGATTAGTTTCGACGGAAGGATCAATATCCTTTGATGATTCTCAAATCTAAGCTGACGATCTTGTATAACCGTGCGGGCTAAGCAACGCCTGATGCGGTCATTACTTGGATGGGTGATCGGTAATGTGTGTGGTAAAAAAAAACAATTTCTCGAGCTCCTCCGTGCTTTGACGAGGCACGTTAAGCAGTTGATCCCGCTTTTTATCTCTGATAGCAATAGTTAGGTCAATTAGTTTGTTGCCTTAGGGCGATCAGCAATGACAGCATACGAGAAGGAGTATGTTCTATCTCTATTTCCCGTCGTTTGAGAAAAAAAGAAAAAACATTTTTCTCGATCGACAAAATATTTCTCGTGTTTGTATGCTACCACTACTGAACCCTGTAACACTAAGTGAGACACACACAAAAAAGAAAGTAAGATGAGACTGCAAAACTCCTGACCCGATTTCTACCAAAACAGCTATCTTACCCCGATGGCAGCTTTCCTGGCGACCTTCCCGATGGCAGAGTTTTCCCCGCGCGGTCCCATCATAATGGCCGCCGTGCCTTTCTGCATCCACTCGAATGCCTTGCTCTGAATATTGGGAGCAAAAATAAATATATTAAAACCTACTTTTACTTTAATCTCCATCACACCTATCTTACAAGCGGGGAACAAGGGGATGTATCCATCACCACCTACCACAACGGGACCTAGTTCTCTAAAACAATTTGTACATGTTATAGCGTCCCCAACTATGACCAGCAGGCCACTCCCAGGAGGGTTACTTCGGTTCGTTTCGATACGACAACGATACTGTCATAACGATGGTTCTACTGTCACCCTACTATCAGAATGTGACAGCAGAATCATCGTATGACAGTATCGATGTCGTATCGAAACGAACCGCAGTAACCCTCCAGGAACAACCGTCTGGGACTGATCAAAGAACAAGCGGGTAACATGGAGAATATACCTCCAACTTAGTCTCCGGCGCGCCAATCTCCGGATTGATCCTGGCCGCCTGCAGCGCGACGGGCGACACGTTGAAGGTGTCGTCGGCGCCGGACGGCAGGTTGGCGACGACGGCGGCCGCGAGGGCCGACACCCCCGCGCCGAGCCGCACCACCACCGCGCCCGCGCGGGGGCCGGGGAAGGGGTAGCCTGGGGGATGGACCAGTTTAGAGGGTTTAGAGCAGTGTTTCCCAAAGTGGGGGGCGCGCCCCCCAGGGGGGGCGCAGAGACCTTTCCAGGGGGGCGCGGGCCACCTGTGTAGAAAAACCTGCGATCGCTGAGAGAATGCATTCCAGACTGCTCGATACGACCAATGAAAATATTTGAAATTGACGCCTGTCAAGAACCTCATTGAGGCCTCAGTAGGCGAATGTTAAGAACTTTATCAGCAACTATCCTGGCCCCGCGCCAATCTCGAGGGGGCTATCAAAGCTATTTAGTACTTCTTATCAAATACCTTTTGTATGACTTTGTAAAACTTTAATGAGCAATAAGAATACCTAGGTACTTATTTTGTTATTAAATCCATTTTTATTCTGACCTGATAATCTGGACTGGAGGATGGGGGGAGCGGATTTTTTTTTATGGTCGAAAGGGGGCGCGACTCAAATAAGTTAGGGAACCCCTGGTTTAGAGTCAAAATGTTAAATTCATAAAATGGTCGATCATCCGGATCGATTGGGTTACTCCTCGAGACCACGTCTGTGGTGCTCCTGTTATAACCCAGTAAGTGGGTTTGCTCACTATGACTATGACTAATGGAGGCCACTGATGGCGCAGTGGATGTCGCAAATTTCAGGTCCTCAACAATTTTAATTCGAGAAAGCTACACGTGCCATTGTCATGACAAAATAATGAATTTACGAAAATGTTGAATTTCGTAAAAAAACAAATATATGATACTACATTACAATAATTATACTATCAACTCACCCAAACTAACCAGGCAACCTAATAAAATCAACTTAAATATTTTTTAGCAAATAGAAGGGAATTCCCATTTCCAAACATACGAAAACCGGAAACAAAAATGTGTGTTTCTCTTCATTCACACCATGAAATGGAGGTACTATAGTAGTGCCGTTGTAAGTGTTGTCGGTACGGAGCGCGCCGTGTCAAGAAGTGTGAACTACTCGTATGCTACTAGTAGTGTTGCAGTAGTATTCCAGTAGCTCACCGTTCTCATCGCAGCCGTGCGGGTCGAACATGTAGTAGTATTTGTCCTTGCGCCACACAGCTAGCGAGGCTCCTCGCGCCGTCACCACTCCGGAGCTGTACTCCTTGAAGAGTTGCTTCAGGGCTGCTGTCAGGGTCAGGATGCCTGACCCTGGCTCTGGGTTCAGGGATCCTGGGGGACAAGGATAGGATAGGTCTTCACAAACGACCTTTTAGCTGAAATTGATTGTCACACAAAAGCAAGACAAAGCATTAAGCCACGTATAGGGTCGTTTGTAAATACGACTGTAAATTTATTCGGACAAGACAAAAAAAGTAAAAATTTACATAAATATTACACAAAAAGAATTTATATGCTAACTTTACCTATACGCTTGTACTGTTTCCAAATCCTACTAGCTGCGCCCTGCGGTTCCGCCCACGTATGTCCCTATTTCGAGGGTAGGTATATCGAGACAAAAAAAAGCCCAAACAGACACATAGCTAAACTTTCGCATTTATAATACCGATGGCGCAACCGGTAGGATCGCTACAGAGTAAAAAAGTAGTCAAGAGCGTGTATTCAATCCTTAATTTCACCCCAAAGCGATAGGAACCGTTGGCACTGAGTATTAATTCTACAGAGCAACAGCTTCATACAAGCCCGCGGCGGTAGTTACTTCACTACATGCGCAGCTATGTGTGCGTGACTTCTCGCCGCTTTCCGCTTGGGTTTGCCGAGGCCACCCGGGCTTGTTTAAAGCTGTTTCTCTGTAGGATTAATACTCGGGACCGGTGGCGCAACCGGTAGGATCACTACAAAGTAGTCAAAAGCATGTAACCATTAATAGCGCTATCCATGACCTCAGTCTCGATGTGGTCGTAGTCCGTGACCTTGAACTTGTTCATGACGTCAGCAGCCGCGAGGGTTCCGCCAGAACCTCGCTCCTCCTCTTCACCCTAACAATCAACATTCATTTTATCGACGAATTTTATTTTTAAAAGTAATACAGAGAGTTGAAAGACTTCTAATTATTGAAATGTAAACGTCTTTTAGCGCGGTATGCATATTTTTAGATGAGATGAAATCTCTGGACTCGCGACACCGTTACGAGACCAGCTATAGTGTGTGTATATATACACAAACTATAGCTGCGATAAATTTTCCCTTTTGTCGACAATCCCGGAGTTTTTTTTAGTCCGGTAATTTGTATTCCCACTGTAGGGCGCCCTTAGAAACGTAAGGCAGTAAGACGCCACGAGAGCCTATTCCGGATTGGCGAATGTCCCATGTCTTTGGACAGTGGTGAGTCCTAGGACATGTCGGTTTCCTAGCGATGTTTTCCTTCACATCTACAGGCGGGTAAACCTAAAAATTAAAAAAATAAAATATAGACCATGGCGACGCCTCGCCACGCTCTGCCAGGCGTCCCGTGACGGCTCACATTTTTTTCTTAAAGAAAATCTTAAAGAAAAAGATCTTGGTACACCGTCAACCGGGATTCAAACTCACAACCCTCGGAATTAAAGTCGGAGTATCTACCACTAGACAAACATCGCTCCTTACCTTAGTGAAAAAAAGTTTTTGAGTTAATCACCTCTCTCTTTACATTTACCCCTGTATTTATAGAGAGGTCGAGTAATCACTTTGAGTAAAGTATTGTATTTGTCTCGGTCTTGTCAGTGATTTTCAACGTCTGCGATAATGTGACAAAGATTTTACTTGGCCCTTCGATCATAAATAATAGATGCACGGTCGCCGCTCTAGAAATGGAGCCGTCAAAACAAGGCATACTTCAGCCGATATGCCTTGTTTCGCTGTCAGTCGTGCATAAGTGTTTTACAACCTTATTGCCCAGTGATTAAGGTTTACATTAAACTGTACTATGTCCGTATAAGTAAGCGTTGAAGTAGTGGCAATTTTTGATTTCGATTTTGTATGGGACCGTGTATCTATAGTTTATTTATAATCGAAGACTTGGCCAGAGTAATTACTCGACTTATCTATAAATACAGGAGTAAGAATTCGTCGGTTGTTTGCCTAACGTACTCACCTCGCCCTCTTCTTCACCCCTCGGCGACTCAAGAGATATCCCCATCCTCTCGAGATGCTCCATCGTGCTCTGATATAGCATGTCACCTCGGACGAGTATCTGAAGGACAAAAACATCAAATATAATGTCGATTGAATAAACGATGTATTAGTTCATGAAGCTATTAATCATCTTTATCCAACGAACTCAGAATATATATGGAACTCGCATTTGTTTCAAAACATGTTCCACGGATATTGCAGACTTTTGAAAATTGACGACTTGATCGCCAAACCACAGTACAAATAAGGAACAGTATGGAAACTAAGCCTAGTTGAAGAAAATATAACCTACGCAAAAGGGTTGTCACTTTTAATGACGTTTTGGATATTGTTTCCAGCACCGACCAGAATAATTAACATGTTTTCTTTTTCTGTTATTTGCCTAGACGAAGTAAAACCCAACTATTAAGTTCACATTAAATGACTGATCCCCCACTGTTTAACACTATCCACTATGTCCGTACTTATTGTCAGTCATGTCATCAATAATACAATCCAGTGCGCGGAATGTCTGCGCGATGGTTGACTTTGGAACACATTTTTACCGGGTTTACTATGAGAGTTAGATCTCCATTTCTATTTGTTACTCGTAGTCTTTATCTATAAAATTCTTTGTCCCGACTAGCTCTCTGATAGATGAATGCACAGCCTAAACCGCTGATAGAAGATAGGGGGGATGTAGGCAACCGATAAGAGAGGATTTTTAGAATCACGCAAAATCACGCAAAAACTACTGAACCGATTGCAATGTAATGTGGTATTTATCAGAATATCAACTATCAAGTTGGAGATCTGTATTTTAATCCGATATATTTTCCTTGTGATCAGGACTTACAATACAATATCTATCTATAAAATGCATTGTCCTGACTGATTGCACATGCTAAACCAGTGTTAAAAACAACTTCGTATGACAGCTAGCCAACTACTAGATGAACTGTGGTTCAAGCGTCATTATCGTCATGGGCTCTAGAGTAATACTCACATCATCGACGTCACTCGGCGTCCAGTCGTCGGTATCTCGCAGCTGCGCCATGGCGAGCGCCATTATCGTCATGGGCTCTAGAGTAATACTCACATCATCGACGTCACTCGGCGTCCAGTCGTCGGTATCCCGCAGCTGCGCCATGGCGAGCGACATTATCGTCATGGGCTCTAGAGTAATACTCACATCATCGACGTCACTCGGCGTCCAGTCGTCGGTATCCCGCAGCTGCGCCATGGCGAGCGCCATTATCGTCATGGGCTCTAGAGTAATACTTACATCATCGACGTCACTCGGCGTCCAGTCGTCGGTATACCGCAGCTGCGCCATGGCGAATGCCATTATCGTCATGGGCTCTAGAGTAATACTCACATCATCGACGTCACTCGGCGTCCAGTCGTCGGTATCCCGCAGCTGCGCCATGGCGAGCGCCATTATCGTCATGGGCTCTAGAGTAATACTCACATCATCGACGTCACTCGGCGTCCAGTCGTCGGTATCCCGCAGCTGCGCCATGGCGAGCGCCATTATCGTCATGGGCGTGCCTTGCTTGTTGCGATGTTCCTCCGGGAAGCGCGAGTCCCCCTCATGGAAAGCGCCGCGCAGCACCCAGCGGTTGGGAGCCACGGCTGGAGGATTACAAATGAAATTAAACATGGGGTCCATTTTTTGTCCTCCTTCTTTTCGTATAGTGGTGTGGCTGACAAGGCCCCTGATTCCGTGAGACTGTTGCTAACAAATCTCGATGGAAACCTTAGATGAAAACAAAAATAGTAGATACGGTATATTCTAACATTGCGTAGGTATTCGAAAAATGAGCTAGAAACACCTACATACATTTTCATAAAATTATTGTCTTTAAGAATAATTCAGGCATTTGTAAATAAGCAAAAAGGTATTCTTATGGATTTCAAAAAGATAATCGGAGTGTGATAGCACGTGCTCACGCGGCAACAGTTCGACATAAAACTGAGGCTAGTGCGTCAGCTAGACGTAGTTTTATCGTCTCATTTTCCGAGACTAGGTAACGCATCTGCTGTTTTTTGTTTCATCTAAGATTGAAACATATTTTTTTTTTTCGTTTTTTGCAATGTTGTATTGAAATTAAAGACATTTTTCGGTTTTAATCGGGTGGTGTTTATTACTTTTACCATTGTTTCAACGCTCAACGTTTCGAGACCTTTACAGGTATCTTCTTCAGGATTGACTGAGATGTGATTTGTCACAATGCTTAAAGTAATAAACACGACGCGATTAAAACCGAAAAATGTCTTTAATTTCGATTGAAACAGTTGAAATAGTTGATTTTTGCGTTTACAGATATAGAATTTGACAGTTACAGTCGCTAGTTTATATTGCAATGGCAATTGCAGCGAATTAACGACTAAATGACACGAAAAATGATGTGTAATCATAATCAACAATTTCAATCGAGATTTGTTAGCAACAAAGTTACATAATAAGGTCCCTGGTTTTGGAGTTTTGGGGCCTCTAACTTGACATAACGACTTCTATCAGAAATAACAACCGAGGCACGCAGTCTTCAAAAATATTCATTGCGTGCATTGAGTTAAAATTCCTATAGACTCACCAACTGAAAAAAAATGTCCTTGCCAAAACTCGGCGCACGTGCGCAGAGTTTTTGTTTACTTCGTTCGAGCGACTTTGAACATTATGCAAATAGGGTAAAGTCTAAATTCGAGCAAATGTCATTTTGAAAGGTATGTTGAACGGCGCTCGGACATTTTTTGAGTGTTGTCAGTTAGAGATTGTTGCTCTATAGGTATTGTAACTCAATGATTGCGCAAATTAGTTGCGGCCTAATAGGTCGGTGAGAGTGAGACAATAGATGTTCGCTGAGTGAGGTGAACATTAAACAACAACAAACAAATTCTATAAACAACACACAGCGCCATCTAGCCCCATGGTAAGCGACTAAGCTTGTGTTACGGTGACTAGACAACGGATAAAATACTTATATTTATTTTTCTTTTGTAAATACATTTTACATAGAGGAACACCCAGACCAGACACAAATATTTATTTTTGAGCATATATATTTGCACCCGGCGAGAATCGAACCCGCAACCTTCTGCATTGCAGTCGCGCTTTCGCACGACGCGCCACAGAGGTCGTCAAACCTCTACAGTACGGTACGGTACGGCCTCTACGGTATTATACAGTACTCACGGTTCAAGTTGTTCAACGGTTGCGGGATATCCTTCCTCTTGGTGACTCCGACGTCGCTGATGCTGAACGGCCTCCGCTTGTAGTCGGTGAGGGTCTCCAGGAGATGTTCGCAGAGGTGAATGGTTCGCGTGAAGTACATTATGCAGGATTTACCGCCGTCTCGGAGACCCAACTTTGAAGGAAATAATTATAATCACACACAGAAACTCCCGCATCAGGGGCAGCCTTCATGTCCGAGACATTGCAGACAAACTGCAAGAATGCCGCTTACGGTGGTACGGCCACGTTCTACGGAAACCGGCTAGTTACGTGGGAAACAAATGTCTTGCTATGGCGCCTCCGCCCGGCCGCGGCAGATTGGGAAGACCCAAGAAGTGCTGGCTTGACGTTGTAAGATCGGATATGCGTGCAAATGGCCTCACTACACGGGATGCTGAAGATCGTGCGAAGTGGAGACGTCCGCTTTCCTAAAGCGGACCCCGGGCTCTCGAGAGAGATGCAACAGGGAACCACGCTCGGATGATGATGACAGACATGCATGCATATTATAGTAGACGTCTCATGTAACTCGATTTGTATTGAAACCGAGTGTGACGACTTTTTAATACCTACTGTGACGTCACAGCCACAGAAAATATGTACCTGCCTTTGAGTGCTTGACTTTTGTCAGGGTTTTTCGCGTTTTTGTGACATGCGGAGGACAAGCATTCGCGTGGTCTAGCTATATGTATGTCTGTGATTATAATCGTATTACGTTTTTGTTTTTAGGATTCCGTACCCGAAGGGTAAAAACGGGACCCTATTACTGAGACTCCGCCGTCTATCTGTCCGTCTGTTACCAGGCCGTTAATAATAATTGCGTTTAATAATATTAGGCTTGTGTTATGGTGACTAGGCAACAGAGATATAATCCGTGGTTATTAAATGCTTTGTGCTATTCTTCTGCCCTTATAGTAGTGTGTCCCACCTAGTGTTAGAGTTGTCAGGTCGCCGTAAGACCTCTAACTTGACCTAACGACTGCTATCAGAGATAACAACCGGGACCAACTGCATAGCGTGAGGAGAGAGAGAGAGAGAGAGAGAGAGAGAGGATAGCGTAGTGCCAGACACACATTATATGTCTCAGGTACTACGCATTACGTTTATCGGTGTATAACTAACCAGTTTCCCGAATCTATCAGCCGGCCAAGGGTGATAAATGTAAAACTTCCCGCCCTCGTGCCAGATTGCCGATTCAAATTCACCAGGAATCTAAAAAAACACGAAAACCAAAGTAAGTTCCAAGTCTGTTATCGTTGACTTAGATATAGATTTTTGAAACACTCTCACCTGAAGTATACCGGAGTCAGATTCCTTAAAGAACTGCTCCAGACCACGGCACAAGTCGAATACTTTCGGATCTGACGACACCATCTTACCCCACACTGCGATACCGCGCTCCTGGAATCAAAATATATACATTTAGCAAGACGTTAAACACAGCGCCATCTAGCCGTATACTAAGCAAGATTCATCAATCCGCCGTGGCTAAGACATCGCGTGGTCCATTGGTCTGGACGACGGCCCGGAAATCGAGAGATGCGAGTTCAAACCTTGTTGTTTTGCAGTTGTAAGTATTTTACCTGCAATCTATATCTATAAAATGCTTTGTCCTGACTGACTGATTGAACAACGCACAGCCTTAACCACTGATAGTAGAGAGCTGAAATTGGATAGTGTGTTCTTTGTATCATGTAGGCAACCGATAAGATTTTTTTGAAATTTCCACGGAATTGGGACTTACGTGAGTGAAACAGCGGCATATAGCTTTACCATAACTTGTGGACCGCTAATTGAATCAAAAAGGCATTCTAATGGATTTCAAAAAGACAATCGCAGTGTGACGGCACGTCCTCACGCGGCAACGGTTCGACATACGACTGAGGCTAGTGCGTCAGCTAGACGCAGTGTTATCGTCTCGTTTTTCAAGACTAGGTAACGTATCTGCTGTTTATTGTTTACATCTGAGCATTCTCCTGACAATTTTTTTGTGCCATCGACACGAAGAAGAAGGCGGCACCAGATTTACAAACTTACCTTATGATTGTATTCCTGATCTCTGATTGTGAAGTTCTCCTTCAGCTCTCCGAGTACCAGCCGTCGTATCGGACCACCGCGCTCCACTAACGATTCCTGAGACAAAACAGAAGAAAACAATTACAATAGAAATAATAGAAAACATTTATATACCTAATAACTAGCTGACCCGGCAAACGTTGTTTTGCCTTATAAATTATAGATAGTAGCCGATTCTCAGACCTACTGAATGCGTATGTGGACTTTGGTGGAGATCGGTGAAGCCGTTTCGGAGGAGTACGGTAACTAACACTGTGACATGGAAATTTTATATATTAGATCTATCTATACTAATATTATAAAGAGGAAAGATTTGTATTTGTGTGTGTGTGTGTGTGTGAGTGTGTGTGGGTGGGTTTGTTATGAATAAACTCAAAAACTACTGGAACGATTTTAAAAAATATTTCACCATTAGAAAGCTACATTCACCCTGATCCCGATATTTCCGCGGGATCGGTACTTACGCGGGTGAAACCGTATGGCGCAGATAGTAATATGTATGTATTTTTTATCTAATAAAAAAAACAATGCACATACCTAATGTGCATATTCTGTTAGATTTTCTTAAATATTTAGATTGATTTACCTAATTTACGTCATTTTATTTCTTTTATATTTACGTAGGTGCATCTTTTTATACAGGGTGGGACAAAATGCTCTCCCTCAAAAGAAACCGGCTAAACGAGAGTTGGACTCGCGCACGAAGGGTTCCGTACCACTATATAACAATTGGGTCCATAACCCAAAAATGTACACAGGACCAACCAATCTGTGAAAGCAAGGCGAACTTTAAAATTTATTTTACTACTGGCGCCAGTCTATTACTCCATCGCTAGATGCCGCTAGAGGTAAAAATATCGCGGTATCGTTGCGTTTACATGTAAAAAAATCACGTCTGTTGTATAGGAGCCCGTCTTGAATATTTGTTTTTAATATTTGATGAAAAGTAGCTACAGAAATACATCAACTGTGTGAAAATATCTAGTTGTCAACGGCAACTGAATGCTGAACGCCGGTCTAGATGAGTCATCCTGTACAGTTCACCAAGTGTTGTATAATAGAATATAGAAATAGAAATAGAATTGGACTTAAGTAGGTAGGTACTAATATATAATGTACTTTGTGGTAGGTACCTACATACATACGTAATAATTTATTTCTTCTGGTTTTACGTTTTAGATTTATTTATATAGGTGTAATACAAAAACAAAGTTGTGCATGTTTGTAATGCAACGAGAACAGCCGATCGATGGACCGATTTTTAGGGTTCCGTAGACAAATGGCAAATAACGGAACCCTTATAGATTCGTCATGTCGGCTCCTTCCCCGACCCCCATAATTTTATTACCACTACCCCCAAGGCTTTTAATTAGGTATACCATTTAATTCTCACGACCGCCAAGAGTTCTACAGGGTACAGTCAACAAAACAGAGTTTAATTTCTTAAACTCTGTTTTATGTGACTATATTACATGGCTTGTGGAATGTTCAAGTTAATACTTCCAATGACAAGTAAAGTAATGCCTCTGATGCTGGGCCCAGTGTACCAACGGAATTTAAACTAATTGATGGTCCTAGTAAGTACATAACTACTTTATTGTTTTAATTGAAATTAGCTACTTTATACACATGCAAACATGTCTTAGGACTTACCACGGTTCAAAGGCATTGACATTCGCCAATCCGGAGTAGGATTTCATGGCGTCTTACTGCCCAATCTAATTAAGTAGGTACTTATAATGTTACTCGTTTTGAAATGTATTTTTGAGATTTGAATTTTGGTTTATTCAATTCAAGATGACTACTTATGACCGCTCCCGCCCCCACGAACTTAAAAATTTGATCTCGTCGCTTAAGACGATTGTGAATTGAATTCGTATAATAAGCCGTAACGTTTTCCACCCTTCGATCATATATAAACTATAGATGCACGGTCGCCGCTCTAGAAATGGAGCCGTCAAGACAAGGCATACTTCAGCCGATATGCCTTGTTTCGCTGTCAGTCGTGCATAAGTGTTTTACAACCTTATTGCCCAGTGATTAAGGTTGACATTAAACTGTACTATGTCCGTATAAGTAAGCGTTGAAGTAGTGGCGATTTTTGATTTCGATTTTGTATGGGACCGTGTATCTATAGTTTATATATGATCGAAGTTTCCACCCCGTTAATTATTTAAAAAAATATAGCTTACGTTATTTATAAGTCATCCATCACTCATCAGCATGTGAATATTACTTCCGGACCGGAGAAAAATGCAACCTATCTCTATTACTACAAGTTGGTAGATTTTTATGCTACATGGAATACACCGTTGTAATAAGGGATGTCAAGAGCAGTTTTTAAAAGTATTTGAACTCCTCGATCACAATTAGTTTATTTTTAGAATGATGTTTAGTTAACCTTTCGGGCAACATTTTTTTAATTTCTTAACTTTGAGAGCCCATAACTAATTATTTTGTCATTATTTTGGATTAACAATACCTTCGATAGATCAAGGATACATCTGGGACCAAAATCGAATAAGAAGTTTAAGCGAAAACAGTTTTCAAATTATAGTTGTAAGGGTAAAGAGGTAAACTTTGGGAAAAAAATAAAAAATCACAAAAATAATCATTAAAAAAAAATGTGAAGAGTTAGGGTCTTTTCCTTGAGTTTAGGTCCAGCTACACGTCCACCAAGTTTGTCTAACCCTCCACCAAACACCCTGTATATTATTTTATTTTTAAGGTTATTGCATAAATATCTAGTACCTATTAAGTGTTTTTAATTTTTATGATGTCTTTGATTGTTATACATTTTAATTTTAGTCTTTAAGCAAATCAAAAGGACTTATTTACACTGATTTTTAAATCATTTAATTTTAAGAGTGTATGTTTCAAATATTATGATTGTTTTACATGATAACTGTACTGTACTGTACTGAACACTGTATGTATATAGGCACCTATCTACAAAATAAATAATTTTAGTCCAACAACTATAATCTTTAATTCAGAAACTTTTCTTGCTAACCATACCTAAAATTGTGCTTGGCGGTGTTGGGAACAAAAAATAATATTTTGTATTTTTATTTTTATTGTTTTGGGGGTAGAGGGAACTAATGTATGAAAGTTTATTTTTCGAGAACAAAAGACTTTGGGGGTCGGGGAAGGAGCCGTCATGTCTGTCTGTCTGTCCATCCGTCCGTATGTCACAGCCACTTTTTCTGAAACTATAAGAGCTATACTGTTAAGATTTCGTAAGTAGATGTATTCGTAAACCGCATTAAGATTTTCACACAAAAATAGAAAAAAAAACAATATATTTTTTTGGGGTTCCCCATACCTACCTAAAACCGACACTCAAAAAAAAAACATCACACCTATACATGTGGGGTATCTATCTATGAATAGGTCTTCAAAAATGATATAGAGGTTTTTAATAAATATATATTTTTTTATAAACTGAATAGTTTGCGCGAGAGAGAGATCCAAAGTGGTAAAATGTGTGTCCCCTGTAATTTCTAAAATAAGAGAATGATAAAACTAAGAAAATACATGATGTACATTACCAAGTAAACTTCCACCGAAAATTGGTTTGAACGGAATCTAGTAAGTAGTTTTTTTAATTCGTCATATATCGTAAACAGCAACCTTTCAAAACAAAACCTGTTGTACAGGATAATGGTAAGGATCCCTTCGTGGGCGAGTCCAACTCGCACTTGGCCGGGTTGTTTATGCACTGTTTTCAGTAAATAAAATCCCCCCAAAAACATTTTCATGTAAAATGTAGCCAAGATGAGAGCCAGATCATATGATGTGCACTGTCAAAAAGTTATCAGATGTCATGTAAAGTCAAGCTTATAACTCTACACGCCCTAACTCCACAAGCACCTTACTTCACAAACTCAACATCTTAGCCAAAATATGTGGCTGGCCATTTCGCTACCATGCATGGGTTTTCTGTTAATAAATAGTTCTTAGATTGCGGTAATGAAACGGCCAAGCCCATATATTTTGGCTAAGATGTTGAATATGTGAAGTAAGGTGCTTGTGGAGTTAGGGCGTGTAGAGTTATAGTGCACATCATATGATCTGGCTCTCGTCTTGGCTACATTTTACATTTAAATGTTTTTGGGGGGATTTCATCTCTTTTTGTAGGTTGCCTAATAATTTTATTTTATTTTCCAATCACACAAATTTTCAGCTTCATAATATTAGTAGGTAAAGTAGAATGTATTTATTTATCAGTAAATATATTTTTAAGTCATTTTCAATAGGTCGTTATTTAACGACTAAAGGTCATAGCACACTTAAACGACTCTGCTCCAACACCGCTCCCACCCAACACTGCCCAAAACTAAGACGACTGCTCGCAGTCTACGCGGCGACAGCTAGCAGGCAACCAGCAGTCCACGCAGCGACAGCTAGCAGACGGCCAGCTGTCCACCCGCCTACCGCTCTCGCTTTTCGCGAATACGATTTAAATCGTACGGTTGCCAACACTCCGCGACGGCGCGCGCGGCTACTGCTAGCAGACCGCTCGGCTACTGCTAGCAGACCGCTCGGCTACAACGTGCGGCCAGCGAGGCGTCGACTCCCGAGCAGTCTGACGGCGGTAAGCTCGCTGTAAGCGAGCTGTCTGCTAATTTATGATACCAATGTAAAATATATCTAAAGATCAATATTTAAAGCCCATATTTGAATTATATTATTTTTGCCGGGTGGGAGCGGAGTCGTGTAAGTGTGCTATGACCTTTACCCGTCACGCCGTATGTACGGCGTTTAGGCCGATGTTTCCAATGTTCACCACTTGTTTGGCCACCACCGGTGGATAGCGAAACAACTTTTAAATATATATTCATGTTGTCCACCACTGTACGACAGCGGTAAATCTTTCTAATAATCAATCAATTTTCATACTTCTAGCATCTCTAATACACATTTAGGTGTTGTGCGCGCGCTTAACTCCATCCCCTAATTTAAAGGGCAGAGGGTGAATTACTAAAAATCCTGATTTTCTGTATTTTATTGTTTACTAGCTGACCCGACAGACGTTGTCCTGTCGTTTAGTATAAAAAAATAAAATTCATCAAAATCGGTTTAGCATTTTTTCTTTCATAAGAACCTTCTCCTGACAATTAAATAGCGCTCACAACAAAAAAAGAATTATCGAAATATGTGTAAAAGTTTAAGTGTGATGCCGTGACCAAGGGAAATAGGGATTGATTTTTATATATAAGATAATAATAAGGACTTGTAGTAACCCTAGCATTAAAATTTTACGAACGTCTCATACAAATAGACATCCCTTAATTTTAGGGGTAGGGGGGTGAAAGTTTCAACTTTTAGAATTGTTTAGTTGTTTGTGTACTAATACCAACTTACATACCAAATTTTAGCTTTCTAGGACTTCAGGAAGTACCATTTCAATTTTGATGATCATCAGTGAGTGAGTCAGTGACGAAATCGGGGGTTTTTAAATACCAATTAAATCTAAACCATAAAAGCTATGTAATTGAAACGTGTGTGTATATTTTTACTAAGTACCCTATAGACATTATACCCCGTGAATTACATTCATCTGGTATTTTCCAAACCCAAGTTATGAGGGTTCAAAAAACGGACGAAACCTTTCGAGAAAAGGTAGGTAGTGCCCGTACGCTTCGCTGGCTCGTCTTGGCTGGGGCACTACCATGCCCCCAGGTATGCTTTTTAGAGTACGAATGGTATAAACCCACTTTTGTGTGAGTGTTTGTTTATCTCGTGGTGTTTATTACTTTTAGCATTGTTTCAATGCTTTTAACGTTTCGAAATTAACCCTAGTACAATCCTTTGGGATAAACATATTAATTATCGGACTACCTACCCATCGCTGAGCAAAAATCTACACTTGAACGGACGACCAGGGAAGTCTGTTGCTGAACAGAAGAGAATCATAGCAGAGTCTATTTAAGTGTAGATTTTGCACAGCGCAGCGGTAGGTAACGTGTTGCATGCTTATACGCATTACTTATAATAAGAAGTAGCCTTTATCGAAAATTCAAAAAAATCAAAACCTGACTTCGAATTAAGGACAAAACAATAAAAATAAGCTCTCCAACATACAGTGCAACTGACTTTCTGTTATGTAAGCTGAAGTTGGGTAGCTTAACTAAATGATATCTTTTTTTTACGTGGGTACTGCACCTTATGCACTGTCAGGCCACTCTCGTTGGGCTCCCTACCATAGGTTTACCCGACAACGGCGGCCTTTCCAAGCCTCATCTCTACCTCTGCCCGATAGACAATCCCTCTCCGTTTCCCCTCCCTCAGCACGGTCACGCCACCGTCTCGAGGTCCCCAAAGCCGGTGATAAAGCCCCCCCTCCCTCACCGAGTTCACCACCAGAGGCTGAGGTGATTTTTTATAGTGGTTATCTTCCATGCGGCCCCTTTCTTGCGGAAAGGACCCCCGAGCCCGCTGACGCGGGATTACGGATTAGAAGCCAGGCAAGCCCGGTTTCCCACCTCGTGCGCCTCTTAGCTTTCAGCTACTGAGTCCCCTCACAACGGCAAGGTGGACGACCATCTGGAGGGTAAAACGTAACGTCGTGTCCGGGACTCGTGACTCGAACGCGCAGCCGTCGAATCGGAAGCCATCACTCGGCTCGGTAGGCCACCGTTCCTTAAAAAGGGAATGCGCCGGTCTGTGATTCGAACGCGGAACCCTCGAATCGGAATCCACAGCTGCCATCGTGCCACGTAAACTACATGCAATCAGCATCTACTCAGTAAAACTGCCCCATTACAGCTATATTTTTTAAATCCTTTTTATTGAATTTTCGACTGCCACTAAAAATGATCAAAATTGTAACCGTAACTTTAATCACTGAAGAATTTTTGAGAAGGTGGTTTCAGGTGGTCCATCAATTTATACCTTGTTCTTAATAAGCCGATTCTATTGATGGAAGTCCAAAAATTAGTAATTTACAGCATTGCGGGATGCTATTCTGCTCATCATTCCGAAGGTTCTCATCAGATCTTCACCAACAATTTATGGGACCAACTCGGGACTCTCACTTTCCAAATAAAAAAAGAATGATCGAAATCGGACTTTATATGCCGGAGTACGGTTTGAACATATTCACATACAAACAATATGCGGGTAGAATTGAGCAGATCCTCTTTTTTTTAAAGTCGGTTAAAAACAACCATTATAAAGAATTTCCGTATGTCCGAAGGATCCGGATATATGGAGAGACAAAGGTATACGGTATTTTAGGAATTTCCTGATAAAAAACTGGATATCCGGTTTTTTTTATTTTCGACCGGATATCCGGTTAGTCATGTATTGATTCCACACAACATACTTCTTCAATACAACATTCAAACTAACTAAGTAAAAGCAGAAAAATCACTTTATCCGGATAACCGGACAAAATATCCGGATAAAAAATAGCCTATATGTTAATCGGGATCTAAAGCTATCTGCATACCAAATTTGGTTAAAATCGGATAAGCCGTTTCTGAGATTAGCGGGCACAAAGGCACACACAAACAGACAAACAGACAAACAGACAAACAGACAACCAGAAAAACAGAAAAATAGGTTCTACTGCGTTCATAGATACCCATACAATTTATATTTTTTTTATATCTTCCAAAAACAGACACCGCTGAGTTACGATTTTATTATATGTATAGATTATATTAATTATTATGAATTAAAAAAAAATTCTCAGATTTTTCTTCTGTTTTCGCGATATTGGCTTCAGGATTGAAAAAGAGACCTGTTTAAAGGTCCCTTTCACTGTTGAGCATCGATACAATGCTTATAATACCTAATAAACACCACGCGACTAAAACCGAAAAAGTCTTTAGATTTCTAGTTTAAAATGGTTAAAAAAAATATATAATTAAAAACTCCAAATAGAGAACGAAGCCGCGGACAGCAGCTACCTAACAATATAGATACAAACAACAAGATTAAATGCAATTAGGCGTCCTTAATCTTAATTTATTAAGTATTTTAATTTATTTTCTACGCGATCAGAGGAAACAAAAACTAATTCAAGACGCGTGTTAATCGAGAAAACTTTAGAATAACTCATATATTTAGAAACCTTGCCATGGAGCGGTCACGTCCATTTTTGAAACAGGTACGATTTTTGCACTAATATTATAAATAGGAATGTATTTTTGTGTGTATGTTTGTAATGAATAAACTCAAAAACTACTGGACTGATTTCAAAAATTACATTCACCCTGAGTAACATAGGCTATTTTTGATCCCGATATTCCACGGGATCGGGACTTACGCGGGTGAAACCGGAGGGGACTGTGCTATATACCCTATATCAGAAACTTGGATCAAAAATGTAATCAAAGAACTGTCAATTTTAAAGGAAAAAGTAAATAAAGAGCTGTCACTTTCAAATAAATGTATGGGATTTTTATTTCCCTGCTACTACTAGGTACTCCTCCTCGATTATGATGATCGTTGAGTGAGTGAGTGAGTGAGTGAGTGAACTGATTCACTCACTGGACAAATTCGATGAACTTTGACTTGAAATATTTACAAACTACTAGTAAAAAATAATGATTTTTGGAAATATATTTACACTACCCAATCCCTATTGGCCCTTAAAAAATAGGACCCTAGGTCTATCCATAGAGGAGTTATAGAGGGGGGTCGAAAATGGCGCGAATGGTTTCGAGAAAAGGATACGGCCGTGCCTTTTTTGCTCGACTTGGCGGAGGGACTTAGGTGCCTCCAGATAATAAGTATTGTTTCAGAAGTTAATGCATTGTCACTTTCATAACTCGACTTAAATTATTTTTGCAAAATGCAATAAAGTAGGTATGTAGGTACTGATTACAAGAACAAAAACGTACCTAATGTATGCTTTTTTTCCCCAAAATGTAGTGAAGTCAACACATATTATCAGCCAGTAATTCAAATAATTTGCGTTTGATTTCTATGAATGATACATGTTCCAAATTTTTTACTTTGCTCCCTGCTAAAAAGCTCTTAACAGAAAAGAGCTACTTTGCTCCCGCTTATAGAGGACCAAAGCGACACTTTTCGAATAGATGGGATGAAAAATCAGTTCTGGCCTACTACAGAGCTTACTGGCCCATACACCATGCGAAGCCGGCGCGGGCCGCTGGTTGTACATGAATAAATACGGTTTCCAAAACTGTAATTAGAGTCCGTTTCACAAAATAAGTCTACCCGAAACAACGCACATTTTTCCGAAACTAAATTTAAAGTTACTTCGTTGTAAGTAAAAATCATCAAAAACGATTCTCACAGTACGGAGATATTAATTATTGTGAGAGAAATTCCTCACCCATCAAAAATTCCCTCACGGTAAAAAAAATGGATACAAGTTTGCTCATACAACTAATTTCCTAGGGAAACTCACTGAGACTTCGCTGTCTGTCCGTCTGTCACCAGGCTATGAATGTCTCATGAACCGTGATAGCTAGGGAGTTGAAATATTCACAGATGATGTATTTCTGTGGCCGTTATAACAACAAAAACATAATAAAATATTTTTTAAGGGGCTTCCATACAACAAACATGATTTTTCACGGTGAAACGCAACGTAAGCACGATGTATTTTTTCCACTAGCGCCATCTAGTGATAAACTGGTGACAGTGGTAAAGATATATGCAAACGTGCGGCGCGGCGTCGTTTCGTACCGGATTTTGCTTTGTCGTGTTTATTTGAGAGCGCGCATCTGACTCGCACTTGACTGGTTTTTAAATTACCACGAAATTAATGAAAAGCACTCTAACCACATAATATTTGATAATGATTTGTTATTTCTATGTCTGTTTTAATGTCTGATAATATATTGAACTTTTATGTTTTGTTAGATTTATTTACTAGGTGCGTCCCGCAGTTTCACCCGCGTAAGTCCCAATCCCGTGGGAATATCGGGATCAAATGTTACTCAGGGTGAATGTAGCTTTATAATGGTGAAAGAATTTTTGAAATCGGTCCAGTAGTTTTTGAGTTTATTCATAACAAACATATAGACACACACACACACACACACAAAAATACAATTTTTTCCTCTTTATAATATTAGTGTAGATAGTGTATACAACTTCTGGCGACGCACGTGTGCCAAATGCAGCCAGACATTTGTACAAATAGAGTCACCCACTGAGTCCCCCGAGGTCTCAGCGTCTCAGGTGATTGCGATATGGAGCTATGATCCATCAATCGATGGATTCGATGGATTTGTTCGAGATCCGTTAGCAAGCACAAGCGAAATGAAAGACGAGCGAAATCTATATCTATCTTCTATTATTATAAAGCTGAAGAATTTGTTTGTTTGTTTGAACGCGCTAATCTCAGGAACCGCTGGTCTGATTAGAAAATTTCTTTCAGTGTCGGATAGTCCATTTATTAAGGAAGGCTAAATTATATTTTCATAAAAATTAGGCGGACGAAGTGGGGGGCACTGCTAGTGAAATATAAACGACTAGCAGATTCCCGCGGTTTCACCCGCGTAAGTCCCGATCCCGTGGGAATATCGGGATCAAAAGTAAATATACATACATACATACATGTTACCAACGTTACCTCTTTATAATATTAGTATAGAAAGACGCGATACACAGGACAAACGAAATGTTTATATTTTCATTGACGATGGAACTTAATTAAAAAACGACCGATCGTAGTTTGTTTATAACAGACTTCAAACAGGGAATAGGTTCTTAAAACCAGGACACATAGAGAGAGAAATAAGGCAGGCCTTTGGCCCTGCGGAGCAGGGTCCCGAGGCGGGTCGCATGGGGTTGGGCGGGTTGCGTGTTTGTGGATGTGATAGCGTTTTTTACAAACTTATTTTAACAGACAGACACGAGTTACTTTAGCGCTTATAATGTTAGTAATTATTATTATACTGTAGATTATTGCTCCGGTCCTAAATTATTAAATTATTTTAATGATTATAAGTTCCGAAGACACACTAGATTACTGACGATTAAAAATGATCATATTGTAAATGTCTAATTGAATAAACATTTTTTTGAGTTCAAATTGGAACACCACGTTCTAATTAAAAAAAATCTTCTGTTTTAAGTTTTTCGTGGCCGGAGCGACGTTGCTGGCAGCATTTTCAGCGGGCGGCGCTGTGATATACCCTTCCGTGTTGCTGAACCAATTGCAGACAGACGACACTTCTATTGTCATCGACTTCGAAACCTCCACTTGGGTTGGTCAGTATATTGATATTTTTAGATTATAAGATGGCGCTGTAGTGCCTGGGACATTGTTAGGTGGACTAGGCTTGCCCAGCACCTACACCACGGTCCCAGCCTAGTCATTAATGTCCAGAGGAAAGAACGGGTCAATACGTTTTAGCTACTAACGTATTGACTAAGCTGTGGCTTTCCTCACGATGTTTCATTCAGCGTAAGAGCGATGTTTATAGCGCATTAAACTTTTTCGAAAAAGAGATGGGCCGGGGTTCGCACACATGACCTTCGGTAAGAAAGTCGAGGTAACTACCACTAAAACCAACACCGCTCTGCTATCTATAGATAACTAGCAGATTCCCGCGGTTTCACCCGCGCAAGTCCCGATCTCGTGGAAATATCGGGATCAAAAGTAGCCTATGTTACTCAGGGTGAATGTAGCTTTCTAATGGTGAAAGAATTTTGAAATCGGTCTAGTAGTTTCGGAGATTACCCCCAATATACATACATACATACATGTTACCAACGTTACCTCTTTATAATATTAGTATAGATAAATAATTTCCATTTTCGCTCCCTCAGGTTCCATCAGTGGTTTAGCTGGCATCCCGACCATTCTGATGCCCAGCTACATGCAATGGCGCGGAAGAAAATCTGGCTTCATTCTAGCATGCCTCATCTTAACTATTGGATGGATAATCGCGATTTCTGCTCAAAGCGTAGCGGCCATTCTGGTCAGCGAATGTCTCCAAGGCCTCGGTTCCAGCAGCATAGTGATCATGAGCTTCTTAAGCATCAGTGAGATGATCGCTCCTAAATATAGAGAACTCGTCATGCAAGGATATCTCTTATGCCAATGCTTAACCATGGCCATCAGTGGGGTATTGTTCAACTATCTACATTGGAAGACTATCGCTGGTTTGATGCTTGGATTGATTCTACTGTCGCTGTTAGTGGCGTCGATGTGGCCAGAGTCACCGTATTGGCTAGCTTATAAAGGCCAGATAACCAAGTGTAAGGAAGCTTTCGTGTGGCTGAGAGGATCAGACTTCGACGCGAGTAGAGAGTTGGAAAATCTTCTAGTCAAACAGAGAGAGCATTTCATATTGAACAGAAGGAATCCTAAGTTTTCGATTCGACAGTTTTGGAGAATGGTTACGGATAGAACGTTTTATGTCCCAGCGTTTCATATATTAGTTTTAGATTGCATCATGTACTGGTCTGGATTGCTCGTCATGATGATCTATACAGTTGATATATTGAAAAGATCAACGCAGAACGAAACAGCTCAATACTACAGCGTCCTATTTCTACCTTCCATGACTGTATTCGGTATATTGCTTAGTTTAATAATCAACAAATTTATAACCAAAAAAGCTTTACTGTTAAGCGCATCTTGTGTATTAATATTTTGTCTTTTAGGAGCTTCTTTAGTAACGTATTTGCAAAGCATTGGATACGTTTCGAAAGATTCTTTAATTTGTGTGTTTTTCTATGTCATTTATAATTTGATATCGGTCGGTGGATTATCTTGTAATGCGTATCCAATTTCGTCATCTTTAATGCCTGTCAAATACCGTGGAACAGGCGGGGCATTAATAGTTATAAATACAAGCATTTTACACTCAACCTCACTCAAATTTGCGCCATATTTGTTCGAGTCAATCCATATATGGGGAACTTTGTTAGTATATGCGACTGTCATTATAGTTTGTGCTTTTATCATATGGATATATCTACCAGATATAGAAGGAAAGACCTTACAAGATATAGAGAACTACTACGCTCTCGGTCGTTTCGACGATAATGTAATAGGAAAAGGTGAGGAATTTGACAACACTATCTTTGACTAGCTGACCCGGCGCACTATGTATCGTCATACGAAGTGTGTCGAGTCAGTGCACTCAGAGACGGGCAGTTGCCACTGTTACAGTCCAAGAGAAAAGAAACTTCTTTGTGCCCGGTTTTTCTATGTATGAAGATGGTACCCCTGGAGTCTTGAATAACCCAGGAAATTAACTGTGATAGAGTGAGACGGGGTGATATTCACACCAAAGCGACATAGACACAATATAAATGAACTAATAAATAAATGTCATTTATATGCTCGAAATATGGTTGATGAGCTGAGTTCCAAGCAAAAAAAAAGTGTCGTTACAACTATTAGTCTTATTTTTTTCCGTCTAGCCCTCTTCCGCAACGCACGATAAGGAACTTCGTTCCAATAATTCCAAAAATTTGCAATTGACCGGACTTGAACCTGCAACCTTTACATTCGGTGTACTGCGCTAGCTAATTGCGCCACAGGTTCTGTCGTAATGAAACACAGGAAACACTATAACATATATCAAAATTAAAGACATGTTTCGGTTTTAATCGCGTAGTGTTTATTACTTTTAGCGTTGTTTCAACGCTCAACGTTTCGAGACCTTTACAGGATTGACATCCTAAAGAAAAAAGTCAATTCTGAAGAAGGGACCTGTTAAGGTCCTGTAAAGGGGACCTTTACAGGAAAACTTCTCAACCGAAAAATATCTTCTTCTAAACCGAAAATTGTCTTAAATTTCAATACATGATCGCGAAAACAGAAAAATCATAAATAAATCAATTATTCACTTTAAATAGAGTAGTACATATATTGGATGATAAAAAATATGAAAGTCCTTTGCTATTTAACCTTATTTTGAGGTATGTGAAATTGGTAGTCCTATTGTCCTATTATCCTAAGATGAAAAACTAGAAAAATCTAAAATATATCAAGGTATTATGGAAGCCACATCACAACGTTATTTCTATATAAATAGAAAAATACAAGCCGGGAAACCGCAAAGACACCGGTAGATGTCACTAGGTGCCTCAGTCGCAAACGCGAAGAGATGCATTCCATAAAACGGGCACCTGTGGCGCAATTCGCTAGCGCAGTACACGAAATAATAAAGTACTTTTATTCATATTTTATTATATAACCTATTGCAAATCCTCTCGGATGCAAAATTTTAGAAGGCATTTGTAAAAAAAAATATCACGCTTGTCAAAGAACTGACTAACATAATAATATAGAGGTCAATGTACTCAATTCTCTGTGAAAACCGACTGAAGTATAACTTTAATGTAGGTAATAAATTATAGACTAGCTGCGTCCCGCGGTTTCACCCGCGTAAGTTCCGCTCCCGTGGGAATATCGGGATCAAAAGTAGCCTATGTTACTCAGGGTGCGTGTAGCTTTCTAACGCTGAAATTTTTGAAATCGGTCTAGTAGTTTTTGAGTTTATTCGTTACAAACATACACACACACACAAAAATACAAATCATTCCTCTTTATAATATTAGTGTAGATTATTTTTGCCGACTAGCAGACAAGCCGACTAGTCGGTTCTAAAATTGCCGGCAATAGTAGAGACTAGAAGGAGAAAGGTCGCCTGATAGTGATCCATTTCAAACTCGTCTATCTGACGGACGAGACGAGCCAGTTCCAAACGTCAAACTGGAGTCGACACAATTTGACGACTAAGGCCCGGCGCACATTATGAGAATCGGCCAGGAAAGAGATCCTTCGGCATCCCTACATGCAAGCGCACACTATCGGGAACTATGATGGTCGTAGTAACAAAAATACCGCTTCGGTATGCTTGTATGCCTCAAGCATGCCGAAGCGGTATTTTTGTTACTACGACCATATTATTATATCTTGGAAATTTCTACTTTATTGCCATGAAGTTAATGTATAATGCTATTTGCCAACTAAAATCCTCAGTCGTGACGATGCTCATAATGTGCGCCGGGCCCTAGTCGTCACAATTTGTGGGCACAAATTGACGTCCTAGTCGGCACAATTTGAAGACCTTGTTGGCACAATTTGCCGACTAGTCGGCACCTACCGACTAGTCAGAAAAGCTGTGACCCATCACTAAATAAATTTAATTGTTATAATTTACGAGCGAACTAAGTACTATTATCAGGTAATTAAATTAATAAAAACAAAGCATTATGTAAATTTACACGTTGTTTTATGTTGTTTGTTTGTTAACCTTTTTTAATGCCCACTTTAATAATTTAATTTAATTATATACGGTAAGTAGATAATTTATAACACTACCTACAAAAGTTATAATAAGTCACTAGCTGCGGCACGTGGTTTCACCCGCATAACGACTTCTGTGGCGCGTCGTGCGAAAGCACGACTGCAATGCAGAAGGTTGCGGGTTCGATTCCCGCCGGGTGCAAGTATTTATGCTTAAAAAATATATATTTGTGTCTGGTACGGATGTTCCTCTATGTATAATTTGTGTGTATTTACAAAAGAAAAATAAATATAAGTATTATATCCGTTGCCTAGTCACCATAACACAAGCTCAGTCGCTTAACACGGTGCTAGATGGCGCTGTGTGTTGTTGACACAATTTATTTATTATTATAACCCGCAATACCGCGGGAATATCGGGGTCAAAAGTGGGCTGAGTCCTTTTCCAAGGTCCCGTTTATCTCTCCAAAATTCATTAAAATCGGTTCAGCGGTTCAAGACAAATGGGACAGACAGAGTTACATTTATTATTGGTAAAGATTAGATAATAATTTGTTGTGCATCCCACTAATATTAAAGACGCGAAAAATGGTCCTGAACCGATTGCGGTGACTTTTATTAACGTAGATCTTTTTGGAAACTCGATGTCGTAAAAAGCCCTCACCCTGAACAGATTGTATCCAAGGTCCAAGGTCTCATCCAGCGTGTCCTCGCACCAGCCGCGCGCTCGGAGCCGCTTGAGGACACCGAGAGCCGCCACGCAGCACGCGACGCCGGTGTACGACTTGAAGGTTGATACCTTCACATCTATCTATCTAGTCACTCACCCTGAACAGATTGTATCCAAGGTCCAAGGTCTCATCCAGCGTGTCCTCGCACCAGCCGCGCGCTCGGAGCCGCTTGAGGACACCGAGAGCCGCCACGCAGCACGCGACGCCGGTGTACGACTTGAAGGTTGATACCTTCACATCTATCTATCTAGTCACTCACCCTGAACAGATTGTATCCAAGGTCCAAGGTCTCATCCAGCGTGTCCTCGCACCAGCCGCGCGCTCGGAGCCGCTTGAGGACACCGAGAGCCGCCACGCAGCACGCGACGCCGGTGTACGACTTGAAGGTTGATACCTTCACATCTATCTATCTAGTCACTCACCCTGAACAGATTGTATCCAAGGTCCAAGGTCTCATCCAGCGTGTCCTCGCACCAGCCGCGCGCTCGGAGCCGCTTGAGGACACCGAGAGCCGCCACGCAGCACGCGACGCCGGTGTACGACTTGAAGGTTTGATACCTTCACATCTATCTATCTAGTCACTCACCCTGAACAGATTGTATCCAAGGTCCAAGGTCTCATCCAGCGTGTCCTCGCACCAGCCGCGCGCTCGGAGCCGCTTGAGGACACCGAGAGCCGCCACGCAGCACGCGACGCCGGTGTACGACTTGAAGGTTTGATACCTTCACATCTATCTATCTAGTCACTCACCCTGAACAGATTGTATCCAAGGTCCAAGGTCTCATCCAGCGTGTCCTCGCACCAGCCGCGCGCTCGGAGCCGCTTGAGGACACCGAGAGCCGCCACGCAGCACGCGACGCCGGTGTACGACTTGAAGGTTTGATACCTTCAACGAACATATTCTTATTGGCAGAGGGACATTTAACGGTTTATTCCACTTTGATCACCTGGGTGATAGAAGTGGAAATTTTAGTGTCCTCAAATCACCTTGGAATCATATCACCCAGGTGAATTCAGTCGACAAAAGTGGTGTCCTATGATCACCTTGGAATTAAATCACCCAGGTGAACAAAGGCGGCTTAATTTTTCCGTTTAGTGGACTTTTATCACCCACTAAACCATGCTAATAAAAACTTCTAACAGTACATTCAGCATCACAATTTAAGTCAACCTGAATGTGGTCAGACGCCAATGTATAACTTGAAGGTTAGATACCTTCAAAGAACAGATTCTAACTGGAAGAGGGACATTTAACGATTAGAGTGACTGTGGGCATCCCAAGTCAATGACCACTTTCAGATTCTATTTTATTTTATTTTACGGATTAGCTCTTTGAAGTGGCAGTGGGCAGGACATATAGCACGGAGAGCAGATGGTCGTTGGGGCCGAAAAGTTCTCGAATGGAGACCGCGGATCGGAAAGCGCAGCGTTGGACGTCCACCAACGAGATGGACGGACGACTTAGTTAAGGCCGCGGGTTCACGATGGATGCAGGCCACTTATGACCGAAGCATCTGGAAATCTATGAGGGAGGCTTATGTCCAGCAGTGGACTTCTTACAGCTGAAATGATGATGAGATTCTATTTTTACCAACGAACATGCCTCGATATGAGGTCGGCCGCGTAAGAACTGGTGAGATTACCTTAACCGCTTCTAGCCAAACAGTCCGGAGGTCGCAGAAGACCACGATAGGTGGAAAGAAAATTGGAAGCTCAGGCTAAATTAAAAAAAACATGCCTAACATAGAGTAGATGGTAGGTAACAGATGGAATTCTACAAATTCCATACCTTAAATTACGCTAGTAGACTAATTGACTTTTAAGGCGTTTCTCCCGGATTGAAAAAATACACATAGAAATATTTAACAAGGAGAAATGCAGCATTAAAAAGTTTCACGAATCCCGTGGTATGATTCGCGTAAGTCCAGATTTCGTGGGATTATCGGGATCAATAGTAACCTATGTCCTTCTCCAAAGTCCCATAATCAACAAATTTACCTGTAAGAAGCGAAGTGCCTCGTCCCCCTAAGGATCCACCTCTCGGCGTCAACCTGTGTATACTGCGAGTGGTAGTTCTTGTCGGCGATGTCTACGGGACTGTGGAGTAAGGTCTCCGACTTGGGCCGCGGTATCATGTCGTCTCTGGAACATCATTGACATTTAGCGTGTCTGTTTGTCTGGATGCTTGATAGTGAATAGAACAGCGGCTTGGGAATTTGCTAAGTTTTCAATACATAAAACTATATTGGACCAGGTGCTATTTGTTCCTTATTCGAATCTATTTGGGGTCTTGCGATTGCGAATATTGCGAGTCCAACTCGCGGACGAAAGTGTCCGTACTACTATCACAATTGGGTAGGAACTCTAAAATGAACAATAAACCACCAACCATGTCAATCCGTGAAGGTAAAATTTATGTTACTACTGGCGCCAGTCTATCACCATCACTAGATGGCGCTAGTGGTAAAAATACATCGCGGTATCATTCCGTTTTTTTGTGACAAAAAACGCAATGATACCTCATACAACATGTATATGTTATATGAAGTAATTTTTTGTTTTATCATGTTTTATTTCAACCGTCTACCTATTACGGTTCATGAGATACAGCCTGGTAACAGATGGACGGACCGACTGACAGACATCCCGTTTTTACCCTTTAAGTACGGAACCCTAAAAATGGCCAGTAATTTAGAAACCAGGGAAGGTATGTTATCAGTTTGAAAAAAATCATAAACGGTTTGATTATTGAACCATCCTGAGACATGTCTCCACAAGCCATCAGCGAAATAAGGATCCTGCTCAGTTAAATACCTGTGGTAAGTGGCAACACTGAAAAGTTCCAACTATAGTGACATACCTGCCGTAAGTGTGGCCATCCTGCTTCGGACAATAAAGGAAGAAATCTTCGCCACGCAACGACATTAGTTGTTCGAGAGTTGGTCCTGGAGGAGCTTTCTCAGGGTTTACAGGCAACACTGGAGGAGGCTGGATGGGGGGAAATCATTATTGCCATCATTAATGGCCTATATTTCAGAACAGTCTAACGATCGGTATTTATTGATCATCATCAGACGGTGCCGACATTCAATCGGTCCAGTAAATTGATCTCATTTTACAGTCTTGTTTGTCTGAGAGACATTTGAAAGGCAACGTCAAATCAACGGTTTTCGCTGTCAGTAGTGAAAACCACCTAGGGGTTCCTTATTTGTTCCGTGCCGCGAGCGTCCCTCCCAAAGAGCTTTACGAAATAATCCGGTGTCGCGACTGCTTCCGCGTTGTTCAAATACCTACCTACTGCTGTGCAAAAATCCACACTTAATCGGTCGCCCATCGAAGTACTAATAGTTCCACTTCCCTGGTGGTTCGTTTAAGAGTGGATTTTTGATCAGCTATAGGTAAGAATATTGTGCAACTAAGTTAGGGATTGATGGAGCACCTGGAACCACCTTCTCATCATAGAACTCCTCAATTAGTAACGTTATAGGTTACAGTTTAGACTTGTCCCAGGCGGGAATTGAAACCAAGACTTTCTGAGTTGCAGCCGGGTAAACGAACGACGCCCCACTGAGGTCGTCAATTGACAAGTGAAATCTGGATTTGAACTCAGATTACACTTGTCTTGAATTCACAAAGTCAGTTCAAAAGTCTTACCTCTCGAGGCGTCTTCTGGTAGAAATCTTTGACTTTCCTCTTTGAAGTAGCCCTTGAAGTCGCGAGGCTCACAGCACTGAGGGAACACTGAGGGTATTGTCCCTGGAAAATATAGGTTCGACATTTAATACAGAGCGCCATCTCTCGACGGATTCACAGTAGTCTCTGCCGTGCCGATTCCATTTGAGTCGGGTAAACTTGGATCGCGCTAACGAAATGTCTCCGTAGCCATATAGAGACAAGGTCAATACAACAATACTCAACCTCAAACTTCTTCTTCTCAATCAATGAGGGCGTTGATGTGTAGACTGTCCCATTCGCTTCGACAATGCGCCTTCAGTGCGAGTCGAGGTAAATCTGGATCGCGCTAAAGAAATGTCTCAGTACAACAATACTCAACCTCAAACCTCTTCTTCTCAATGAGAGCGTTGACGTGTAGACTGTCCCATTCGCTCCGACAATGCGCCTTCAGTGCTTTGAAGTCGAGGTCGTATCGAGGCTCCCTGATCAGAGGTTCCTTTTGGACCACCTGAAAAAAATCACAATTTAAACAAACATTAAGTAATGTAACGAGTTTTGATGGCGATTCGAAGTAGCGCCGAGTCGGCTAGTGGTAAATAACCCGTTCTTATACTATTTGCAGTGAAAACCATGTAAGTTTGAAATCAAAATCGGTGCAGCCATTAAGGAAGACGGGTCAGGTTTTCGACAATCACCACAGGATCGGAAATTACGCGGTTGAAACTGAAGGACCTGCCAAGTCTGCATACAATATACACCTCTAGGTTGGTCAATTCCTTCCGAAACACGGACGACTGAGAAAAAGTGATTTCGGATCTTCTAAGAAAGGGTTTCTTGGAAATCCCCACGAGTTCGGGAGTTACGCGGATGAAACAGGGTGAGCTGCCTAGTGGTATACATACCACCGGCGTAACGGAGGAACATGCCTCTACCCACACTGTTACATTATACATACCTCTATGTTGGTCAAGGTGATCGGCGGCTCGGGCGTGCCTCTCCTCGCGGCCAAGAGGTCGCCGTAGTTAGTGAGGAAGTCCACCACGAACGAAGATATGCCGGCGTAACGGAGGAACATGCCTCTACCTACACTGTTACATTATACATACCTCTATGTTGGTCAAGGTTATCGGCGGCTCGGGCGTGCCTCTCCTCGCGGCCAAGAGGTCGCCGTAGTTGGTGAGGAAGTCCACCACGAACGAAGATATGCCGGCGTAACGGAGGAACATGCCTCTACCCACACTGTTACATTATACATACCTCTATGTTGGTCAAGGTGATCGGCGGCTCGGGCGTGCCTCTCCTCGCGGCCAAGAGGTCGCCGTAGTTGGTGAGGAAGTCCACCACGAACGAAGATATGCCGGCGTAACGGAGGAACATGCCTCTACCCACACTGTTACATTATACATACCTCTATGTTGGTCAAGGTGATCGGCGGCTCGGGCGTGCCTCTCCTCGCGGCCAAGAGGTCGCCGTAGTTGGTGAGGAAGTCCACCACGAACGAAGATATGCCGGCGTAACGGAGGAACATGCCTCTACCCACACTGTTACATTATACATACCTCTATGTTGGTCAAGGTGATCGGCGGCTCGGGCGTGCCTCTCCTCGCGGCCAAGAGGTCGCCGTAGTTGGTGAGGAAATCCACCACGAACGAAGATATGCCGGCGTAACGGAGGAACGCGCCGCCACCAATTCTGTACAATCGATACATTTCATAACCGGCCAAACAAATAACTGACTTAGGACCCGTCGCAGTCCAGTGTTTCGTCTAGACTAGAAGTTCATTAGACATTCCGTTCGTCGACTAAGAATTCATTCGAACTACAAAGTTTAGAAATATATTCGACATCTCGTTCTTCGATTATATATCTTTCGACATAGAGTTACGGACCCGTTATTTACCATTATCCAATTTATTGGGTAAGGAACCTGTACGGTCAACCGCACATACTTGTACTTTTCGCACAGACGGTGCGTTTGCGCACGCGCATGTCAGCTTTTCTTAATAGCATTAATTTTATATTAATAAATCAGTTTTCTCTTAGCATCCAACTCGGTCGGTTTCATTATCTTTTTCCTTCATTACCTAATAATCTTGTTCCAATATCTTTTCCTTAACTAATTAATGTGTGTGAGACTTACAACACATACAGAACCCTAAAATAAACACTGGACCAAGCGAAATCCGTATACGCAACGACGACGTTCGTTTGCATTTATCTTTACCACTGACGCCAGTATATCACGAGATGGCGCCAGTGGTCAAAATAAATCGCGGTAACATTGTATTTAACTTTGAAAAATCACGTTTGTTGTATGGGATATACATTTAAATTTTTAAATATTTGTGTTAGGTACTTTGTTTTTAGGATAGCAGCTACAAAAATACATCATAAGTGAAACTTACAACCGTCTAGCTATTACGGTTCATGAGATACAGCCTGGTGACAGACGGACAGACAGACAGGGGAGTCTCAGTAATAGGGTCCCATTTTTACCTTTTGAATACGGAACCCTGAATCCGGTCAAGTGCGAGTCTAGCTAATAGCTAGACGGTTGACCGGATAGACGGGGAACCGTAATCCGGTTTATAAGATACAGCCTGGTGACAGACAGACATACAGCAAAGTCTGTAATACTGTAATAGGACCCCGTTCTTACCCTTTGGGTACGGAACCCTAAATGAACCCTAAGTAAAAGATATTCAACTCACAGTTTATGAGGGTGTCCAAACTCATCAAGCATCATCGGATCAAATATATAAGCGATGGTCTTCACGTTCCCTCCTTCAGTGGGAGGATGGCCCCAAATCAGGAAATGTCTGTCTCCGCCAAGAGTCAGAATCATCATGTAGGTCTGGCCTACACGTTTCTCCATTAGACTGGGAAGGAAAATAGGAAAACTTGGAGAAAGCTCAACATTTGGTGACCTTTTTACAGGTCCCTTCTTCAGGATACTGTAAAGACCTGTAAAGGTCTGGAAACGTTGAGCGTTGAAACAATGCTAAAAGTAATAAATACCACGCGATTAAAACCGAAAATTGTCTATAATTTCAATACAACATCGCGAAAACAGAAGAAAAATCTAGTGATGTCTATTGAGAAGTAAGGAATGGGAAATATAGATTTAATTAATTGATTATAGTGACTCAATTAATTAAATCAAATATGTTTTTGCCATAAAACCTAATCTGACATGACCGACCAGTGAAGAAAACTAATCCACAGCGCGATCTGACGGCATATAGTGTAACTAAGTCGATTATAGGCTGCCAACAGCGTACCAAATGGTAACTAAGTGCTTACGCATACTATCAATAGATGGCACTATAACCAATTAATTTTATTGAAACCAAAAACTTATAAAACATAATTAAAATTAAAAACTAAATTATAACTAAAACTGATTAAAATAAAACTAACTAAAGACTAAACTAAATATAAATCAGCTAAATTATTGGTGGAGGGAAAAGTGCCCAGAATGAATGAAAGAATGAAAAAGGTTTTAGGGAAGAAAATATAGCTTTTAGCAGTAAAGCCGCCCATTTGTGCAACGTTTAAGTTAAGTATAAGCTTTCTAGTCCTTATTAATAAACGTGGAATAAGGTCGTTATAATTTTGCCACTTTTTGTTACAAAATTACAAATCGCCTACTAAGCCTCTACACAACGCTCCCATTATTTTTCTGGGTCTCTTACCGCCTCCCTTTAGGCCTGCAGGGCCCATAAGGGGGCGTTATCGCCCACTTTGGGAGCCCCTGATATAGACTGATAAACACATAACCCTCTTTGCGTCGCTAGTCGGGCAACAAGTGTAGCCGAGTCTCCTCAGACCATATAACATTACCTTGCGAATACTGGTATCCGTTAGGGTACATTCTATAGGTTCCTATAGGTAAACTTTCCCTGAATAATCAAACTCCAAGCATGGTACTTTTCAACTATTATATTCTCTTCTTTTACTTTTCTCAACTTTGATACACGTCTGGGCTCTGTCTCGCCCTCCAACCCAATGCCTCCATTTGGCCTAGCGTTCGTCTCAAGTGGCTTGGTATTCTTTTATATAAACATTTGCAAAAGTAAGAGCCAAACTAGTGAAGATTCAATTCAAATTAGGTTTAATAAATTAAACCTTACACAAGGGAGCGCTCACTACAAACTACAAGGGAGCGCTCACTACAAACTACAAGGGCGGTACTCACGCCATCAGATCCGGCTGTGCCTGTATATTGTCAGGGTGTTTGGCCAGCAGACCAGTTTCTACTTCCACCATCTTGACTGTGTACTTGGTGTCGTGGAGGAAGAATGAAGTCAGGAGTTGGTTCAGCTCCAGTTGGGGTTTACCTGGAAATCAATTCATCAATAATTAATAAAAACTCGGTCAAGTGCTATTGGGTCGGAACTAGGGCATGAATCCCGGAATCCCGGGATATCGTACTCCCGGGATCTTGGACGCAAAAGTTCGATATTATAATCCCGGGATTGAGTGATCCGATATCGAGAATTAAGAAATTTACCATTTGGGTATAAATCATTGATCTCAACCTAAAGTAGATATGGCATCTGAAGGAAGACTGTTGAACCAAGCAACTGCAGCCACACTATCATCAAAACGTTCAGTGACAGTTCAACAGCGGGCGAGGTCACACATATTAGAAAAATAATTTATTTCCCAGGATATCGTATAAAAACCTCCAAAAATAGTTCAAAATAACAAAACAAAGATCACGGGATCACCTTTTATCGGTTAATAAACGAAATAATTGTTAAAAAAACGTAAAAACTGAAAAATAAAATTGTATACAAATAAGCAAAGATCAACCTACCACAGAACGGACACTATGTTTGTTCAATATGAAAATGGTAACAGTACTTTCTTAGGACACCTTTGACCACAGACGACTAGATATCGCCGGCGGTTTCTCTTATGTTTGACTATCGGTTATTATTACGTAGTATTTGTTTTAAGCTATGCAATATAGCTTTTATCGCGGGCTTTGAGCCCGGTCACCGAATCAAGAAATTCCGTAACAAAAATAAAACTTAACACCCCCCCACTCCGCCTACCATGTCGCCATGGATATTTTTTTTTCATGAAACTTAATTCCTTATATAATTGAAAAATTCAAAACCTTACTTCAAAAAAAAGAAAAAATAACATTTGATAACCTTAAGAAAGTTATCTGTTGTGTAAGCTCTGTAAGACAGGCAGCTAAACTACACACCATCTTTATCTACCCAGTGAAAGTGCCCGACTTCAGCTTACATAATAGATTAAAGTCGAGTGTATGTATGTAAGAGAGGTTATTTTCTTATTTTTTTGAAGTAAGTTTTTGAATTGATTGAGAAATTTTTTGATGAGAAGGTGCTATGGGTGCTCCATCAATTTGATTTCCAAAAGTTCAAAAGTCCAAAAAATATTAATTTACTGCATTTTGGGATGCCATTCTGCTCATCATTTCGAAGGTTCTCATCAGATCTTCAATTAAATTTTTTGTGGCCAGTAGGCCACAATTTTTTTTTCTTTCTGATTTTGATGATGAGATTTTCACCTTATAAAAAAAAAGAAACATCGAAATCGGACATAATATACATAATATAGTAGAGCACAGCGTGAATATATTGAAAACCTCCTTCTTTTTTTGAAGTCAGTAAAAAATAGTGAAATTAAGGTGAAACCGCAGGGCAAGGAGTGTTGGGTGTTTAAGTATAAATTGATAACACCAATAACGACACGGGGAAAGCACACTTTACTTTGTGATTATTTATTTAATTTATAGAGAAATTATGCACACGTCCACTCTCATCAGAGGCCGAAGCCGATAGCTTTATCGTAGATATGCAACAGACACATACGTGTACATCCATATATACTCAACGATTTTTTAAAATTCTAATTCAAAGTTTAGGTAATTTCTTAAATAAATTTGTAGATTAATCGAATTGTCCTATCTGGCACGTTACACATTACTCTATGATGCTTTTGACTAAAACGTCACAAGCGTCATTTATTAAAGGGAAAAGCGCTGCCAGTGATATTATTTTTCATTTTCACAAAAGACGTTACAATATTGTCAGCGCTGTAGCGGCTTGTTTTATTGATTTCGTGTAAAAGGAACATGAAGTTTGTTTGAGACATCATCTCTAGTTACTACTTATTAACTCAATGGTATAACTTAAGCTTTTTAGCTATATTTTTCCTCATGGAATGATTGAATAGAACTATTAAAATTAAACCCAAATTAGTCTAACACCTGAGGAAGAACTTTAGAAGCGTAGGGAATAGGTAAAATGTTTAAAACAATAAAAGTAACGTGATTCATTGCAATTTTAAGACAAGTATTTTTTATACAAGCTCGCATGCAATTTTTTTCTGTTAACATCATTTTAGTGGTGCGCCTAGAATTTGGCGCGAAAGTTTAGACACTTTCGGGTTTAGGCTATTTCCATATTTCCGCCATATTTCCAAAATGATGGGGTGGACGGCCCTCGGGGTAACTTATTTACATAATGAAACCACTAGAGTCTTAAATATATTAAATATTTTAGATTTAACACATTTTTATTGTATTAAATTCGCCTTTTTAACGATATCTAAAATCCCAGTATCAATCCCGGGATCCCGGGATTGAGCTCTTAATATCGATATCATCCCGGGATTGAAAACCTTCCGATATTGCATGCCCTAGTCGGAACCCTAAAATGAACACAGGACCAACCAATCCGTGAACTCAACGAGAACGTTAAATTTATTTTACTACTGAGGTCAATCTATCCCTAGATAGCGCTAGTAGTCAAAATACATCGCGGTATGGTTGCGTTTTATGACAAAATCACTGACACACAGTCAGAGTCTACGTTCCTGATGAAGGCTTTTTAAAGCCGAAACGCGTCGAAGCATGGTTAATGATTGGTGTCACTAACACTAACACTAAAGCATATTTCTGCCGTATGCAAAGAGCGGTGGGAGGGTGGTGCTCTTTGCAAGCTGCACACTGCACGCTGTGTTATGTTATTATAACACTAGTCAGGTGTCGGGACTAAAAACTAAATATTATTCTTTTACCGAGTAGTTATGGAGTTTCGAAAAGTAACGCCTAATACAATCAATTATTTTAAAGATCTAAGCATTCATAGGGATAGACAGACAGCGAGAAGCGACTTTGTTTTATTATAATGTAGTGACGATAATATGGTATCAGATATCTCTACTGATATAATTATACGTCGGTAGGAACAAGCAATAATTATGCGTCATTGTGTAATATTAACGCAATATCATTCTTTGTTGTTGTATGATTTAATCGTCAACATCCGTCTCTTCATTTACAGAATCTCAGTTTACCTAGTACCTAGTTGGCGCCTCGGCGCCTCTTAAAACCCCTCAATTGCTTTCATCGAGGAGCTCATTAGCCTAGCCGTTCCTGCCGATCTTAAACGGTCGGGATCGGATCGGGATTAACGGGGTTAAGCAACGCTTGGCGCGGTCATTACTTTGATGGGTGACCGATCATTTGTGGGGCAAATTATCGGTCACCCATCGTCATTGTTAGTCATGGTCAAGTCCATCAAAGTTCACATAGTCACTATTGCGTAATCTATGTCTTAGATTACCAAATTGTAGAGTATACGGGCCAACCTTGGCTAGGTTATGTTTATCGAATCAATGAGTAACGAACTCAAATTGAAATGGACTCTAACGCTGTGTAATAAGGTGCTAGTTCGATGTCTTGCTGGGAATTCGTCTGGACCAGTCAAGGACGCGGTGAAAATAGATGAGGTACAGATCGGACATTTCAAACATGATAATAATTTTAATCTATATCTGTGTAAAAGAGAGTCGAGTTAGTTACACTATTTATAACTCAAAACTGAAACTATTTGGTTGAAAATTGGTGGGGAAGTAGCTTTAGAACCAGTAGAAGGACATAGGATTTTTTCCCTCTAAGGCGGAACAAAGTTCGCCGGGTCAGCTAGTATACCATAAGTATAAGACCTAAACTGAAAATTTCTGTCGGATTCATTGAAAATTGTTGATTATTTTCTGACGGAATGATTTTGAATATTATTGTTCAAAGCGTTTGAAGATGACATTGTTTCATACATATTGTGGTGTTGTTTCAAGACAAAACTTCTTATTGTTTCGACGCCTAGCACATTTTACCCGAAAACAGATTATTTTTGTTTGTTTATCCAGTTTAAAATTACCTATATACCTACCTATTTTACAGAAATAAATAATAACGGGTTGTTGTAGCCCAACGATAATACTAGAATAGGGTATGTAGTAACAATCTGCACACAAAACCCAAAGATACCCAAGAATTTGAACAAAAACAAAGAATTTGGTAAAAGCTAAAAGTAAAAAAGAAAAGTTGTTTATACCTACCGACCAAAATACGGATATTTAATCATTTTTTATGAGCGTTTATCTAATCGCAAACACGGCGGTAAACTATGTCGTATCTACAACATAATTACTCTATGTAATTCTGTTTCCGTAGGTATTTCAGTCGATACCAAACCCTCGCGATCACAGAACAATTCGCAGTTGTACGCTTGAAGAAAAACATAACCCTTTCTTCACAGTCGGGTAAAGAGATAAAAAAGTGTTAGAGAATAGAAACTACATCGAAATATTTTTAATAATCGACACAGTGATTATATTTTATGACCACAGTGGTTTGATTTTACACGTAAATTTGGTCAAATGTGAGTCTCGGTTGCGACACCGATTGCTACCAAGGTATCCAGCGGAATAAATATACACTTAGATCTAATGTACCTAATCAAATTACGTAGGATATGTTTATAATTTCATCTGCCCGACTTCAGACTTCAGGCGTTTTTTTACGATTTTTTATTATTCTGCTCCGTTTTAAAAGTCGGTTTTTAATTTTTTTTGGAGTAGGTTTATAATTTTTTTTGGAGTCGGCTTTAACTTTTTTAAATTTTTAAACAAGTTCCTAACAGCAATATTACTAGGTACTTCTTTTATCAGTTTCTATTAGAATCATCAATTTTAAAATAGGGGAGCTCCGAGATGGGGCCATTAAAAAATAGTAAGGATCTGACAAGGATCTTCGCAGTGATGATAGTGTGTAATCCAGATCTCTAGTTATCTTCATACCAAGTTTCATTGCAATCGGTTCAGTCTTTCTAGCGTGATCAAAACACAAACATAATAATATTAACTTTCGATTGTGTATGAAAGACTATCTTACTAATATTATAAATGCGAAAGTAACTCTGTCAGTCTGTTACGCTTTCACGCCTAAACCGCTGAACCGATATTGATGAATTTTGGTATAGAGATAAATAGGACCTTGGAGAAAGACATAGGCTACTTTTGATCCCGTAAATCCCGCGGGATCGGGACTTACGCGGATGAAACCGCGGGGTCAGCTAGTTACCTATAGATCTTTTATCTCTTTCCTATCTAATCAACAAACTTCTGGAGATAGTAAATGCGCGCGATAAACAGCTGCTTTCATTGATCTGTGTTGTCTTTGTGTGTTTTTTACAGTGAAAACAGTGTTAGTGTTGATTTTTGTTTGAGAAAACAGGTGTTTTTAGAGTAAAAACATGAAGTTGAGTGTATACAGACCGTTGTTTAGGTATTCGGCAAGTCAAAAGCACTTGTTCAGGTGAGTCCATAATATTTTAAACGATAGAGTGTCAATATTTTCTACATCATTGAAATCGTCGACCTATGTGATGCGTCGGGTAGGCGTATCCCCGACTGCAACGCAGAAAAGTGTGGGTTCAATTGCCGCCGGTAACAAGTATTTATGCTTAAATACATACTAACATACATCGCGGTCAAAATCATAACCCTCCTTTTCCGTAGTCGGGTATCTCACCACCTTCTCACCTGACGGTAAGTGACCCGACCCGTCTTCCTTGGTGGCTGCATCGGAAAATGGACAAGTTCAGTTGGCGCTACGACTTAGACCTTGTTGTAACAAGTCGCGGCCGAACCCTCTTTTGGTCACCTTTTACTACGGGCAGAGGATACGTTAGCCATATTCTTGTAGACCTGGGCTACAGGGCCCAACAAACATTGTTTACCATTTTGTTAGAACAAGTCGAGTCTATAGCGATATTTTTCTGGCTTAACTCTACTGGCCCCTGATTACGTAACTCTGTTGCTCACAAATTTCAATTGTTTCAATTGAGACTGCAATAGCAATTATTTAGCGACTGAATGACGTGAAAATGACGTGCTGTTTCAGATCGGTAACAACAGCCACAGAGCAGGTTTCGATAAAGGACGATCTGAAGCCATGGACCGATATACCCGGCCCCAGTTCGTTGCCCATCATCGGACCTATAAGGCATTTTCTACCGGGAGGTATTACTCGATTATCTACATCTACACTAATATTATAAAGAGGAAAGATTTGTATTTGTGTGTGTATGTTTGTAATGAATAAACTCAAAAACGACTGCGCCGATTTCAAAAATTCTTTCACCATTAATAAGCTACATTCACGCTGAGTAACATAGGCTAATTTTGATCCCGATACTCCCACGGGATCGGGACAAACGCAGGTGAAACTGCGGGACGAAACTAGTTAAAGATAGAAAAACACCCAAACCAGAAACATTTTTTTAATCTATTCAAGATAATAACTTTGATTGTAAAAAATATTATGTTTTTTTTTCTCTTACTTTTCAGGGGAATTTTATGAAATTGATGGCTTAGCGTTAACAGAGCAATTCTACAAAAAATATGGTAAAATAATGAAAATAGATCCGGTCAGAGTAAGCGGGAATAAAGACACGATCATAATGTTATTTGATCCTGAATCAGTCGCTCAGGTAAGTTTTTTTTATACTGTTTTATTTTGTTTGTCTTGTCTGCCGAGTCATCCATAATGTCAAAATATTGGTTGAACCCTGTTGTTTCAAATAAATTTTACAGGATGTTCATCCAAGAAAAATCAGATTATTGGTAGATTGCAGAAACTGAAGCAACTTAATTATGTTTAGGTAGAATAACTAAATACTAGAGATGGGCCGACTAGTCGGCATAATTTGCCGACTAGTCGGCAACTAACAATTATACAATAAAACCAATATTTATTCAATTAGTAGTACAGTTTAGAAGGTGGGTAGTCAGAAAATCGTAAACAAAACACGTCATAGCTTACATACATCATCTAAACATCTAAAATGTCATAACTATGGCTCAGCTCCATTTTTTTTCCAACTTTTATTTTTATTTCAACCATTTTTTCGAAGTTTCGCTACAGCTTTCGAAGTACAAACTTATCTAAAAATAGCAACAATCGCCGAGTGATCATGATTTACCCAAATATCTCGGAATTATAATGATCTGCATTTTTCCGACCGACTAGTCGGCTAGTCTGCTAGTCGGCAGAACCCCTAGTCGGCCCATCTCTACTAAATACATTTTCTGAACAACACTCAGCTTGTGTTACGGTGACTAGACAACGGATATAATACTTAGACGATAGAACGACGCTGTATTGAGTATCTTTCCCTATAATTCCAGGTGCTAAGAAGCGAAAACACGAGGTTACCAATAAGACCTGGCTTCGAAAGTCTAGAGTACTACAGGAAAGAGCACAAGAAAGGGATAAAATCTAATCAACCGACAGGATTAATCACAGAGTAAGTAGGTAGTCTTCTTCTTATTGTGTAATAGCAGATTCCCGCGGTTTCACCCGCGTAAGTCCCGATTCCGTGGGAATATCGAGATCAAAAGTAGCCTATGTTACTCAGGGTGAATGTAGCTTTCTAATGGTGAAAGAATTTTTAAAATCGGTCTAGTAGTTTCGGAGATTACCTCCAATATACATACATACATACATGTTACCAACGTTACCTCTTTATAATATTAGTATAGATGTAGTGCAGTGCAGTATAGTGTAGTGTAGTGTTCTTATTTTCGCTCACCTAGTGTTAAGAGTTGTCAGGTCGCCCTAAGCCTTAAACTTGACCTGACGACAGCTATTAGAGATTACAACCGGGATAAACTGCTTAAAAGGACAGTCTCCATTCTCTTTCTCCATACAAACGTAGTCGACGTTTTCCTCCCTGGATAAAGACATTAGAGCAAATATGTTTATGCCATAAAACCTATATCTGTCATGACTATGCATCTTTTGATTTTTTTTATTTTTTATTACTTCTAATTAGAGATGCAACGGATATCCGGTTGCTATCCGGTATCCGGCCTATCCGGCCATTATTTTACTAACCGGCCGAATACCGGATAGTTGCGCACTATCCGGCCGGATACCGAATAGTGATTCTGTTTGGTATTTAACTTTGAAAAATGGTTAGTTAGTATACAAGAAAACAACAACTAATTATCAATATTTGTTTATTAATATTACCTTTAACGTACAATTTAAACTTATCAAAAAGCCTCATTTGAAGTATTTAAGAAATCCTATGATCAGCATTAGGTATCCATTCAACCAATCGTAGCGTATCGTAAGTTAATTTTTAATCAAATTAAATAAGTGTTACCAAATAAATAAAAAGAGAGTTTAATTTTCATAATTAACTAACAGCAAATTGTAAAAATGTAGGTATCGTTTGGCCGGCCGAATATTCGGTATCCGGTATCCGGCCAAACAACTATCCGTTGCATCACTACTTCTAATTAGAAAATGAATAAAATCAAAAGGTAGATAGATGCATCTTTTGATTTTTTTATTTTTTATTACTTCTAATTAGAAAATGAAAAAAATCAAAATGTAGATGCATAGTCATGACAGATATAGGTTTTATGGCATAAACATACATTTGCTCTAATGTCTTTATCCAGGGAGGAAACAGTCGACTACGTTTGTATGGAGAAAGAGAATGGAGACTGTCCTCTTAACGTGCCTTCCGAGCACAGAGGAGCTCAAGAAAGTGATTTTTACATACACCGATTATATTATCGGTCACCCATCCAAGCAATGACCGCGCCAAGCGTTGCTTAACAAACACGATAATTCCGATAGGCGAGTGCAGCTAGGCCACGAGCTCCTTAGAAACTCAAGATGGCCTATACGCTTAATAAAATTGACCAAATTATCAGCGTGCTTAAATGCGTTAATTACAAAAAACGGGGCAAGTGCGACACTCGCGCATAAAGGGTTCCGTACCACTATCACAATTGGATACGGAACCCTAAAATGGTTAACAACAACCAATTTTTAAATTTTATAGGAAAATATGAAATATTTATCTTCGATTCTTACTCCCATCAAACGACCGAATCACTCAAAAAAAAAAAACCTTGGCACAAAAAAAATCTGAAACATAAAAGAAACTCTTTGGTAAGTGAAGGCAGACTGGTATATTTGACAGATAGGGCAGCCATTTTGAATTCCATGACCAACTCGATTTGTCCTCCTGTCCCTCTTCCTGTCCTGACTCCTTGTTATGTTTGAAACACGTTTGTTGTATGGGAGCCCCTTTTAAATAATTGTTTTATTTTGTTTTTAGTATTTGTTGTTGTAGCGGCAACCGAAATACATCTTCTGTGAAAATTTCAACCTTCTAGCTATTACGGTTCATGAGATATAGCCTGGTGACAGACGGACAGACGGACAGACGGACGGACGGACGGACGGACGGACGGACGGACGGACGGACGGACGGACGGACGGACGGACGGACGGACGGACGGACGGACGGACGGACGGACGGACGGACGGACGGACGGACGGACGGACGGACGGACGGACGGACGGACGGACAGACAGACAGACAGACAGACAGACAGACAGACAGACAGACAGACAGACAGACAGACAGCGAAGTCTCAGTAATAGGGTCCCGTTTTTACCTTTAGGTACGGAACCCTAAAAATGACGTTTTGTCTAGAGACATTTTACATTATCCGATATATTTTGGAGTAGGTATACTCAGGTTTAGAACGCACTGCGATTAAACGCAAGCGGTTTACGAATAGCTGAAAACGCAGAACCCCGTATCAACACGCAAAATCAGTCACAGAAAGAAACGCTAATGCGTGGGCTTGTGTAGAATGCTTTGCGGTTTTACATATGCACTTTGCGGTTTCAAATATACAGTCTTTAAACAATGCCTGCTTGGTTACAGAAAACTCAGGTTTCTAGTTTTATTCACAACGAAGTTACAGGAGGTGAAAATGGCCTTAACTAGTTCAAGAAAAGGATGGTACGACTGCCGTGCCCCAGATTTGTCAATGTTTTATATAAATTGGTTAAAGACTGGACGGGACTGGACTGGACTTTTTTAGGGGACTGGAGCGATCTGGCACTAGGCACTAGATAGGGATGAGTAGAAAGAAAGGAGGGAGGCCTTTGCCCTGCAGTGGGACAGTATAGGCTAGAAATGAATGGTTAAATTGTAAAGGTATAAAAAATAAATCGTTTATTTCCAGTCACGAGGAACCATGGAAGGAGTTTAGATCAGCAGTTGGTCCTCTACTCCTGCAGCCGAAGATCATCAAACTGTACCAAACCGGGCTTGATGAAGTGGCTTGTGACATGATCAAAAGGTAATCTATGGCGCAACCGGTAGGAACCGGTCGGTGCACTACAATGGATTGGTAGGGGTTGCAGGTTCAAACCCTGTCGGGTGCAGAATATTCAAAAGCATGTTTCCAAAACCATAAAAGGCATTGAATCGTCACTTATCGATTGCATCTTACGGCCGGCAGCGATGCTCGTTTTATTTTTACGACAGACGTAACAATTATTTCAGCGCTGAAGCGGCTTTTTATATTTTCGCATAAAAAGAACATGGAATGTATTTGGGACATCAGACCTCTAGTGGGTATCTTATAAAGAAGAAGTGGTATCGATATTGCAACAAGTTCACCGCTTTAACCTTACTTATGATGTAATAATGATCCGGTGTGCAAAGAGTAAAAAATTTAATATAACATTTTTTTTTCAGAATGAAATCACTTCGGAACGAAAAAAACATGATATCAACAGAAATTGACCGAGAAATGAACCTGTGGGCTTTGGAATCCATAAGTGTAGTGGCGCTAGGTTGCAGGTATGTATCACGTTACTGAAGACAAATGTAATTCAATCTATATTTATAAAAAGCTTTATCCTGACTTTGTTTGTGTGTATGTATGTATAAACTCAAAAACTACTGTATCGATTACAAAAAATCTTTCACTATTAGAAAGCTACATTCACCCTGAGTAACATAGGCTACTTTTGATCTCGATATTCCCACGGGATCGGGACCTACGCGGGTGAAACCGCGGGACGCAGCTAGTAATTAATAATTGTGTTTTAGACTAGGTTGCCTAGAAGCCAACCTGCCCAAAGACAGTCCTGCGCACGAGTTGATAGAATGCGTCCACGATTTGTTCATAATGGCCAACGAGCTCGACTTTAAACTGTCTTTCTGGAGGTATTTCTCCACGCCGCAGTTCAAGAAAGCCATGAAGCTTTATGAGAAGCAAGAATTGTGAGTATTCATGGACATTAAAATTTGTTTTGTAAAAGTAAGTGCCTACATTTATTCGTTTAGGTGCAAAATCTCCAGGTTGCAGAATATTCAGTATTTTTCCACATTATGGAACTTGGACATTCTGCGACCTGGACAATTTACTTACCACTGGCGCCAGTCTATTACTAGATGGCGCTAGTGGTAACAATACATTGGGGGGTTCATTGAGTTTTTTATGTCCTTAAATCACGTTTGTTGTATTGGAGCCCCTTTTATATATTTGTTGTTGTAGCCACTACAGAAATACATCATATGTAAAAATTTCAACTGTCTAGCTATCACGATTCATGAGATAAAGCCTGGTGACAGTGACAGACAAACAGCGAAGTCTCAGTAATTATAGGGTCCCGTTTTAACCCTTCAAGTACGGAACCTTTAAAACGATATTTTACCGTAGAAACCTAACACTTTCCTTTACGTTTCAGATTAGCACAACATTTCATAGATCAAGCGATGCGAGAAATGAAACCGAAATCAAAATCTGAAGACCAGAAGGGTATTCTGGAGAAAATTCTAGAGATCAATGAAGAATTCGCTCTCATTATGGCGGGAGACATGTTGTTCGCAGGCGTGGATACGGTAATATTGGCCTAATGATAGCACAGTCAAACACTGGCGTGAGAGGCGAGGGATACAATGTGGCAAGAAGGAAAAATGCCATGTGGCCATGTTGCTCGTTATGCGATGCGCTATAATTGTTCTATACAGACTAAGTAATTTGAAGCAACCAATAGCGGTTCTAGGACCTACTGGTTTTCTCAAACCAAAAACTTTGTATAACTGGTGCGCGAGGCTGCCTGTGTAACATTTGCCTGTACCAAATGTTACACGCGCGCAGCATCTCAGATCTATCCTATTTATGGTTCAAGATGGAGTAGGCTTGCCAAGAACCTTTACCACCCTCTCAGTTCAGACGATCATACCCATAAAAATGGTCTGGAGACTCCTGGCTTACAGGATCGGTGTAATTAATTGGCTTTTTCTTCTAATTAATTAGGTAATTAATTGGCATTAATTGGTTGTATTGAAATTAAAGACATTTTTCGGTTTTAATCGCATGGTGTTTATTAGATACTTTTAGCATTGTTTCAACGCTCAACGTTTCGAGACCATTACAGGTCCCTTCTTCGGAATTGAAACAATGCTACAAGTAATAAACACCACACGATTAAAACCGCAAAATTTCTTTAATTACAAATTGGCTTTTTTAGGCAGCAAACACAGTCCTTGCAACCCTATATCTTCTAGCAACGAATAAAGACAAGCAGACAAAGCTGCGTGAAGAATTGGCCACGGACGAGAAGCACGCTTACCTAAAGGCCTGCATAAAGGAAGGTATGAGGATCATGCCGGTCGTTTCTGGGAACATCAGGAAGACTACCAAGGAGTATGATATCTTGGGATACAGGATACCTAAAGATGTAAGTGGAAACTTAATCTAGGTATATAAAATTCAGAATCCTGACTCGGTGATACCTATCAACGTTCAGAGATATATTTAATTTAACAGTCATATTGTCCTACAAATTGCGTGGTACGTTATCCCGGTCCTACGCTCAAAAGTAGTAGTACAGATCCTACCTCTGTTATCTACCACAATCGAGAGTTTCTTAAAATTTGTTTGGCGTCTCATCAAAGTGAAGCTACTCACGGAAAATTAGCTTGATAGTAATCAATTTCAAAAATGTACCAGGGATCCCGGACTAAATGTAGCATATCTTGATGATGGATTGTATTTCTCCCCAGATGCCGGTAGTCTTCAACCACCAATACATGTGTCTGATGGAGGAGAACTTCCCTTCCCCCCAGGAATACATTCCCGAGCGCTGGCTGGTCAGCAAAGAGGACCCCCTCAGCCACAGACATACCAGCCCGATGGTCTACAACCCGTTTGGATTTGGTGTCAGGATGTGTGTCGGTGAGAGATATTTTGTAAATTACTTATACAAAATCCGGCCAAGTGCGAATCGGACTCGCGCACGAAGGGTTCCTTACCACTATCACAATTGGGTACGGAACCCTAAAATGAACACTGGACCAACCAATAATCCATGAACGCAACGCGAACATTACAATATAATTTACCATTGGCGCCAGTCTATCACTCCATCACTAGATGACGCTAGTGGTAGAAATATATCGCGGTATCGTTGCGTTTTATATCAAAAATTACGTTTGTTGTATGGGAGCCTCTCTTAAATATTTGCTTTATTATGTTTTTAGTATATTTGTTGTTGTAGCTGCTACCGAAATATATCTTCTATGAAAATTGAACAGTCTAGCTATTACGGTTCATGAGATACAGCCTGGTGACAGACGGACAGACAGTGAAATCCCGTTTTTACCCTTTGGGTACGGAACCCTAAAAAAGGGCGAGAGTTTATCTATACTAAAAATGAAAAAAAAACTTGTCAAGTGAGAGTTAGACTGGACCTGACTAGGATCTTCGGAGTGATGAACGGGATTACTCCTCAAAATCCATTTACTTTTTCACTTTCGAACAAGTAGATTTTATTAATCTATCTATTTACTATTATAAAGCAGAAGAGTTTGTTTTTTTGTTTGTTTGTTTGAACGCGCTAATCTCTGGAACCGCTGGTCCGATTTGAAAAATTATTTTAGTGTTAGATAGTCCATTTGTTGAGGAAGGCTATAGGCTACTTTTAATCCCGATATTCCCACTGGATCGAGACCAACGCGGGTGAAACCGCGGGACGCAGCTTTTATTAATATTTTATAGTGTGTAATATATACTTTTTTCTAGGTCGTCGCATAGCCGAGTTAGAAATGGAAACGTTTATGGCCCGATTGATAGAAAACTTCGAAGTGGACTGGTTCGGTCCGCCGCCGAGGATCGAACAGATGTCCCTCAATTACTTCAAAGGACCCTACAACTTTGTTTTTAAGGACGCTAAGTAACCTCGATTATAATAATAATTAATCTTTATTTAGCCAAAAACATATTACCAATTGTACTATTCTTAGAAAAAATAAACATAAATAAACATTAATATATTAGACGTTTACATCAACAAGAGTACAATCAAACTTAAGCTTCTGTTGCCGAACTAAGCGTGAGCTTGTAATACGGCATCCAGCGCCTTCCCTCCACAGACACATCATCAGTAAGTTGTATTGTTTTGTTTATTTGAATTTGCTCAAGAAAATTATTTGTGAAAATAACTAATTAGTACTTCAAATTATATAAGTAGTAAGTATACAATTATCGAATTTATGATTAGTGTTGAGTTTACATAAAAATTAATCCAAATATACTGTGAAATATAAATATGAATATGAAAAACAATTTTTAAGAATATATAATGGGTATAAATAAATATATGACGTATAATATCTAATATATAAAATGAATGAATTATTAAAATTATTGAGGTGATGCATGCAATATAAAATGGATATTGTGAATGTAAGGAAAGTGTGCATGCGTTATTTTTAATAAATTATTTTACCATGTTACTTGATTTCTTTTTATAAATAAATCGCGATTATTTCGTAAAAATATTGGAACATATCCATATTGCGATCCTCACCCTTATAGCACTATAACAATATTGAAACACACTGTTATAGCACTATAACAATATTGTAACACATCGTTATAGGATTATAACAATATTGAAACTAACTTTTACAGCACAATTACAATTTAAAACCCCCACATCTGCCCTTATAGCACTATTACATTATTAAAACTCACCTATAGTACTATAACAATATTGTAACCGCCAATTATAGTAGTATATCATATTGTATCTAACCCTTATAGCACTATAACAACATTGTAACTCACCTTTATAGCACTTCAAAGCGAGCATGCATCTCTTATAGAAGGCGTCTCCGTTAGCGATGACGTCATCCACGTCGTGTCTCACTAGTTGGGAGGTGTCCTTCTCTTCTAATAGAGCTCTACAGACGACTGCTATACAACCCTTATAGCACTATAACAACATTGTAACTCACCTTTATAGCACTTCAAAGCGAGCATGCATCTCTTATAGAAGGCGTCTCCGTTAGCGATGACGTCATCCACGTCGCGTCTCACTAGTTGGGAGGTGTCCTTCTCTTCTAATAGAGCTCTACAGACGACTGCTATACAACCCTTATAGCACTATAACAACATTGTAACTCACCTTTATAGCACTTCAAAGCGAGCATGCATCTCTTATAGAAGGCGTCTCCGTTAGCGATGACGTCATCCACGTCGCGTCTCACTAGTTGGGAGGTGTCCTTCTCTTCTAATAGAGCTCTACAGACGACTGCTATACAACCCTTATAGCACCATAACAACATTGTAACTCACCTTTATAGCACTTCAAAGCGAGCATGCATCTCTTATAGAAGGCGTCTCCGTTAGCGATGACGTCATCCACGTCGCGTCTCACTAGTTGGGAGGTGTCCTTCTCTTCTAATAGAGCTCTACAGACGACTGCTATACAACCCTTATAGCACTATAACAACATTGTAACTTACCTTTATAGCACTTCAAAGCGAGCATGCATCTCTTATAGAAGGCGTCTCCGTTAGCGATGACGTCATCCACGTCGCGTCTCACTAGTTGGGAGGTGTCCTTCTCTTCTAATAGAGCTCTACAGACGACTGCTATACAACCCTTATAGCACTATAACAACATTGTAACTTACCTTTATAGCACTTCAAAGCGAGCATGCATCTCTTATAGAAGGCGTCTCCGTTAGCGATGACGTCATCCACGTCGCGTCTCACTAGTTGGGAGGTGTCCTTCTCTTCTAATAGAGCTCTACAGACGACTGCTATACAACCCTTATAGCACTATAACAACATTGTAACTTACCTTTATAGCACTTCAAAGCGAGCATGCATCTCTTATAGAAGGCGTCTCCGTTAGCGATGACGTCATCCACGTCGCGTCTCACTAGTTGGGAGGTGTCCTTCTCTTTTAATAGAGCTCTACAGACGACTGCTATACAACCCTTATAGCACCATAACAACATTGTAACTCACCTTTATAGCACTTCAAAGCGAGCATGCATCTCTTATAGAAGGCGTCTCCGTTAGCGATGACGTCATCCACGTCGCGTCTCACTAGTTGGGAGGTGTCCTTCTCTTCTAATAGAGCTCTACAGACGACTGCTATACAACCCTTATAGCACTATAACAACATTGTAACTTACCTTTATAGCACTTCAAAGCGAGCATGCATCTCTTATAGAAGGCGTCTCCGTTAGCGATGACGTCATCCACGTCGCGTCTCACTAGTTGGGAGGTGTCCTTCTCTTCTAATAGAGCTCTACAGACGACTGCTATACAACCCTTATAGCACCATAACAACATTGTAACTCACCTTTATAGCACTTCAAAGCGAGCATGCATCTCTTATAGAAGGCGTCTCCGTTAGCGATGACGTCATCCACGTCGCGTCTCACTAGTTGGGAGGTGTCCTTCTCTTCTAATAGAGCTCTACAGACGACTGCTATACAACCCTTATAGCACTATAACAACATTGTAACTTACCTTTATAGCACTTCAAAGCGAGCATGCATCTCTTATAGAAGGCGTCTCCGTTAGCGATGACGTCATCCACGTCGCGTCTCACTAGTTGGGAGGTGTCCTTCTCTTCTAATAGAGCTCTACAGACGACTGCTATACAACCCTTATAGCACTATAACAACATTGTAACTCACCTTTATAGCACTTCAAAGCGAGCATGCATCTCTTATAGAAGACGTCTCCGTTAGCGATGACGTCATTCACGTCGCGTCTCACTAGTTGGGAGGTGTCCTTCTCTTCTAATAGAGCTCTACAGACGACTGCTATACAACCCTTATAGCACTATAACAACATTGTAACTCACCTTTATAGCACTTCAAAGCGAGCATGCATCTCTTATAGAAGGCGTCTCCGTTAGCGATGACGTCATTCACGTCGCCTCTCACTAGTTGGGAGGTGTCCTTCTCTTCTAATAGAGCTCTACAGACGACTGCTATACAACCCTTATAGCACTATAACAACATTGTAACTCACCTTTATAGCACTTCAAAGCGAGCATGCATCTCTTATAGAAGGCGTCTCCGTTAGCGATGACGTCATTCACGTCGCGTCTCACTAGTTGGGAGGTGTCCTTCTCTTCTAATAGAGCTCTACAGACGACTGCTATACAACCCTTATAGCACTATAACAACATTGTAACTCACCTTTATAGCACTTCAAAGCGAGCATGCATCTCTTATAGAAGGCGTCTCCGTTAGCGATGACGTCATTCACGTCGCGTCTCACTAGTTGGGAGGTGTCCTTCTCTTCTAATAGAGCTCTACAGACGACTGCTATACAACCCTTATAGCACTATAACAACATTGTAACTCACCTTTATAGCACTTCAAAGCGAGCATGCATCTCTTATAGAAGGCGTCTCCGTTAGCGATGACGTCATTCACGTCGCGTCTCACTAGTTGGGAGGTGTCCTTCTCTTCTAATAGAGCTCTACAGACGACTGCTATACAACCCTTATAGCACTATAACAACATTGTAACTCACCTTTATAGCACTTCAAAGCGAGCATGCATCTCTTATAGAAGGCGTCTCCGTTAGCGATGACGTCATCCACGTCGCGTCTCACTAGTTGGGAGGTGTCCTTCTCTTCTAATAGAGCTCTACAGACGACTGCTATGCAACCCGTTTGGGAACCTGGAATTCAATTGGAATTCGATATACTATAAATTACATGATCGTTTAGAAATGTCAAGATAGATTCTTCTTCTGTTTTCGCGATATTGTATTGAAATTAAAGACATTTTTCGGTTTGAATCGCGTGGTTTTTATTACTTTTAGCAGGTCTCTTCTTCAGGATAGACTCATTCTGTCTATCCTGAAGATGAGACCTGCTAAAAGTAATAAAAACCACGCGATTCAAACCGAAAAATGTCTTTAATTTCAATGTCAAGATTTTAGAGTGGTTTCGGAACGCGCCCCCCGATGAGAAGAAACCCCATGAAGATTGTCAGGATTGCCGAGTTTTTTGAAACTCATTGCAATCCCGCGTTGCGTGAGAGAATCTGCATGATTCTTAAATTTTAATGGCCTTAGTGCGGGTCTCGGGAACCTCCACCATAAAACGGCGTTGCATTTTAGTATTTCCATCAATGGAAATAGTGGGATCCACCCGTAAGGTCTTACTAATATTCTTGTAAGTCCCGATCGTAGTGTTTGGAAGCACCTATCATTCAACGCGGGTGAAACCTCAGGGCGTATTTCGATGAAAACTAACCGCAATGAGTGGAGGAATATCGTTTCGAGTTACACCCGATGCTACCTTGAAGCATCATCTTATTGCGTTCCACTTGGCTGAAGTTGTGCCAGATCTAAACGAAAGATTGGATAGTTAGGAGAGATATGATTCCTAAATACGCGTTCCCGAGGTCTTGACAGATAGACGGTTCTCTTATAAAATAAATAAATAAATAATGAGCCCGTTAAATTGCCTTTGTTACCATTATACCAGATTCCCAAAATACCAGATGACCGAAATACCAGATTCCTATTATACCAGATTGCTGCGATGTATTGATGCGACATAAGCAGGGGCTGCGTGTCAACGAGATGAAGATGCTGCGCTGGATGTGTGGAGTGACGCGAAAAGACCGCGTCAGAAACTCCCGCATCAGGGGCAGCCTTCATGTCCGAGACATTGCAGACAAACTGCAAGAATGCCGCTTACGGTGGTACGGCCACGTTCTACGAAAACAAATGTCTTGCCATGGCGCCTCCGCCCGGCCGCGGCAGATTGGGAAGACCCAAGAAGTGCTGGCTTGACGTCGTAAGATCGGATATGCGTGCAAATGGCCTCACTACGCGGGATGCCGAAGATCGTGCAAAGTGGAGACGTAAAAGTAGGAAAGCTGACCCCGGGCTGAGAGAGGGATGCAACCGGGAACAACGCTCGGATGATGATGATGATGCTATGTATTGATGATTGTAACAGTACATTTTCTGGTAAAGTGAATCTGGTATAATGGGAATCAGGTATTTTGGGAATCTGGTTTATGGGAACAAAGGTTAAATTGTCCCACTAGGGCGTGGGGCTATTTTTAGAGACGTTAGGCAGTAAGACACCACGGGAGCCTACTCCGGATTGGCGAATGTCCCATGCCTGCGGACCGTGGTGAGTCATAAGACATGTCGGTTTCCTCACGATGTTTTAATTCAACGTTGAAGAGCGATGTCTTTTTTCTTAAAGAAAAAGACATTGGTGCGCGGTCGGCCTGGATTCGAAACCATGACCCTCTGAATGAAAGTCGGGGTATCCATCACTAGAATACCACCGCTTTTCAAAAAGGATCTTATAAGGATTCCTTTTTTAGGGTTCCGTACCCAAAGGGTAAAAACGGGACCCTATTACTGAGACTTCGCTGTTTTACCTTTTTACCTAGACTATACCCGAGTTCTTATACCCTATCTCTTCGTAGCTTCATCTCACTCTAACACTAGGTGAGAGAGTGAGACACAACACTACAGTACATCACTCACCCGGTTCAGTTTGGAGCTCTCTTGCAGCGGTTGCGTGATTTCTTCTTGAGGTATGCGCGTACGCCGCGCACGCATCCGACGCCGCCGCCTGTAGGGCGGCACCCAGCGGCGTAGCTTCATCTCGGGGACCTCTACTACCTAGGGAGGGTAAAAACATTCTGTGAATAGCAGACAGCGCCATCTATCCCCATAATGTAAGTTGTACGAGCCAATATTGCACGTACAGCACTTTACTTACTATGACTTAAGAGGACAGTCTCCATTCTCTTTCACGATACAAACGTAGTCGACGCACGTTTTCCTCCCTGGATAAAGACATTAGAGCAAATATGTTTATGCCATAAAACCTTTATCTGTCATGCATGACTATGCCCCTGGCCCCTACCTTTTGATTTTCTTTATTTTAATTTTTTTTTAATTTTATTACTATTCATAGTTTTGACTATGAATATATTGACAGATATAGGTTTTATTTGCTCTAATGTCTTTATCCAGGGAGGAAACAGTCGACTACGTTTGTATGGAGAAAGAGTATGGAGACTGTCCTCTTAATATGAATCAGTCGTAACATGAACGCCTAGCGTACCTAACATAGGTTGTACGATTCAATTAATACCTTTCCATAATATCAACGTGGTTTTGTGTAACTATAACTAGGAATTAAAACCACTATACAAGGTAGAAGCCCCGACATGGTTCTTGGTCCTTCGAGCCGGATTCTATGAACGTCACACAGTGCCATCTAGCTAAATGGTAAACTAGTGTTATGATGACTAGACAACGGGTTTTTTTTCTCGGGGTATATCTGCGATCAGTTCTCGAACTATAAGCAGATGTTATCTAGGTTGTTGATCTAGCGTGGGAGCGAGGCCTCCATTGAGACACTCTACTCATATGTATGTAGTCTCATATGTATGTATGTATTTACAAAAAAAAAGTATACTATGTAGTATTTCCGTTGTCTAGTATCCATAGTACAAGCCTAGTGCTTAGTTTGGGGCTAGATTGCGCTGTGTATAACGTAATGCAAAATGTATTAATTTATTTATTAAATTGTCGCGTAGCTCCAAGGTTGTCTTCCGCTTTAGCCTCTGCAGTAGGCCAGAATTGATTTTTCCCGGACGGTTAACTATAAATTTATTTGAAACATTAGTTTTGAAAACAATGCTTATTAAAATTGAGGATATTTACTAGGTCCTGTATGTTGTGAAAACACGATTACAGAAAATGTTCTCGATAGAGTATAATCACAAACTTGTCTCTAAATTTTACAAATAAATAGAATTAGTCAGTCATTATTTAACTTATACAAATAAAACTTTGTAGTTGAAATGATCTTAGTTCAATGCAGGGCATCTATGATTTGAAATTCAAAATTGACGATTTGGTTATCTTATTTGATTACCAATTGTTTGATTTTTCGCTCTAAAATTTTACGTCCTTCATTAACACATCTGAAATTCGCTAGCGCTATCCTTGTCACGCAATTAGGGCTATATGGGCCCTTAAAGGTTTCTTGTTGACTACGAAACCCTAAAAAATCTACCGCTAAACCTCTAATCTAAAAAGTCGGACATTATTATTTACTTTCTTCTAGGTTTTAAACCGATTACGGCCATTTGAGAATTAATCAACAATGTCTTGAACTCACAACAGGGGGTAGTTTCTGCGGCGGCGGCGGTGGCTGCCACGGCCTAGTCCGTATCTTTACTTTACTAATCTCCGGCCAACGACGTTTGAAGCGTTGCTTGCGAAGCATCGAACGGTATTCCGCTTCTCTGTTGAGAAATTAACGTAAACTGTATCAAAATCGGCTCATCATTCTTTTGAAATTTTAATTTAGACACTTTAATGATAATAAAACCCACTGATTATTAGGTTTCCGTACCCAAAGGGTAAAAACCCGCCCAAGTGCGAAACTCGCGCACGGTGATTTCCGTACCACTATCAAAATTGGGTACGGAACCCTAAAATGGATTACAACAACTTTTAAATTTGATGAGAAGATGTGAAATATTTAACTTCGATTCTTACTCCCATCCTACGACCGCATCTCTCAAAAAAGAAAAAAAGAAAACTTTGTCACAAAGAAAATCTAAAACTTATAAGAAACTCTTTGGTAAGTGAAGGCAGACTGGTATATTTGACAGACAGGGCAGCCATTTTGTATTCCATGACCTCCTCGATTTGACTCCGTCCGACCAATCAGAAGCGACCTCACATTGTAATAAAATTCCCTTGTTGGTTTTGAAACACGTTTGTTTTATGGGAGCCCCTCTTAATTGTTGTTGTAGCTGTTGTTGTAGCGGCTACCGAAATACATCTTCTGTGACAATTTCAACCGTCTCGCTATTACTGTTCAGCGAAGTCACATTGTAACAATGTAAAAATACGCTGTAAAAATAAAAAAAAATGTTTCTCCGTTTTATTTCATTTCGAATGAATATTTTGGAAAACCTTGTGGTGGGGACCCTTTAAAAGTAAAATCTTAATCCGAATAATATCGATATTAAGGTAGAAAACTAAATTTTTCATAATTTATTTTGGTATTAAGGTTGTATGGAAATGGTAACAGTCGCCATGTTCTTAAGAGGGATTGGTGATAATCATTCTGATTTCGAGTCCGTGTTCGATTACGCCGCGAAAGATTAATTTAAAATCTCAATTACGACGTAATCAAATTAAGAGGTTAGTCTCCAAGAAACGCAAGAATAGACACTTACAGCTTTAGAAAATAAAAGGCCTTCATTAAACGACGCTACAAAACTAAACGTGATTGCTTATGATGACAGTCTTCATTCTCTTTCTCCATACAAACGTAGTCGACGTTTTCCTCCCTGGATAAAGACATTAGAGCAAATATGTTTATGCCATAAAACTTATATCTGTCATGACTATGCATCTACCTTTTCATTTTTTTTTTTATTTTTTTTTATTTTTTTATTAGGTACTATTCTAATTAGAAAATGAAAAAAATAAAAAGGTAGGGAGAAGAGAGAAGAGAAGAAGAAGAGGGTAGAGTAGTATGGTAGGGTAGCAGTAGTAGGGTAGGGAGCAGTAGTAGGGTAGGGTAGCAGTAGTGGGGTAGGGTAGCAGTAGTAGGGTAGGGTAGCAGTAATAGGGTAGGGTAGTAGTAGGGTAGGGCAGTAGTACGGTTGGGTATTAGGTTGTTTTGGTCAGCTAGTTAGTCATATAAAAAATAATTAATATTAGATAATAGATATTATAACATTGGGTATTAGGTTTTTTTGGTCAGCTAGTTAGTCATATAAAAAATAATTAATATTAGATAATAGATATTATAACACCTTTGCATACGAAATTCTTGAGAAAATAAATTATCTTTATCGTAATTATCTACTTACTCTACTTATCGTATCTATCTAGTCCTCATATAGATAAATAGCAGCTCCCAGCGGTTTCACCCGCATAAGTCCCGATCCCGTGGGAATATCGGGATAAAAAGTAGCCTATAGCCTTCCTCAATAAATAAACTATCTAACACTGAAAGAATTTTTCAAATCGGACCAGTGGTTCCTGAGATTAGCGCGTTGAAACAAACGAACTCTTCCGCTTTATAATATTAGTATAGATTACTAAGGTACCTAGCCTTAGTAATTTATCTATATCAGGACTATATATACACTCGCGCTGACCTTCAATTTTGTTATTTCGTTGAATTTTATTCGCGACCAAAACATTTTTGGATTGAAAGACTGTAAAAAATAATTTCTAAACTGGGGCTAGAGTACTTATAGTGAAAAATTAAATCATTCATTTTCGAAGTTAAAAAGTGCGTCAATCTGCGCTTGACAATATTTCTTGGAACTGTTCCGCAGTGTAGTGTAAACATCTTCCGGTGTTCGGTTGCAAATTCCAGATCTTTTAAACTCAAGACATAAATAACTTCACAACTAAATCAAAATGTCTGATCTGAAGTTAATTCCGTCAGAAATGTTAACATTAATACCCCTTTACGGAGGTGATAAGAGCCTCCTAAATGTATTTCTACGAAAATGCGAGTACGTCATAAATATTTATAAAGGTGTTGATAACCCTGAGCAGGATGTTTACGTGATGCACGCTGTAACCAGTAGATTAACTGGCGATGCTGCAACGATAACCCAGCGGGAAGACGATCTTACCTGGGACGAACTTAAAGCCTTATTGATCCAACGTTTTGAGGATCATAGAACTGAAGAATCTATCGCAATGGAGCTAGAAAACATAGAAATCAATCAAGGAGAAAGCTATATCGATTTCTATAATCGCATACAATCCATTAAAACGGTTTTACTAACAAAAGTAAATGAAACAAACTCATCGTACAAAGACTTGGAGATATCAATGTACAATAGTAAAGCTCTTGATGCATTTTTATATAGTTTACCGGAGTATGCCATGTTCAGCCATGTGAGACAAAAGAGCCCTCAAACATTAGAAGAAGCCTTGGAAATAGTTGTAGAAGAACTTAAATTCTATGAAAAATATAGATTGAAAAATAAAGAAAAAAACCCTCCTAAAAATAAACCACCGGCCAAAGTCATGCCGGCATCGTCATTGGAACCAAAACCAGCAAGAGGTGTAACGACAACCGCAAGTCAACCTCAATCGAAAATGTTTACATTCAAGCCGCCGGCATCGGCAATTGAAGGTGCGGGTGGAAGTCTCAAGGATCGTATAACAGTAGCTAGTCTTCTTACAAATACAGGAACGACAACCGCAAGTCAACCCCAATCGAGCGTATATACATTTAATCCGGCATTTGGAAGTCGCAATGATAGTGTAGCCACACGAGCCTTGATCGCTCCACCAGGACTAGCAGGAGGTGAGAATTCATTGTTTGGTGGCGCAAGATCTAGTTTTGGAACGACAACCGCAAATGAACCTCAATCAACAGGACTATTTGGAGCCTCGGGAACGACAACCGCAAATCAACCTCAATCAACAGGACTATTTGGAGGCTCGGGAACGATAACCGCAAATCAACCTCAATCAACAGGACTTTTTGGAGCCTCGGGAACGACAACCGCAAATCAACCTCAATCAACAGGACTATTTGGAGGCTCGGGAACGATAACCGCAAATCAACCTCAATCAACAGGACTTTTTGGAGCCTCGGGAACGACAACCGCAAATCAACGTCAATCAACAGGACTATTTGGAGCCTCGCCTGGTAATGTCGTCAATCCCCAAAAACCAATAGAATCAAAGAGTGAAAATAATGCGGAGAGCAATATTACACTTTAAGATTTTTAACTTTTAGAGTCAAGATAAACACACTGCATGACAGCTGCAATTCGCAGTTGGCTTGCAGTAACGCAGCGTACTACGTGGACGATTGGATGCGAACGCGATTGCGAAGCGATCCGATCCGGTGCGATGCGGAAACAAGGAACAGTCGATAGCTATTGAAGTGTCCTACGTGACCAAATGCACGTAAAGTGCGATGCGGCGCGATTCTCGACTGTTCCTAGTTTCCGCGCCACACCGCGCTGCATCGCGTTCGCATCCGATCGCCCACGTAGGACGCTGCGTAAGTGTACGATTGCAATAAAACTGTAAAACAACTGTGTAGCCCGAAAGCATTGATGTGGAGTGTTCAGTTCTAATACTCGGGTTTTAAGCTATTGCTACTTGTACTATGTATGTATTCTGTGCTATTGCATAGCTTTGAGCGCGGCCACCGAATCAAGAAATTCCGTGAATGAAGCTCGGCCGATTTTTTATTTTTTTTTAACTAACCTTTAGTGCCAAAATGTTGAATTCCCAAAATGTTGAATTCCTAAAATTTTGAAATCCCAAAATGATGAATTTCTCAAAATGATGAATTTCTCAAAATGTTGAATTCCTAAAATGTTGAATTTCCCAAAATGTTGAATTTCCCAAAATGTTGAATTTCCCAAAATGTTAAATTCCCAAAATGTTGAATATCCCGAAATGTTGAATTCCCAAAATATTGAATTTCTAAACTGTTGAAAACACTTACAGCCGGTTGCACCATAACTTGTGAAAATAAAATGTTGTTGTTCCACGCTTTTGAGACACGTTATGCTGTTACTTTATACTTTACTCGCAGCTCCCCGCGGTTTCACCCGCATAAGTCCCGATCCCGTGGGAATATCGGGATCAAAAGTAGCCTATAGCCTTCCTCAATAAATGGACTATCCAACACCGAAAGAATTGGGCTTTTGAATTTTTTTTTTTTTTTTGTGAAAAATGGAAAGATCATATATGAATTTTATAACAAAACAATTTTATTTTTTTATTTTCGCTATAATTAAAAAGTTATTTCAAAATAAAAATTTAAATTTTGAATCTAGTACCAAACAGCCGCCGACAGCACCCGAGCGCGGGTGACGTCATAATGTTAGTTTTCACTCATTGCAGTTTACAGATAATAAGTAAAGCACGTACAGTGTTTTGACTATTGATAAATTTAATTCTGTTGTCATTGTTGCTATTGTTAAATACTCAAAAATATATCGAAAATGTCGAATCTTAAAAGTTATCGCTCTTGTTTTGGATGTAGTGGACATTTGGTCAAGCCAAAAAATAGTGTAATTTGGTCAAGCCTATAGTTACCGCAAATGAAAGTGTTATTTCGTCAAGCCGTGAAAAAGTATCAATTGGTCAAGTCTTCGAAGAGTGTCAACTGGTCAAGTCCTTTTTTTTTAATACAACAAAAGACGATCGGAGTAGAAACAAAAGACGATCGAAACGAAAACAAAAGACGATCGAAATGAAAAAAAAGACGATCGAAATGGAAACAAAAGACGATCGAAATGAAAAAAAAGACGATCGAAATGAAAAAAAAGACGATCGAAATGAAAAAAAAGACAATAGAAACGAAAACAAAAGGCGGTCGAAACTAAAAAAGATAATCAGAGTAAAAACAAAAGATGGTCGAAACAGAAAACAAAATAGGGTCGAAGCAGAAAACAAAAGACGGTCGACTATGAAAAAAGACGGTCGTAACTAAAAAAAGATAATCAGTGTAGAATTTAATTTAATGTTAATTTTTACCATCTTTTTTTTGTTTCGACCGTCTTTTTTTATCGTCGACCGTCTTTTATTTTCTGTTTCGACCCTATTTTGTTTTCGTTCCAACCGTCTGTTGTTTCTACACTGATTATCTTTTTTTAGTTACGACCCTCTTTTTTCATAGTCGACCGTCTTTTGTTTTCTGCTTCGACCCTATTTTGTTTTCTGTTTCGACCATCTTTTGTTTCTACTCTGATTATCTTTTTTTAGTTTCGACCGTCTTTTGTTTTCGTTTTTATCGTCTTTTGTTTCCATTTCGATCGTCTTTTTTTTCCATTTCGATCGTCTTTTTATTCCATTTCGATCGTCTTTTGTTTCCATTTTGATCGTCTTTTGTTACCATTTCGATCGTCTTTTTTTCCATTTAGATAGACTTTTTTTTCATTTCGATCGTCTTTTGTTTCCATTTCGATCGACTTTTGTTTTCGTAACGATCGTCTTTTGTTTTCGTTTCGATCGTCTTTTGTTTCTACTCCGATCGTCTTTTGTTGTATTAAAAAAAAGGACTTGACCAGTTGACACTCTTCAAGGACTTGACCAAATGACACTTTTTCACGGCTTGACGAAATAACACTTTCATTTGAGGTTACTATAGGCTTGACCAAATGACACTATTCTTTGGCTTGACCAAATGTCCACTACATCTTGTTTTGTACCATTATGTACAAATACTACAAAAACGATGAAATAAATAATTATATTCAATAGAGAATGAATACTTGGATATTTTGATTTATATTATTTTTTAATAGACTTACCTTGATGCTTTGGCACCTCTAACCTCAGCTGAATTGAACCGAACGTCATTTTAAAAAAAATTGTTTAACATAAATATGTCAACATCGGGAATATTATCAGAATTGGCCTTTATAAATCCTGTATCACACATAGCTAATCGGAGTTAACTTTAACAAATCATTATTTAGCAGTAAATTTGCAATATTTTTGTCAAGTTACGTGTATTAGCCGTAAACACCGTACAGTTATGAAATTGCTTTAACATTATGACGTCACAAGTATAGTGACCAATTGTGGCGCGTTCATAGTCACGTGATCTTTTTAGGGTTCCGTACCTAAAGGTAAAAACGGGACCCTATTACTGAGACTTCGCTGTCTGTCTGTCTGTCTGTCTGTCTGTCTGTCCGTCCGTCCGTCCGTCCGTCTGTCACCAGGCTGTATCTCATGAACCGTAATAGCTAGACGGTTGAAATTTTCACAGAAGATGTATTTCGGTTGCCGCTACAACAACAAATACTAAAAACAAAATAAAACAAATATTTAAGAGGGGCTCCCATACAACAAACGTGTTTCAAAAACTACAAGGGAATCGAGTAGGTCGTGGAATTCAAAATGGCCGCCCTGTCTGTCAAATATACCAGTATGCCTTCACTTACCAAAGAGTTTCTAAGTTTCAAATTTTCTTTGTGACAAAGTTTTTTTTTTCTTTTTTTTTTAAATGGTGTGGTCGTATGAAGGGAGTAAGGATCGAAGCTAAATATTTCACATTTTCCTATCAAATTTAAAAATTGGATGTAAATCATTTTAGGGTTCCGTACCCAAATGTCATAGTGGTACGGAACCCTTCGTGCGCGAGTGTCGCACTTGCCCGGTTTTTTTAAATTTTATCAATTTTTAATTGCTTATAATTCATTCAAAAACATTTTTTTTGGTTTTTAGGGTTCCGTACCTAAAGGTAAAAACGGGACCCTATTACTGAGACTTCGCTGTCTGTCTGTCTGTCTGTCTGTCTGTCTGTCTGTCTGTCCGTCCGTCCGTCCGTCCGTCCGTCCGTCCGTCCGTCCGTCCGTCCGTCCGTCCGTCCGTCTGTCACCAGGCTGTATCTCATGAACCGTAATAGATAGAAGGTTGAAATTTTCACAGAAGATGTATTTCGGTTGCCGCTACAACAACAAATACTAAAAACGAAATAAAACAATTATTTAAAAGGGGCTCCCATACAACAAACGTGTTTCAAAAATAACAAGGAGTCGAGTCAGGACATGAAGAAGGACAGGAGGTCAAATCGAGTTGGTCATGGAATTCAAAATGGCTGCCCTATCTGTCAAATATACTAGTCTGCCTTACTTACCAAAGAGTTTATTTAATGTTTCAGATTTTCTTTGTGCCAAGGTTTTTTTTTTTTCAGTGATTCGGTCGTTTGATGGGAGTAAGAATCGAAGATAAATATTTCATATTTTCCTATAAAATTTAAAAATTGGTTGTTGTAAACCATTTTAGGGTTCCATATCCAATTGTGTGATAGTGGTACGGAACCCTTTATGCGCGAGTGTCGCACTTGCCCCGTTTTTTACATTAAATATCAATGTAATTAATAATAAAGTTTTAAAATATATAAAACAAATCAATATTTTTTTTTTTTCAATATCCCAATTGTTTCAAATCGGACCAGTGGTTCCTGAGATTAGCGCGATCAAACAAACAAACAAACAAACTCTTCCGCTTTATAATATTAGTATAGATAAAAGATTATACTGTTACTTTTTTAGGAGGTACAGTGACCGGCAGAGAAGTTAAAAAGTTTTGTCGTGGAAGGGGAAAGTTCGCGCAGTACATTATACATGCGCTTTCTATGAAAAATCGATTTCTGCGCATCCGCCATCTTGTTTCAACTAATCTGCCGCCTAGTTACTGTACAACCCTCCTCATATCGTAAAATTAAAGATTTTGACAAATGGAACAAATGTCTTGACGTCGTAAGATCGGATATGCGTGCAAATGGCCTTACTACGCGGGATGCCGAACATCGTGCGAAGTGGAGACGTAAAAACATCACTCGGATGATGATGATGACAATAATCATGTCTTTTATTAGTTCTACTTCTGATAGTGACAGTGAAATTGTTAGTATATCAGTCGCAGTCGTCGAAGAACAAATATTAGAATAGACCAAAATGCTTATTGAAGACAACGTTGTTTAATGCTATGGCATAACCCTTAATCAGGCATAGTATGATTTATCGACCACCTAGGTAATTGGAGTTTTATAGTGATCTTTGTCTTTTTTTAAATTCATATAATCTTTATTTGATTACCAATATTTGTATCTTTCATATGAAGCTAAACATTTTTTACTAAACAATTCATTTTTGGAATAATCATTGGTCAAAGAAAGTGGTCATTATAAAATATGCCCTATGCCCGTCTGGCGGTAGTATGATATGGACACTGTTTCCATTATACAACAGATGATTTTGAAATAAATATAATTGTAAATTATTATTAGGGATGGGCCGACTAGTCGCCGACTAGTCGGGAAAGCCGGCAGTTTAACCGACTAGTCGGCAGGTGCCGACTAGTCGGCATTATTACTAACAATTGTGCAATAAAACCAATATTTATTTAATTAGTACTACAGTTTAGAAGGTGGGTAGTCAGAAAAACATAAACAAAACACGTCATAGCTTACATACATCATCTAAACATCAAAAATGTCATAACTATGGCTCAGCTCCATTTTTTTTCCTACTTTTATTTTTATTTCAACCATTTTTGGAAGTTTCACTATAGCTTGCGAAGTGCAAATTTATCAAAAAATAGCAACAATCGCCGAGTGATCATGATTAACCCAAATATCTCGGAATTATAATGATCTCTATTGCCGACTAGTCGGCCGACTAGTCGGCAAATTTGGAACCGACTAGTCGGCTAGTCTGCTAGTCGGCAGAACCCCTAGTCGGCAGAACCCCTAGTCGGCCCATCTCTAATTATTATGTTTTTTATAACAAAAATAACATTCTACGTTTTTTTTAACAAAAATAACATTCTTCTAGTAGCGTACAAAAAAAATGAATTTAATCATTGATAAAAAAAGCCGCCCGTTCAGGGATATCCACTGGTCTCCGGACACCCTGTATATTTACTACATATTGTATCTTTTATTATATCTTTAATTTTGTTTACTTAACTGTTTTTCTATTAAAAGCTATTTCTAATTTTAAGCTTCTTCTTACTTATTTTTTTATTTCAATAGGTATCTATATTTCGTGCTTTGCATTCCAACCCTAATCTGGGGGCACGGTAGTGCCCCCGCCAAGACGAGCCAGCGAAGCGTACGGGCACTACCTACCTTTTCTCGAAAGGTTTCGTCGGTTTTTTGAACCCTCATAACTTGGGTTTGGAATATACCAGATGAATGTAATTCACGGGGTATAATGTCAATAGGGGACTTAATAAAAATACACAGTTTTAATTACATAGCTCCTATAGTTTAGATTTAATTGATACCTATCTAAAAACCCCCGATTTCGTCACTGACTCACTCACTCACTCACTGATGATCATCAAAATTCAAATGGTACTTCCCGAAGTCCTAGAAAGCTAAAATTTGGTCTGTAGGTTGGTATTAGTACACAAACAACTAAAAAATTCTAAAACTTGAAACTTTCACCCCCAACCCCTAAAATTAATGGATGGCTATTTGTATGAGACTTTCGCAAATTTTGATGCTAGAGGTACTACAACTTCTTATTATAAATAATAAAATACAGAAAATCAGGATTTTTAGTAATTCACCCTCTACCCTTTAAATTAGGGGATGGAGTTAAGCGCACGCACAACACCTAATGTGTATTGGAGGCGCTAAATGTATGAAAATTTATTGATAATTAGAAAGGTTTACCGCTGTCGTACAGTGGTGGACAACATGAATTTATTTAAAAGTTGTTTCGCTATCCACCAGTGGTGGCCACATTGGAAACATGGACCTAAACGCCGTACCTACGGCACGACCTATTGGAAATGAAAAAAAAAGTGATAAATATATACATCCTACTTTACCTACTAATATTATGAAACTGAAAGTTTGTTTGATTGAAAATAAATGTAATAATTAGGCAAACTACAAAAAGAGATGAAATCCCCTCAAAAACTTTTTAATGTTAAAATGTAGCCAAGACGAGAGCGAGATCATAATATGATGGGCACTGTCAAAAAGTTATCAGATGTCCTGTACCTAAAGCCAAGCTTATAACTCTACACGCCCCAACTCCACAAGCACCTTACTTCACAAACTCAACATCTTAGCCAAAATTTATGGGCTTGGCCGTTTCATTACCACAAGAACAATTGTTTAACAGAAAACCCATGCGAAACGAAACGGCCAGCCATATATTTTGGCTTAGATGTTGAGTTTGTGAAGTAAGGTGCTTGTGGAGTTGGGGCGTGTAGAGTTATAAGCTTGGCTTTAGGTCCATGACATCTGATAACTTTTTGACAGTGCCCATCATATGATCTCGCTCTCGTCTTGGCTACATTTTACATGAGAATGTTTTTGAGGGGATTTCGTTTTCTCCAAGGAGCAATTTTCAGATTTTTACTTATCTAATGGAGCAGGACCTTTTCTACCGCCCAGTCTACCGATGTGATTTTTTTAGAGTAGCCACATCCTTTTTAGCATTCCTCTTCATCCAAAGTCCAAAGAGTCAATATTTTCAAAATACAAACATGAATTTCCGCACCGCAACAACTATACAAAAACCCGACCAAGTGCGAAACTCGCGCACGAAGGGTTCCGTACCACTATCACATTTGGGTACGGAACCCTAAAATGGTTTACAACAACCAATTTTTAAATTTGATAAGAAAATGTGAAATATTTAGCTTCGATTCTTACTCCCATCATACGACAACACCACTAAAAAAAAAAAACTTTGGTAACAAAGAAAATCTAAAACTTATAAGAATAGTAGATTGTATAACAAGGGAGCAAAATAGTATTTTTACGGCGAGGGCGTTACTTTGAATCACGAGCAAAGCGAGGAATTCTAGAATAGAATCGCGAGCGTAGCGAGGGATTCTAACGTAGAATTCTGAGCGCAGCGAGGGATTCAAAGTATATATCGCCCGAGGCAAAAATAATTTGCTCTCGAGTCATATACTCTACTTTTCATCCCCTTTCTATGAGAAAATAAATAAGATATGGTGTTACGTAATTCGTGAATATACCTATTTACTTAAACAAAAATTTGGGTATAAAATTTTAATATCACGTTTATTATACAGAAGCCCTCTATAAATATTTGTTGATTGTTATAGCGGCTACAGAACAACATCATCTGTGAAAATTTCATATAAATACTAAAAAAATAAGCAAAATAAATAAAACAAATGAAACTAATGAAACAAATGAAACAAATGAAACAAATAAAACAACTGAAACAAATGAAACAAATGAAACTAATGAAACAAATCAAACAAATCAACCTATGAACTAATGAAACGAATGAAACTCATGAAACTAATGAAACTAATGAAACTAACGAAACAAACGAAACAAACGAAACTAACGAAACTAACGAAACTAACGAAACTAACGAAACTAACGAAACTAACGTAACTAACGAAACTAACGAAACTCACGAAACTCACGAAACTAACGAAACTAACGAACCTAATTAAACTAATGAAGTTAATGAAACTAATGACTCTAATGAAACTAATTAAACTAATGAAACAAATAAAACTCACGAAACTAACGAAACAAACGAAACTCACGAAACTAACGAAACTAACAAAACTCACGAAACTAACGAAACAAACGAAACTAACGAAACTAACGAACCTAACGAAACTAACGTAACTAACGAAACTAGCGAAACTCACGAAACTAACGAAACTAACGAAACTCACGAAACTCACGAAACTAACGAACCTAACGAAACTAATGAAACTAATGAAACTAATGAAGTTAATGAAACTAATCACTCTAATGTAACTAATTAAACTAATGAAACAAATGAAACTCACGAAACTAACGAAACAAACGAAACAAACGAAACTCACGAAACTAACGAAACTCACGAAACTAGAGAAACTAACGAATATGACGAAACTGACGAAACTAACGAAACTCACGAAACTCACGAAACCAACGAAACTAACGAAACAAATGAAACTCTCGAAACTAACTAAACTCACGAAACTCACGAAACCAACGAAACTAACGAAACAAACGAAACTCACGAAACTCACGAAACTAACGAAACTAACGAAACTAACGAAACTAACGAAACTAATGAAACTAATGAAACTAATGAAGCAAATGAAACTAATGACACTAATGAAACTAATGAAACAAATGACATTAATGAAACTAATAAAATAAATAAATTCTGTGAACAACACACAGCGCCATCTAGCCCCGTGGTAAGCGACTAAGCTTGTGTTACGGTGACTCAACACATATCAGCCAGTAATTCATATAATTTACGTTTGATTTCTATGAATGATACATATGTTCCAAATTCATCAATTTTACTTTGCTCCCGGCTGTTCTATTTTGCTCCCGGCTGTTTTACTTTGCTCCCGGCTGTTTATCTTAACGGAAACGAGCTACTTTGGTCCAACTTATAGCGGACCAAAGCGACACTTTTCGAATAGATGGGATGAAATAGTAGATTGTATAACAAGGGAGCAAAATAGTATTTTTACGGCGAGGGCGTTACTTTGAATCACGAGCAAAGCGAGGAATTCTAGAGTAGAATCCCGAGCGTAGCGAGGGATTCTAACGTAGAATTCTGAGCGCAGCGAGGGATTCAAAGTATACATCGCCCGAGGCAAAAATAATTTGCTCTCGAGTCATATACTCTACTTTTCATCCCCTTTCTATGAGAAAATAAATAAGATATGGTGTTACGTAATTCGTAAATATACCTGAAACTAATGAAACTAACGAAACTAACGAAACTAACGAAACTAACGAAACTATCGAAACTAACGAAACTAACGAAACTAATGAAACTCACGAAACTAACGAAACAATCGAAACTAACAAAACTAATGAAACTAACGAAACTCATGAAACTAATGAAACTAATGATACTAATGAAACTCACGAAACTAACGAAACAAACGAAACTCATGAAACTAATGATACTAATGAAACTCACGAAACTTACGAAACAAACGAAACTCACGAAACTAACGAAACTAACGAAACAAACGAAACTAACGAAACTAACGAAACTCATGAAACTAATGAAACTCATGAAACTAATGAAACACATGAAACTAATGAAACAAATGAAACTAATGACACTAATGAAACTAATGAAGCAAATGAAACTAATAAAACTAATGACACTAATGAAACTAATAAAATAAATAAATTCTGTGAACAACACACAGCGCCATCTAGCCCCGTGGTAAGCGACTAAGCTTGTGTTACGGTGACTCAACACATATCAGCCAGTAATTCATATAATTTACGTTTGATTTCTATGAATGATACATAATGTTCCAAATTCAAATTTACTTTGCTCCCGCCTATTTTATTTTGCTCCCGCCTATTTTATTTTGCTCCCGCCTGTTTTACTTTGCTCCCGGCTGTTTATCTCTTAACAGAAAAGAGCTACTTTGGTCGCACTTATAGAGGACCAAAACGACACTTTTCGAATAGATGGGATGAAAACTCTTTTATTTTAACTACTAGGTGGGAACCCGAAACCCGTCGGGCTTCGGATAGTTTTAATTCCACCCGGTTCCGTGGTATATTCAAAATGAAATTTTTAATTTGGTAGCAAAATTTGAAATCGGTAGATTTATTTAAATTAAGCACCTTGTTATGACGATGGTGATAACGCGTAACCCGAAATCCATCGGGCCTCGGTTAGTTCCAATTCCATCGGGTTCCATCCAATATTTAAATTGCTTAAGAAAATCGGAATTGGCAAAGGACACTGGCTCCTGAACAGGAAACCGAGGCTCTGGCCACGTGGTTCGACTGTCTAGTTCGATCACAATCGAACTACGTGAACTTTTTTTTCTAGTTGGTTCGATTAATCGAACCACGAGTTTTTAAAAGTTCTGGTAGTTCGATCAATCGGACTACGTGAACTTTATTTTTTCAGTTGGTTCGATTTTAGCATCCTACCAGGCGAACTACTTAACCTTAGGACCACGTAGTTCGACTCTATAGTCGAACCATGATAACCGGTGCACGTGGTTCGATTCATCAAAGAAGGAATCTTGAGTTTACATATTCCGACTACCGACCTCTATGCAATAGGTTATCAAATCTCCATAGAAAGTAATTGATTGTCAAAAATAGATGTCTTGTTAATCAGATATTTTCCTGATAAATGAATTATACCTAAGTAATAACGGCAGTGGCTGAGAAGTGATGACTTTATAAAAAAGTGGTCCGTATACGGTGAACTCCTCCGTACAAATAATTGCCTGGAAGGATGGCATGCAAAAAACGAACTTGTTGGCTAAAAACACCAAATTTGATTAAAATTTTAACAGTATTGAAAAGAGATTCCAATTTTAATGTATTAAAAATGAAAGGTGGACTATTAGAAAAACGACGTAAAGAATCCCATCAAACGAGATGATTTTATACTCAAGACCAACCTGATGCTTATTAATCATAATATTGATGAAAGATTGTTCTTAGAACGATTAGCTTGGAAGGGGTCACTTTTTGTGGGTAAATATTTTTTTATTGAGAAATAAAATTTTATTTTACATTACACAACCAAAATAAATTACATGAGTTTCATAAGCAATAATTTACGGAGAATAAAAAAAAGTCTTATTTGTTTTTATTTGTTTTAATAATAAATTTTAATGAGTTTGTATTAATTATTTTTGCGTTTGACGCAAAATTAATCCTAGTTAATATTGACGTTTTAAGATAATTGATTGTATTAGGCGTTACTTTTTTTGGCGATATTATTCTTTTACAGAGTTTACGTTTTAAGTTTGACAGCTGTCATCCAAAACAAAGATTTTGAAGAGCTTTACCACTTATGCTAAGGAAGAAGTGGTCTGGGGAAAACTATTGAGTTTCCGAGATATTGACGTTCTAAGTTTGACAGCTGTCATCTAAAACGAAGATTTTGAAAAACACCATCACTTATCCTAAGGAAGTAGTGGTCTAGGGTCAATAGTTTCCGAGATATTATCGGTTCAAGTTTGACAGGCTGTCTGGCTGTCAAACTTAAACCGATATTTTGTGCCTATTTCGATCGTTTTTTGTTTTTCACTAATCGACTCTAAAAAAAATTACAAAAAAAAACAAATTTCCTAAGTCTTTTTAGAGTTAATTTTTTTTAAGTGTATTTATCACGATATTTTCCCAAGTGTTTTCAACATTTTAGGAATGCAACATTTTGGGAAGTTCAACATTTTGGCACTTAATTTAAAATGTAATTGGTCGAGCTACATGGTAGGCGGAGTGGGGGGTGTTAGGTTTTATTTTTGTTACGGAATTTCTTGATTCGGTCGCCGCGCTCAAAGCCCGCAATAAAAGCTATGTTATAGCTTAAAAGACGACAAACTGCACGGGGAGGAGGGATGTAGCGTCAGATGGAGGAGAGAGGTAAGTTGTTAGTTTTGAACACAACATCCAAGGGTATTATGTCACATATGTTAAAAAACTTTAATAATTTGTTTATGTAATTATGTAATATTTGTATATTTACTAGGTTGAACTAGGGTCGATTATTTGACCCTATTGACAAAAAGTTCACGTAGTCCGATTGATCGAACTACCAGAACTTTCAAAAACACGTGGTTCGAGTAATCGAACCAACGGGAACAAAAGATTCACGTAGTTCTTCTTTCAAAAACTCGTGGTTCGATTAATCGAACCAACGGGAAAAAAAAGTTCACGTAGTTCGATTGATCGAACTAGACTGTCGAACCACGTGGCCAGAGCCGAAACCGAAGCCAAAATCGAAACCCAAACCGAAATTGGATCGGATACCATTTTCTACCAAACCTACCATTTTCCAGCAATACCTACCATTTTCTACTACATCCCAATATTTTCTACCAAAAACTATCAATTCTACCAAAAACTACCATTTTCTACCAAGCCTACCAATATCTACCAAACTTACCATTTTTACCAAAACCTACCATTCTCTACCAAAATCCTTCATTTTATCAATAATGAATAGGAATATGCCAAGGGAAATAAATAAAAAACAAATCCAGATTCAAATAAAAAAAAACCAAATCGGTTAAGGAAATTAAAACCTACGTTGTAGTCAAAAACGAAAAAACACACCGAATCCAAATCCTAAACCGAAACTAAAACTCAAGTCTCAAATTCGAATAATAGATCGCGTGTAAAAAAGTGGCTTCCATTCTAACTGCATACGACCGCACCACTCAAAAAAAAAACTTTCGCCACGAAGAAAATCTGAAACTTATTAGAAACTCCTTGGTTAGTGAAGGCAACCTAGTATTTGTCAAACAGCTCTTGACAGGGCGGCCATTTTGATTCCATGGCCTACTGGATTTCACTTAGACCAATCAGAGAGCCCCGTACGTACCCCCGAAAACAGTAACAAAATCTCTTTGAATCAATTCCCATAGAAACTTTCATCCCTAATTTGACACTCTTAGGGGTTGAATTTTGGAAAAAAAATGTTTAGATATTCACTTACTACCCCATATCAATCTCTGTGTCAAATTTCAAGTTTCTAGGTCAAGCCGTTACGAAGTTGCATACAAACGCTTTTACCCATTTTTACCCCCTTAGGGGTGGAATTTCCAAAAATCGGTTCTTAGTGCTCACTTTCAACCCCTAAAAAACCTATGTTCCAAATTTCAAGTCTCTACACCCAGCCGTTTAGCCTGTACGTTGTCCATCATTCAGTCAGTCAGTGAGTTAGTTACACTTGCGTTTTATTAAGTATGATTTGGTAAGTGAAGACAGACTGTATATTTGACAGACAGGGCAGCCATTTTGAATTCCATGACCTACTCGATTTGTCCTGACCAATCAGAAGCGACCTCACATTGTAATAAAATTCGTTGTTGTTTTTGAAACACGTTTGTAGTATGGGAGCCCCGCTTGAATAATTGTTTATTTTGTTTTTAGTATTTATTGGATATCGAAATACATCCTCTGTGAAAATTTCAACCGTCTAGCTATTACGGTTCCTGAGATACAGCCTGGTGACAGACGGACAGACAGCGAAGTCTCAGTAATAGGGTCCCGTTTTTACCCTTTGGATACAGAACCCTTAAAAACAAGTTATTTAGGGCTTGTTTCGGCGTAAAAAAAGTTCAAAAAAGATCGTCATTTCACATAGGTCGCGTCCTAAAATACGGAACCCTAAAAAGAACTTGCGACTTACTCTAGTGCAATCTGCTCCGGAGTCTTGGGCAGTTCTACCAGCTCTTCAGGTTCAGGTTCGACGACGGTTGGCTTCTTCCTCTTCTCATCTTTAACACCTTCTTTCTTCTTGGTGTCTTTGTCTGGTGGCGCGTCCCCGCCCGCGGGGGCCCTAGAAACACATGTAGATTTAGATATTTCTTTGGTTTTCGCGATGTTTGGTTTGATATTAAACTTAATTTATTCCACAAAAGCAATACGATTAAGAGAATAGTCTACCTACTCTTTCTCCATACAAACGTACCCGATTGTTTCCTCCCGGGATAAAGACATTAGAGCAAATATGTTTATATGTCATACAACCTATATCTGCCATGACCATGAAAAAACCCAAAACGTAGGGGCGTTTTGGGTTTTTTCATTTTCTAATTAGAATAGAAACAAAATTCGGAAAATGAATAAAACCAAAACGTAGGAGCATAGTCATGGCAAATATAGGTTTTATGGCATAAACATAATTATTAACCCTAATGTCTTTATCCAGGGAGGAAACAGTCGACTATGTTTGTAAAGTTTGTATGGAGAAAGTAGTAGGTAGATTCTCCCCTTAAACCCGAAAAAAATGTAATTTTATTTCATGACTTTCATTTTTTTTTTTGACAAAAATGTTTCCTATCTCTTTCTCGTCATTAAAGTGAAGGAGACGGAACATTTTTGTCGTGCGACAAAATGTTTCTCGAGCTTCTGCTGTACGAGTAGAATGGCTGGGAAACTAGCACCATTTAGATAGGTCTCAGATTAAAAAACAAAACAATAAAAATATAACTCATGGCAAGTAGGTAGGTAGGTACTTACGCAGTTTTGGCAGGAGACATGTTTCTTCAAAATAAATTAAAATAATACCACTGTACAGCTTATTTGGTACTTAGTGCCTTAAAAAAAACAAATAAGGTTTATAAAAAATATTAGAAAATAAAAAAAAATATACTTACAAGCCTATTTGTTTAATTTAGAGCGTGCAGGGGGGTCGTTTTCTACATTAAACCGAACGTTTACTCTACGACTTTTGGAAATTCGAAGTAGGTAGTTACGAAAATGTTGAGTTTACTTGAAAATCAACTGTTTTTTCTAGTTTGAGGTCATTGGCCTTATGTTGACCTTTTATTTGATTTAAACTACTACAATCTCTTTCAATCAGCTGTTTTTCAGTGACACAACCTTAAATTTTAAAAATAAAAAATGTTTGTATTTTTAAAAGTCGGAGAACAAAAGTTCTTTGTCTTGATGCACAAATCTATTCCCTGCAGGGTTTTTGATTGTAATAAAAAAGCCCTGAATAATAATGTAGATAGGTAGATATTTACCGTTGTTTTCTCGGCGCAGTCTTCATGGATTGAATCGAGATTTATTATTTAGTCCGTTTTAACAGGTTGCCTTACATCAATGTTTTCTTCAGTTTTTTGTATGTTTTTGATTTCTGTAACAAAAAGAATGGATGGAGGTAAATTAAGTATAAATTGGAGTTAGGTAAGTTAAAAAATATACCTACTTCGTTTTTTAATTGTAGACTAAGATTTGAGACATACCAAATACAAAAAAAATCCGGCAAGTGCGAAACTCGCGCACGAAGGGTTCCGTACTACTATCACAATTGGGTACCGAACCCTAAAATCGTTTACCAATTTTAAAATTTAATAGGACAATGTGACATATTTAGCTTCGATTCTTACTTCCATCATACGACCACACCACTAAAAAAAAAATGAAAAAAAAAAACTTTGGCACAAAGACAATCTGAAACTTATAATTAAGAAACTCTTTGGTAAGTGAAGGCAGACTGGTATATTTGACAGGATAGGATAGCCATTTTGAATTTCATGACCTACTCGATTCGATGTTTTTGAAACACGTTTGTTGTATGGGAGCCCCTCTTAAATATTTGTTTTATTTTGTTTTTATGTATTGTATGTATTTATGTATTTACTTTTAGTCCTTTTGCTATTGTTATTATTTTGTATGTTATTGGTTTTGTCTATGTTTTTGTTATTCATTTTTGTGGAAGCTGTTATTCTGTACTAGGTTGTATGTATTTTACTTTATTTTTTTTATTTTTATTTTTTTTCTCTTTTTAATATAATTATGTCGATGTGTACCGTCCGACGTCATCCAACAAGGCTTCAACGGGAGACCAGCGCTAGTTTTACGGCTAGCATCATGCTGAGTTGAAGACCTATTTGCAACAAGGATGTGTTTGTTTTGATTTTTATTTAGTCCTTAAGTACGCTGTCTTGTTGTGAATAAATGTTTCTTTCTTTCTTTCTTTCTTTCTTTCTTTCTTTTTAGTATTTTTGTTGTAGCGGCAACCGAAATACATCTTCTGTGAAAATTTCAACCGTCTAGCTATTACGGTTCATGAGATACAGCCTGGTCACAGACGGACAGACGGACAGACGGACGGACATACAGCGAAGTCTCAGTAATAGGGTCCCGTTTTTACCCTTTGGGTACGGAACCCTAAAAACCGAAACGTCATACCGTAGGTAGTCTGAAATATAGTTGCCCTAGCGCAGCCTCGCAGCCTTTAATAAATAGCACAAGATAGCGCTGCACCCCTATTATCTATCTAGACCCTATTTCAGGAACTTAGATCAAAATAGTAAGCAAAAAACTGTCAATTTTAACAGGAAAACGCAAAACTAGCTGCATCCCGCGGTTTCACCCGCGTAAGTCCCGATCCCGTGGGAATATCGGGATCAAAAGTAACCTATGTTACTCAGAGTGATTTAGCTTTCCAATGGTAAAATATTTTTCAAATCGGTACGGTATACCTAGTTTTTCAGTTTATTCATTACAAACATACATAGACACACACCCACACAAAAATAAATTGGTGTTTTGTGATCTTTCCTTTTTAGTTATATATGAGTGTAGATGTAGATGTATGGGATTTTTGTTTGCCTCTTTGATCTAAGTTTCTGAAATAAGGTATAATCATCATTACTTAATAAAACGCAAGTGTAACTCACTGACTGACTGACTGACTGAATGATGGACAACGTACAGGCTAAACGGCTGGGTGTAGAGACTTGAAATTTGGAACATAGGTTCTTTAGGGGTTGAAAGTGAGCACTAAGAACCGATTTTCGGAAATTCCACTCCTAAGGGGGTAAAAATGGGGAAAAACGTTTGTATGCAACTTCGTAACGGCTTGACCTAGAAACTTGAAATATGACACATAGATTGATATGGTGTCGTAGGTGAACGATCAAAAGAATATTTTTGTCGAAATTCAACTTCTAAGGGTGTTAAATAGGGGATGAAAGTTTCTATGGGAATTGGTTCAAAGAGATTTCAATACTATTTTAGGGGGTTTGTACGGGGCTCTCTGATTGGTCGACGTGAAATCCAGTTGGCCATGGAATCAAAATGGCTGCCCTGTGAAGACCTGTTTGACAAATACTAGGTTGACTTCTCTAACCAAGGAGTTTCTACTAAGTTTTAGATTTTCTTCGTGGCCAAAATTTTTTTTTTTAATTTTATTTTGAGTGATGCGGTCGTGGAAGTTAGAATTGAAGCTACTTTTTGTTTGAATCGATTTAAGTGAATTTGAGACTGAGTTTGGATCGGTTTTGAATTAAGATCCGGATACTTTTTGCATTTTCGACTACAACATCGGTTTTAATTTCCTTATCCGATTTGGTTTTTTTTCTATTTGTTTTCGGATTTGATATTTTTTATCAAATTGTAATATTTGTTTGTTTGTTTTTTTTTTTAATTTTATTTTGTTTGTTTCGTTTGTTTGTTTGTTAGGTTTGTTTTGTTTGTTTGTTAGGTTTGTTAGTTTGTTAGGATTGTTCGTTTGTTAGGTTTGTTTGTATGTTAGGTTTGTTCGTTTGTTAGGTTTGTTCGTTTGTTAGGTTTGTTCGTTTGTTAGGTTTGTTCGTTTGTTTGGTTTGTTCGTTTGTTAGGTTTGTTTGTTTGTTAGGTTTGTTTGTTTGTTTGGTTTGTTTGTTTGTTTGGTTTGTTTGTTTGTTAGGTTCGTTCGTTTGTTAGGCTCGTTCGTTAGGTTTGTTTGTTTGTTAGGTTTGTTCGTTTGTTAGGTTTGTTCGTTTGTTAGGTTTGTTCGTTTGTTCGTTTGTTAGGTTTGTTCGTATGTTAGGTTTGTTTGTTTGTTAGGTTTGTTTGTTTGTTAGGTTTGTTTGTTTGTTAGGTTTGTTTTGTTTGTTAGGTTTGTTTGTTTGTTAGGTTTGTTTGTTTGTTAGGTTTGTTTGTTTGTTAGGTTTGTTTGTTTGTTAGGTTTGTTTGTTTTGTTAGGTTTGTTTGTTTGTTTAGTTTGTTTGTTTGTTAGGTTTGTTTGTTTGTTAGGTTTGTTTGTTTGTGAGGTTTTTTGTTTGTTAGGTTTGTTTGTTTGTTAGGTTTGTTTGATAGGTTTGTTCGTTTGTTAGGTTTGTTCGTTTCTTAGTTTTGTTTGTTTGTTAGGTTTATTTGTTTGTTAGGTTTGTTTGTTTGTTTGTTAGGTTTGTTTGTTTGTTAGGTTTGTTTGTTTGTTAGGTTAGGTTAGTTTGTTAGGTTTGTTCGTTTGTTAGGTTTGTTCGTTTGTTAGGTTTTTTGTTTGTTAGGTTTGTTTGTTTGTTTGTTAGGTTTGTTTGTTTGTTAGGTTTGTTTGTTTGTTAGGTTTTTTGTTTGTTAGGTTTGTTCGTTTGTTAGGTTTGTTCGTTCCTATTGAACATAGGAAACAATATTCCTATTCATTATTGATAAAATGAAGGATTTTGGTAGAGAATGATAGGTTTTGGTAAAAATGGTAAGTTTGGTTGATATTGGTAGGCTTGGTAGAAAATGGTAGTTTATGGTAGTTTTTGGTAGAAAATATTGGCATGTAGTTCAAAATGGTAGGTATTGCTGAAAATGGTAGTGTTGAGAACAGGACGACCTTAGTATATAGTTTTTTATGTACATAGCTTTAAGATGTCTTTTATGTGTTAGATTATAAGTTTATGTGTTAAATTATAAGTTTTCGTGTAATAAATCTGACCGGGCGCGTTTGACTATATCAAGTGCGACAGGGTCAGAGCTATAATAAAGTGATATGCAAGGTGGGACCCTCAGTCAAATGTAACGCGTAATAGATGTTGCGCAATCATTTCTAATATAAGGCAGGGGTATTTTTGTAAAAGTCAAAAGCTGTTTGCACTGCGCTGAAGACACCTGACTGGAACTAAGAACTAAGAACTCAAATAGAACTAAGAACATTTATGAATAAAGAAGTATACAGTACATCAGGCGTTTTTATTTGGGAGCGCGCAGACAAGCAGGGAGCGAACATACAGTCCACTAAGCCGAGGAGAGAGAGAGAGAAGAGAGAAGAGTAGAGACAGAAGACTACGAGTCGTAACCCGGTAGACTTACGAGTCGTAACATTACGAGTCGTAACAATACGAGTCGTAACAAGGTAGACTTACGAGTCGTAACGTTACGAGTCGTAACGTTACGAGTCGTAACAAGGTAGACTTAGTCGTAACGTATCGTTGTTTCGAAAACTACTCCGAGGCGTCGAGGAGGCAACCACCCTGTCCGACGGATCCAGGACAATTTGGTCCTTTGAGATCCGGATCTCTGAACAATTTGGACCTTCGAGAACCGGATCTTTGAACTTTGAACCTACGGAACTAGGCTTCGCACTCCACTCCTACCTCGTCGGAACGGATCGTGTGCCGTCCATCTTCGATCAAGATGGGGCTCGAACGGAGTCAGGGCGATCCAAAGGAGGTCGAGGAGCAGCGCCAAGCGGAGCAGCTACGGGAGGAGCGAAGACTACACCGGGAAGAAGTTCGTCGCATCCAAGAAGAACGGGAGCGAAGGAGATCGCTTCAACCACCAGAGTCACCGTCAACACTACCAGCACATACGTCGGGACTGCAACGTACGCAGTCGCAAACCAACAAGTCTGTACGAAGTCAACGTTCCACCAGCTCCACTTTGCGTCACCGTGTCGTCGAGCTTGAGGCTGCTGAGAATCTCGCAGACCTCAGGCGAAGGGGACTCGAACTGCAAGAAAAGGGACTCGAACTCAAAGAAAAGGAACTTGAACTGGAAGCTGACCTAGTACAAAAGCGACTCGCTGTCCAACAGGCAGAAATCGAAGACGAGGGCAGTGTGCAGAGGGGCAGTGTGCGGGGAGATGACGACGAGGTCAACACTCACCACAAAGTAGGAAACTGGCTGCGGAACACACCAGTTGTGCGCACCGATCGGCAGCCCGAACCACGTCCACAGAGGGACGAAGAACAAAGACCGTCGTGGGAACGGAGAGACCGTTCTAGAACACCGGGCAGGAGAAACGGCATCGAGGAGCTCGCCGATGCTTTGAAGCAGATGGCACGCCCGCAGCGTAGATACAACAGCGACCTACCTACCTTCAGCGGAGCAGCGAGCGAGTGGCTCGCCTTCAAAGCAGCGGTACGAGATTCGACGAAATACTACAACGTCGACCCGACCGAGAACCTCCTGCGGCTAAGAACGTGCTTGAAGGGCGAGGCGCGCGAAACCGTCGCGGCGCTACTCTTCACAGCGACTCATCCCGACGAAATTCTGCAAACTCTCGAACAGAGTTTCGGCCGTCCAGAAATCATCATCGACAAAGTGCTGGACGACCTACGGAGGTTGCCAAAACCCGGACCTACGGCAACGGAACTGAACATATTCGCGGTGAAGGTGCAGAACGTCGTGTGCACCCTGAGGAGCGTCGACAGCATGCAATACCTGCATAATCCGATGCTTACCAGGGACATTTTGGGTAAGTTAAGCCCGAACCTCAGGTCAAAATGGTGTGACCACGCCGCGAACTACCCCGAATCATCGGAGCCGAAGGTGGTGCTACTCTCTCGCTTCCTGATGAAGGAGGCAGACAAGGCGCTGCGCTTTGACTACACTCCAGTCTCCATTACAACGAAGACTCCAACCACCAGCAACACGAACGCAAAAGGCAAGAGGACTGCAGTCTACGCTACGGACGAGCAAGAGGAAGCACCGACCTGCGTGCAGTGCAAGCAAGCACACACCCTCCCGAAGTGCCGGCAGTACCTCGCTCTACCCATCAACAAGCGATGGGAGCTGGCCAAGGGGAAGGGACTCTGCTTCAAGTGCCTGGTTAGTAAACACAGGCGTTTTCACTGCAAGGCCAAGGCGTGCGGCGTACGACAGTGCCGCAGCCCCCACCACGCAACTCTACACGAAGACAGCGAGGGCGCGAGATCCGCGCCCACGGACGGACAGGGCGCGCGATCCGCGCCAGCACCGGTGGCGAGAGCACCCGCACCCGCGCGGCGCTCCGCCACACCGCCGTCACCAAGTGAAAGTGATAACGCGTTAGTGCTAGCAATCGCAGCGAACTCTGCGACCAGTGAAGTGTTGTTAAAAGTGTGTCCCGTGACAGTATCAGGGCCGCGTGGAAACGTCGATACCTACGCGCTACTCGACGAAGGAGCTACGATCACACTCATCGACAAGGAACTTGCCACGAGCGTCGGGGCGAGCGGGCCTACACGGCCTTTGAACGTCTGCGGTCTCAACACATCGAAGAAAGAAAAGGACAGCCAAGAGGTGGAGATCTTCGTGAGGGGGAAGGGCGAGAACGCGCCTTTCAAAGTGAAGTGTCGCACGATCTGCGACCTCACACTACGAAGCCAAACCGTGCCTCGAAGACTACTCGAACTTCGACATCTGAAGAATCTGCGCGACGAGGAACTGTGCTACGAACGAGCACACCCACGTATCCTGATAGGAACTGATCACTGGGGCCTCATCGTGTCGAGAGAACTTCGTGTTGGCGGACCCGACGAGCCGGCCGCGTCAAGAACGGAACTGGGATGGGTGGTGCACGGAACAGCACCACGCAACACCATCTACCGAGACAACGGTAATGTGCTCCACGTGTACGCACCCGATATACGCGTACGAGACGGCGAGGAACACGACCGACGTCTCAACGATCTAGTCGAGCGCCACTTCGCGATCGACTCCCTCGGTGTCGCCCCGAAACCGCGGATCAGCGACGCCGACAAACGAGCAAGCAAGATCTTCAACGAGACCGTGAAGAAGAAAAACGTGGGATACGAGGTCGGACTTCCATGGCGACACGATCACGTCGTCATGCCGCCGAGCTACGGAGCAGCTACGAACCGGCTGCGCGGCATCGAAAGGAAGATGGACGCCGACCCCGCATTCGCCCGCGAGTACACAGCGCAAGTGGACAACCTGCTGACAAAGGGCTACGCCGTGCCATGCGATGGCGCCGAGACTGCGAGCAAAGTCAGCTGGTTCTTACCGCACTTTGCCGTGGAGAATCCGAACAAGCCGGGGAAAAAGAGGCTTGTCTTCGACGCTGCACACCAGAACCGCGGCGTGTCGCTCAACGACATGCTGCTGGAGGGGCCAGACTTACTTCTCTCTCTTACAGGAATCATTTTCCGCTTCCGCGAACGAGCCATCGCGGTGACAGCCGACGTTCAAGAAATGTTCCTGCAAGTGAAAATCAGAGGAGAGGACCAGCCAGCCCAGCAGTTCCTGTGGCGAGGAGCAGACCGATCCTGCTCACCCCGCTCGTACAAAATGACGAGTATGATCTTCGGCGCGGCGAGCTCACCGTTCCTCGCGCACAGTGTGCGCGACCACAACGCTCGCACGCGCGCCGACACGCACCCGCGGGCTCTGGCCGCGATCACGCGGAGCCACTACATGGACGATTACGTGGACAGTTATAACAGTGAATCGGACGCGCGAAGTACCATCGCCGAGGTACGTGAAGTGCACGCGGTGGCCGGGTTCACCTTACGCGGATGGTGCTCTAATCGCGACAATGTGTTAAACAATGTGCCTAGTGAATTGCGCGCAACGGGACTCTCCCAACTGGGGGGAGACGGCTCGGACAGTAAAATCCTCGGACTGTATTGGCACGCTAAAAATGACGAACTCGCCTTCAACACGGCAATGCATCGGGTGTCGACCGATGTACGCGACGCGAAACGTGCCCCCACCAAACGCGAAGCGCTAAGTGTCCTCATGTCTATTTACGATCCTCTCGGGCTACTAAGTCAATACACAGTGCGTGCGAAAATCATACTACAGTCTCTCTGGAAACTGCAAGTGCCGTGGGACGAATCCCTCCCCGCGATAGAAGCTGCGCTTTTCGCGGAATGGCTACGACAGCTAAGCGATATCACCCAATTACGCATACCGCGATGCTACGGACTCGATAGTGCGCGAGAAATTCACCTTCACGTAATGTGTGACGCGAGCGAACGTGCGTACGCCACCGTGGCGTACTTTCGCGCCACACACTCCGACGGCAGTGTTTCGGTCGCCCTGGTCGCCGCGAAAGCCAAGGTGGCACCGAAACGCACCATCAGCATTCCGCGCCTGGAGCTACAGGCGGCGGTGATCGGCGCGAGACTCGCCGATGCTATCAAGAAGGAGCATCGGTTCGAGATCGCGCGCACCGTCTACTGGACCGACGCCGCGACTGTCGTCCACTGGGTGAAGAACGACACGCGGCGTTACACCCCGTTCGTCGCCCACCGGTTGGGCGAGATCGCCGAACACACGAACCGAGACGAGTGGCGCTGGTTGCCAACCGAGCTGAACGTGGCCGACGACGCCACCCGTCTACAAGGATCAGGTACGATTACAGCACACGATCGTTGGTTCACGGGGCCGAGCTTCCTACGGAACCCGGAGGCTGAGTGGCCCACCCAACGATTGCCCACCGAAGACGACGACTCACCAGAGGTCCTGCACACGAGCGAGCGGGACGAGACGTCGAACCAGTGGACACCAGACCCGTCTCGTTTTTCTACCTACGAGAGGCTGGTACGTGCAACGGCGCAAGTATTGACCTTTATTGATCTGTGCCGACACCGAACGACGCGCCTAGAACATCGTCACATCGAACGTGCCGAACGAGCGCTCATCCAGCGAGCTCAAGAGGACAGCTTCGCCGATGAACTGGGACGACTGCGGGCCGGGCGACCGATCGCTCGGACGAGTCGACTCTACACACTCGATCCTGTACTAGAAGGTGAGGTACTGCGGGTGCGAGGTCGTATTGGCGCATCGAGCGCGCCGATCGAGACGCAGAGGCCGGTCATCCTAGACGGCCACCACGCTAGTGCTAGTGCTGAGGGAGCACTGTCGCGCCGGTCACGCCAACAGGGAGCGCGTGACGAACGACCTACGGCAGCGCTATTGGATCGTACACCTACGACCCACTGTGCGCGCTGTAGAACACGAATGTGCGCTCTGTAAAGTGCGCAAGGCGCGCCCTCGCGCGCCCACGACAGGCGACCTACCTAGGGCGCGGGTGGACCCATTCCACCGCCCCTTTACCAACTGCGGGCTCGACTACTTTGGCCCAATGGTAGTCAAAATCGGACGGCGCCGGGAGAAGCGCTGGGGAGCGCTGTTTACCTGCCTAACCACACGGGCGGTGCACCTCGAGTTGGTCGAGTCCTTATCGACCGACTCAGCGATCATGGCACTGCGACGGATGGCGGCACGGCGCGGATGGCCCTCGCAGATGTACTCCGACAACGCGACCAACTTCAGAGGCGCCGATGCCGAGCTCGGGCGTGCCTACGCCGAGTGGGCGTCGGCTCTACGTACTGAAGGCTTCGCTCACCGCATGAAGTGGACGTACATCCCCCCCGGGGCGCCGAATCAAGGAGGAGCGTGGGAGCGACTCGTACGCTCCGTGAAAACTGCACTCGCCGCGACACTACGGGAGAAAGTCACGACACCAGAGGTGCTACGAACACTGCTCGTCGAGGCCGAGTACTCTATAAAAGCCCGGCCCTTGACCCATGTAAGTGTTAACCCTCACGATCCCGAGGCGTTGACACCCAACCACTTCCTTTTGGGGACATCAATGGGACTGCCTACTACCGGCCCATGTGAAGACGCGGATCGCAGAGCCTGGCGAGCAAGTCAAGCGCTCGCAGACTCCTTCTGGCAGCGTTGGGTACGCGAATACCTACCTACGCTCGTGCCACGGGGGGAGCCCGCCAGACTCACGGCTGGGCTCAAAGTCGGCGATATCGTCGTGGTCGTCGATCCAGCGCTACCAAGGAACGTGTGGCCCATCGGTCAAGTCCAATCAACCTACCCGGGACCGGATGGCGGCGTACGAGTCGTCGACGTCCGAACTAGAACAGGAGTGTTCCGGAGGCCAACCAGTAAGCTCGCCGTTCTCGTGAAAGAAGAAGATGAGGCTACGCGAGCTGCGCCGGGAGGAGGATGTTGAGAACAGGACGACCTTAGTATATAGTTTTTTATGTACATAGCTTTAAGATGTCTTTTATGTGTTAGATTATAAGTTTATGTGTTAAATTATAAGTTTTCGTGTAATAAATCTGACCGGGCGCGTTTGACTATATCAAGTGCGACAGGGTCAGAGCTATAATAAAGTGAGATGCAAGGTGGGACCCTCAGTCAAATGTAACGCGTAATAGATGTTGCGCAATCATTTCTAATATAAGGCAGGGGTATTTTTGTAAAAGTCAAAAGCTGTTTGCACTGCGCTGAAGACACCTGACTGGAACTAAGAACTAAGAACTCAAATAGAACTAAGAACATTTATGAATAAAGAAGTATACAGTACATCAGGCGTTTTTATTTGGGAGCGCGCAGACAAGCAGGGAGCGAACATACAGTCCACTAAGCCGAGGAGAGAGAGAGAGAAGAGAGAAGAGTAGAGACAGAAGACTACGAGTCGTAACCCGGTAGACTTACGAGTCGTAACATTACGAGTCGTAACAATACGAGTCGTAACAAGGTAGACTTACGAGTCGTAACGTTACGAGTCGTAACAAGGTAGACTTAGTCGTAACGTATCGTTGTTTCGAAAACTACTCCGAGGCGTCGAGGAGGCAACCACCCTGTCCGACGGATCCAGGACAGGTAGGTTTGGTAGAAAATGGTATCCGATCCAATTTCGGTTTGGGTTTCGATTTTGGCTTCGGTTTCCTGTTCAGGAGCCAGTTCCTTTGCCAATTTCGGTTTTCTTAAGCAATTTAAATATTGGACGGAACCCGATGGAATTGGAACTAACCGAGGCCCGATGGATTTCGGGTTACGCGTTATCATCATCGTCATCACTGGGTGCTTAATTTAAATAAATCTACCGATTTCAAATTTTGCTACCAAATTAAAAATTTCATTTTGAATATACCACGGAACCGGGTGGAATTAAAACTATCCGAAGCCCGACGGGTTTCGGGTTCCCACCTAGTACTTAATAAAACGCAAGTGTAACTAACTCACTGACTGACTGACTGACTGACTGAATGATGGACAGCTTCTAGGCTTAACGGCTGGGTGTAGAGACTTGAAATTTGGAACATAGGTTCTTTAGGGGTTGAAAGTGAGCACTAAGAACCGATTTTCGGAAATTCCACCCCTAAGGGGGAAAAAATGGGGAAAAACGTTTGTATGCAACTTCGTAACGGCTTGACCTAGAAACTTGAATTTTGATATAGAGATTGATATGGGGTATTAAGTGAATCTCTAAAATTTTTTTTCCAAAATTCAACCCCTAAGAGTGTCAAATTAGGGATGAAAGTTTCTATGGGAATTGATTCAAAGAGATTTTGTTACTGTTTTCGGGGGTACGTACGGGGCTCTCTGATTGGTCTAAGTGAAATCCAGTAGGCCATGGAATCAAAATGGCCGCCCTGTCAAGAGCTGTTTGACAAATACTAGGTTGCCTTCACTAACCAAGGAGTTTCTACTAAGTTTCAGATTTTCTTCGTGGCGAAAGTTTTTTTTTTTTTTAGTGGTGCGGTCGTATGCAGTTAGAATGGAAGCTACTTTTTTACACGCGATCTATTATTCGAATTTGAGAATGAATTTTAGTTTCGGTGTAGGATTTGGATTCGGTGTGTTTTTTTCTGTTGGAACGTTTTTGACTACGACTACGACGTACACACATCAACACCGTCTAGGGATATTCAGAATTTCTCAATTTACTCAAAAATTGTGTTTCCTAACAAACAACATGTATATATTTTTGTAAAGCCTACTTATCAGACTATGATTTAGAATACAACAAAATATTGTTTTAGGCTTAAATATTTTTTTATTTTATAAAACGCAAAAAGTGAAATAATGTTAAATTTAAGATAAAATGTCTATCTAAGGAAAAAATAAAGTAAAACGAAAATATTAGGTTTTTTTATTTGAAGTTAAAATTAGTAGTCAGTGAAACCACCCATGACGTTAATCACGACCCTGCAACGGTTTTTCATGCTTTGAATCAGGTTGTCAATATCTTGCTGCGGAATATTGTCACAGGTCCTGCTAAGATGCAAAAAAAGTTGCTCTACAGTCGCAACATTTGGAGGCAAATTCCTCAAAGCCCTTCTTTGAAGCATATCCCACGCGTGCTCTATGGGGTTTAGGTCTGGTGACTGCGCGGGCCAGTCTAAGACCGACACGTCGTGCTCCTCTAGCCAGCTGGTCACCACTCGCGCAGTGTGCGGACGGGCGTTGTCGTGCATGAGCTTGAAAACTTGGCCCATTTGCAGTCGATGGGGATAGATTATTGGTGCTAGCACCTGATTACGGTATTTTTCGGCAGTCATAGTGTTTCTGATCCAAACGAGGTCTGTTCTTCCACCAATACGAATTCCCGCCCAAACCATAATTGTTCCGCCATGGTATGGATGGACCTCCTGAGGGTGTTGCAGACGGTTGTCACGACCAGAAGCTCGCCATACGCGTACTCTACGTGAATCAGGATGAAATCCGAATCGGGACTCATCGGTAAACAACACTACCGACCACTCGATATCTTCCCAAGGCAAATGTTCTCTAGCCCACTGTAATCTTCGTCCACGATTTCCTCTGCGTAGTGCTAGAGTACGAAGCGGCCTGCGAGAATGAAGGTTAGCTTCGTGCAGTCTTCTCCTCACAGTTTGGTCACTAACAAGCACGGATCCGGACCATTATGAACAAGTACTCTATAAATCCAAGTTAATTTAATATCAAATTCCCATTTCATACAATTTCGTTTTCATACTGTTCCCGTTTCACAAAAAATCAGTTTCATACAAATTTTGTTTTATCAAACTCTCGTTGAATAGGTACTTAAAAATTGACCCTAGACCACTATTTTCTTAGCAAAAGTGATAGTGCTTTTCAAGATCTTCATTTTGGATGACAGCTGTCAAACTTAAAACGTCAATATCTTGGAAACTTTTGACCCTAGACCACTACTTCCTTAGCATAAGTGGTAGTGCTCTTCAAGATCTTCATTTTGGATGACAGCTGTCAAACTTAAAACGTCAATATCTTGGAAACTTTTGACCCTAGACCACTACTTCCTTAGCATAAGTGGTAGTGCTCTTCAAGATCTTCATTTTGGATGACAGCTGTCAAACTTAAAACGTCAATATCTCGGAAACTTTTGACCCTCGACCATTACTACCTTAGCATAAGTGATAGGGCACTTCGATATTGACGTTTTAAGTTTGACAGCTGTCATCCGAAACGAGGATCTTAAAAAGCTCTATCACTTATGCTAAGGAAGAAGTGATCTAGGGTCAATAGTTTCCGAGATATTGACGTTTCAAGTTTGACAGCTGTCATCGGAAACGAAGATCTTGACGAGCTCTATCACTTATGCTAACGAAGTAGTGGTCTAGGGTCAATAGTTTCCTATATATTGACGTTTTAAGTTTGACAACTGTCATTCGAAACGAAGATCTTGACGAGCTCTATCACTTATGCTAACAAAGTAGTGGTCTAGGGTCAATAGTTTCCGAGATATTGACGTTTTAAGTTTGACAGCTGTCATCCAAAATGAAGATCTTGACGAGCTCTATCACTTTATGCTAAGGAAGTAGTGGTCTAGGATCCGAACTTATTTCCCCTCAACTTAAAACAATTGATGAGACAAATCAATAATGAAATGTATGTAGTGACAATTGGATGAATCGGGGAAAGCATGAAACGGACTTTGGATATAAAAAGAATTGTACGTATTGACAATTGGATGAATTGGGAAAAGCATGAAACGGACTTTGGATGTAAAAAAAATTGTACGTAGTGAACCGATTCGACAAGCACCTGGTGGTCTGACTGGAGCGTTTGAACCAACTGCATGGCCGTAACATTTGGTTGTCTTCTCGCGGCCACTTGCAAAAATCGGTCTTGTCTTTGGGTAGTTATCCGCTTTCCGCCTGGATGCCTTTCAGCCACTTCACCAGTAGCACGATAACGTGACCACAATCTTGATATCACGTTCTGTCTTGTTCCAATCTCCTCGGCAATACTCCGTTGAGTAGCCCCAGCTTGGAGCATTCCTACTGCCCTTAACATTTCGTTTCATGTTAAATGACGCCGCTGCATGATGCATACAGTTGTATTAAATTGTAATTAATCAAAAAAAAATATTAAAACTTCAATTTGTTTAAACAAAATGCTTAAAACTGCGTTAAGTAAATTTAAACCTTCGAACTCGCTACAATAATTGCCGCGCTAATCTTGTTTTTAATTATTTTTTTTTAAATTCAAATTTGGAATCATACAATAAGGCCTACACAATAAGGTTCCATTAAAATATTTTTAAATCGGCCAGTATTTTTTAAGTTTAAGAACTTTATATAAAATATTCCTAGACGATGTTGATGTGTGTATTTTAATTTCCTTAACCGATTTGGTTTTTTTTTATTTGAATCTGGATTTGTTTTTTATTTATTTCCCTTGGCATATTCCTATTCATTATTGATAAAATGAAGTATTTTTGTACAGAATGGTAGGTTTTGGTAAAAATGGTAAGTTTGGTAGATATTAGTAAGCCTGGTAGAAAATGGTAGTTTTTGGTAGAATTGTTAGTTTTTGGTAGAAAATATTGGGATGTAGTAGAAAATGGTAGGTATTGCTGGAAAATGGTAGGTTTGGTAGAAAATGGTATCCGATCCAATTTCGGTTTGGGTTTCGATTTTGGCTTCGGTTTCCTGTTCAGAAGCCAGTTCCTTTGCCAATTCCGACTCCGATTTCGGGTTACGCGTTATCACCATCGTCATCACTGGGTGCTTAATTTAAATAAATCTACCGATTTCAAATTTTGCTACCAAATTAAAAATTTCATTTTGAATATACCACGGAACCGGGCGGAATTAAAACTATCCGAAGCCCGACGGGTTTCGGGTTCCCACCTATACTAGATAATTCAGCTTCATAGGCACTATGCTGTACATTGCTACATTGAGGTAACATGTAGGGCATGAATCCCGGGATCCCGGGATATCGTAATCCCGGGATCTCGGACGCAAAAGTTCGATATTATAATCCCGGGATTGAGTGATCCGATATCGAGATTTGAGCAATTTACTATTTGGGTATAAATTAAGGTTTTTAGCTATATTTTTCCTCATGGAATGATTGAATGGAACTATTAAAATTAAACCCAAATTAGTCTACCCCTGAGGAAGAGATCTGTAAAGATTTAGAAGCGTAGGGAAGTGGTAAAATGTTTAAAACAATGAAAGAAACGTGATTCATTGCAATTTTTCAGACAAGTATTTTTTATACAAGCTCACATGCAAAAATTTTCTGCTAACATCATTTTAGTGGTGCGCCTAGAATTTAGCGCGAAAGTTTAGACACTTTCGGGTTTAGGCAATTTGTCCGCCATATTTCCAAAATGATGGGGTGGACGGCCCTCGGGGTAACTTATTTACGTAATGAAACCACTAGAGTCTTAAATATATTAAATATTTTATATTTAACACATTTTTATTGTAAAAAATTCGCCTTCGATTGGGCTCTTAATATCGATATCGCCCCGGGATTGAAAACCTTCCGATATTGCATGCTCTAGTAACATGGTAAATACCAGCGATTACCGCAAAGCAGCAATGTTCTGTGTATTGTCTACGAAATGTCGTAAAGCAGCAATGTACTGCATAGTGCTTACGCAATGCCATTAAGCAGCAATGTACTGCATAATGACTTTGAAATAGGTACCGTATAGCAGCAACTACATAGTGCCTACGAAATGCCATTAAGCAGCAATGTACTGCATAGTGCCTAAGAAATGCCGTAAAGCAGCAATGTACTGCATACTACATAATGTCTATGAAATACCGTATAGTAGCAACTACAAGATGTTCTGCGTACTGTCTATGAAATGCCGTAAAGCAGCAATGTACTGCATAGTGCTTAAGAAATGCCATAAAGCAGCAATGTACTGCATAGTGCTTAAGAAATGCCTTAAAGCAGCAATGTACTGCATACTACATAATGTCTATGAAATACCGTATAGTAGCAACTACAAGATGTTCTGCGTACTGTCTATGAAATGCCGTAAAGCAGCAATGTACTTACTGTATAGTGCCTAAGAAATGCCATTAAGCAGCAATGTACTGCATGGTGCCTATAAAATGCTATAAAGCAGCAATGGACTGCATAGTGTCTATAGAATGTCGTAAAGCAGCAATGTACTGCATCATGCCTTTGAAATGCCGCAAAGCAGCAATGGACTGCATGCCTATGAAATGCAGTAAATGAACCTACTGCATAGTGCCCATGAAACTGAGTTAGACACTAGTTATCTACATAATACAGGTAGTAATCATGTAGTAATACGTAATACCCATAATGTAAGCCACTAACCCCAAATTTCCAAAAATGCAAAATTACAACTAAAAAAAATGAAATCGTACCTTCGAAAAGTTTGTTTTATTTGATTTTGAATGATTTTTTATTATTTTTTTACGAAAACATGATAGAAATTCGCTTGTTCACTGATTTGTTTGACATTTTTTTGAAATGTCGAACGAACGGAAGGGGAAATATTTTTTATTTTACTTTTTTTTTTCATTAAAACCTTGGTAATGTTTAAAAAGTTTTTAAAGTCTCAACCTATTTTTCAAAGGTCCGACTCTTTGATTCGAATCCCGGAATATCAGCTCGGGAATGGGGTTAGAAACTAAAAGGTCGAGGCAGGTGGCGCTAGTATAGCACGGCCAGATGCCGCCAAACTTCAACTGTGATTGCATGTGTCTTTAGCAATTTTATGAATTAAAATGTATTCAACGTGGAGTATAATCCAAATAAAAGGGGAGCTGAGAAAAAGGAATGCGTCTACTAGCGGAAAAAAAGCTGTTTTGATTGAAAGGTTAGTAAAAAAGTGCATTTTAGTGTTTGTTTGTTATTGTTTACAAAAAGGCTTTGTACTGATTTATATGTTGGAAATATGTAAAAACCCTTTTGTAAAAAGTACCTACATGTTGAGATAAGTATACGTGCTTATTTTCGGGGTCGTACGACTTGTAATTTTTATGATTTTATTAAAAATAAGTCTTTGTTTACAAATGGTTGACAAGGGTATTTTTTCATGAATTTTCTATGTTTTTGTTTTAGGCTAGAGGCGTACGATAGAAACAGTATTATTGGAGTCGAAGAGGAACTCGATGACGAAATTCCTGAGTTTCCTGATATAAGTCACTTTGGAGATGTTAACGCTAGCACCAATTTACCACCGCTCGGCTGTCCAAACACCACATCCAAGAGTTTGCGGAGAGGTTTCAAGTACCTACCACCCAAAGGTCGTCTGTTATATGAAAGCAGAAGTTTGGTTACTCTTCGTGTTGCCTTTGAAGGAAACTATGCCTACTTTCATGTGCAATGCAAAGCACAAATGAAGAAACTACTTTACATAGTTTTATTGAAAATAGATTGAAATGGCACTATAGAAGTCAGTTATTGTGAATGTGCCGCTGGAAGTGGTTTGTAGGCACATTGTAAGCACATCTGTTTGTGTAAAGTTTGGTGTAAATCTGTTGCCCGGTCCGGCCTAGCTGACGGACACGATCTAAGCATAGTTAATAATAACTATTAGTCTAACTTTGCTATCTAGCTAGAGTCTGTGTACACAGGAACGTTTTGATACCTTTTTTAATTTTAGATTTTGATAAGACAGTAGTTTCACAGTATAACTTTTTAACACATTAGAATGACAAATCACAAAAACATCTCAGTCAATCCTGAAGAAGAGACATGTAAAGGTCTCAAAACGTTGAGCGTTGAAACAATGCCTTAAGTAATAAAATAAACACCGTTTGATTATAACCGAAAAATGTCTTTAATTTATAAGTAAAATTTCCTTCATTTCATAATATTTTCTCTAAAGTTGCAGCATTTATTATTTTCGGTTTGTATTCTGCTAGGTCCAGGTGCTGTATCTAAGCACTGTCTCCTGGCTCTTCTTCTGCTTCTTCTTCTTTCGTCTTCTGGCTTTATTTCGGTAATTACTTTGGTAAAGGAAAATATAGAAGGAACTGCTGTTTTCCCCAATACTTTTTATTTATTTTCATCACCTGAATGAATGAGAAAATGTGGATAAGGTAAGATAAGGACCCTAATTTACACAAAGCTTGGCATGAGAGAAACGTCTGTGATGATCACTGATCGATGATCATTGATGATAGGTGGAAAATACTGTAAAAACTAAGGAATGGTCTATTCCTAAGAGAATATACATTCTCATACAGACTATCGTTACAATAGTAAACTATTATAACCTTCGATCAATAGGTAGGTATCTACACTAGTAGTTTTAAGAAAGGAAACGTCTTACCTGTGTAGGAATTTCTCTCAAAAAAATCATTAGGTTTAAAATGGGGAGCACATAACCTTAAATAGTTACTAGGTCGATTTTTCTCCTCATAGCTTTTATCCACTGTTTTTTTCTTTTGGCATCTTTGGGGAATAAATGATTTGCTATGTTTTTGCAATCCGCAGCTGAACAAAGCGTCATTTTGTAAAATTATCTCAAAATAACCATGTTTGTTTACGAAAAAACTATGAAGGTGTCAAATAAAGTCAGACGTGCTACAGTAGCGCCCTCTGAAGTGAGCAAATGGCAGTTTTAAACCTCATTGCAGGTTTGGTTCAGTTATACAGGATGTTTCGACGAGGGGGTAATAAGCCGAAACGGGGTTGTTCTAGAGGTCTAGGCGAACAACTTTTATTCTACGACTTTTGGAAATTCGAACTTTTTTTACGAAAATTTTAAAGTTGTATCATTAAAAAAAACATCGGTTTTTGTAAAAAAAATGTTTAGATTGTAGTGGTCCAAACTAAATAAAAGGGCCAATGACCTCAAACTCTAAAAAACAGCTGATTCTCATGCAAACTTTAAACTCAAAATTTTCGAAAACTACTTCGAATTTCCAAAACTTGTAGAACAAAAGTTGTTCGTCTAGACCTCTAGAACAAACCCCTTTCAGCTTAATACCCCCTCCTCGGAGCACCCCGTATAATAAAATAATGATGCAATGATACCAACTCCTTTGATTCTTGTTCTCCCTGTCAATGAGTGTCTTTTCCAATGAGGAAGAACACTAACTTTTTATCCCGGCAGAGGTCGGTAGTCGGATGATCTTTACTGTCAAACGTTTGTCAAACGTCAGATGTTTTTTACAACTCTCGGCGCCAAATTGGCCTTATCGGTCTGAGACCGAAAGAGTAAAAAAAAACTCGGCGTTTCCATTGGTGGAGGACCATCATCGAAAAAAAAAAAGATCATCCGATGCCAGCGCCTCTGCAAACAGGTTTGCGCGTGGCACCCCTTTATTATGATTATTTTATTACTCACTTAGAGATAAAATTTAGTGGCTGTTTGAGCTGAAAGTCTTTTAGCTGCCCCTTCAAAGTATATTTTTATGACTAAATACTGCCAAAATCCACTGACAGTTCGTTGATGTTGATCTGTCAAAGTATCGTCTTTCTATTGTCATTTGTCATTGTGTGAAAAGTTTTTCACGATTTTCTACAGATTTTACATTTTTATGCCCAAGCTTAATTAAATAAAATTAATTAACAATGTCGGAGAAAAAAGATGATATGAAAAAGGAAGTCGACCCCGAATTAGACGATCTTTTGGACAGTAAGTACACTGTTTCTACTAAATTACAGTGGCCTTGCGATTTAGTTACACAATTAACCTTAAAATAATGAATGCAAATAATTAGTTTTCCGTTGTATATGAAGCGTACTTAATTCTATATTGAACCGAGAAGACATTCTAGAACATACTACTCTAATTAAACACTTCTATTAAGCACATATTACATCTGAAAATATAATAATTAAAAAACCAAATTCTGATTTAATTGAACTTTAGTATAGACTATCTGCTTCATCAGGATTATTTTCTAGATAACTTATCACTGCAGTTTAAAATAGAATCCGGTTGTGTTAATCCTTCTAACATTAAAACTAGAACCCTATCAGTGTATGTCTGTCTCTATAGGTACCTAATTACCTACATACAATAGTTGTTTAAAATACCTACTAAACTTATTTTGATGGTGTTTGGTATAGGAATAGCTAATAGTAAATTAAGACCACCAGAATTTACATGGTAGATACGAGGAACAGTTAAAATATCTTATTAAATGACGGGGTATTTACCATGTTTACATTTGTTTTTTAACAGAGCTCATTATTTCGCCAGTAATTTCAACTGGCTTGTTCACGAGACTGGTCACAAGTTTGTTTTTCACAATATATGTAGTAAAAACAACCATGTAAGTTTAAAATAGTAAAATCTCTTCTCCTTATCTGAGCGATGTTCCCAGTTGCATCCCTCTTGAGAGTCTGGGGTCTGCAAAACACCAAGTAATTTGGGGTGTATGCAGTAAGCAAGCATTAATGATGATACCTTTAGCAAATCGATTTGGCAATATTTTTAAGGCTGACCTGCCACCCTTAAATTTTACAGGAACAGTAAAATATAACTACTTAACCATAAAAAATTAGATTGGTATTAGAAAAAGGTAGTTACTTAAGCTTTTCCAAAATTCATGCCCCACTAGATAAGATTCAAACCCACAACATACAGATCGGCAACTTGTCATTATCTCCACACCAGAAACATTTGATTTCAGACAAGTAATTGTTGAACATCGCTGAAAAAGAAATATGACAAATTGAGAACCCCCTCTCTTTTTTTAGTAGTTGGTTAAAAATGGTATCCATCACGATGATGATGATGAGAAGGATCACACCTTCTCATCATCATCATCATCCGAGCGATGTTTCCGGTTGCATCCCTCTCTCAGCCTGGGGTCAGCTTTCCTACTTTTACATCTCCACTTCGCACGATCTTCGGCTGTGATCCTTCAACACTGTTCTAATTTTAAGTCATGAGCTTGATTCTAGTATGCAATGCCCACAAAAGGCATGGCCTAGAAAACAGCTCCATGGTGGTGTGAGTTACACTTTAAAAATAGCTATCGAACTAGGTAACTATAAAAATAACCAATCTGGATTTGACCTGTTTAAAATAAAACTCATTTTATTGATTTTAATCTCATTGTTTTGGAAAACTGTGATTGTTTTATATTAAACCTTACCTCCTCAACTGTTTCTCACAGCACATCGATGAAGATCTCAATGGATGACCTTTATAATAATAATATTGTCTAGCTATCACGGTTTATGAGATGCAGCCTGGTGACAGACGGACAGAACGATGAACAGACAGATAGTGGAGTCTCAGTAATAGGGTCCCATTTTCACCTTTTGGGTATGCAACCCTAAAAAATGAATTTAATTTCAAATCAACATTGCAAAAAATATATCTGACCCATTTATTGTATGTATAATATTTATGTATTTACAAAAGAAAAATAATTTAAAGTATCCATAGTCTAATCACCGTAACACAAGCTTAGTAGCTTACCATGGGGCTAGATGGCGATATGTGTTGGTCACAGAATTCATTTATTTATTAAAATTCCAAGGTGCCCTCCAAGACATGACGAAGAAAGAGCCCCAGCCAGGAGACAGTGCGAGCCCCGAGGTCCCACAGAACCTGTGGAGCGAGGAGTTCATCAAGGAGGCGGCTGCACAGTTTGAGAGCAACATGGCTTCCATACTGGGCAGTTTTAGTGGAGTACCAGGTAAATATTACCAGTATTTTTCGGTACAAATATTATTTAGAAAATTTATTATCAAGGAAAAATAGCATTCAAAAGTTTTCACTTGCGGCGAGGCTTGAACTCGCGTCTTTGGGTCAGTACCCCAACGTCTATACCAACTAGACTACGCATAAAATTCTAAATTCGAAATTTTCTAAATAAAATAACCTTGAGCTGCATACAAAAATTAATAGAAACAAATATTATTTATATAATATGGGGTATTTACCTTCTTTAAATTTGTTACACTGTTATTTAATAATTTACGTTTAAAATCAATATATTGGTCTGGGTGTTTTCTATGTATCATATGCCTGTATTACAAAAAAACTATAATATGTAGTATATCCATAGTACAAGCATAGTGCTTAGTTTGGGGGTTTATTTATTTTTTATAATCAAAAAACGGGAACGTAAGGTGCCTTACGTTCCCGCTTTGGCGGAAGCGGGAATGTGTCACAGAAGTTGATGGTAACCTACCCGTGCTTATAGTAACTAACGTATATGTTGTTTGTATGTATGTATTAGATTGTTGTAGTCCGTCGGACATGCCGTACTCCGGCATAATATGAAGTCATTTTATTCATTTTATTTTTTTACCCGACTGCGCGACGCAAAGAAGAGTTATGTGTTTATCAGTCTATGTATGTATGTATGTTTGTTTGTTTGTTTGTTTGTATGTTTGTTCCTATGTGGCGCTCCAGAGGCCAAACGGATGGACCGATTTTGATGATTCGCACGTCAATCGATTCGTCTTAATCCTGGAAGTGTGACTGAAGACATGACAGTTATCAAAATTCAAAATGGCGACCACCAGCCGCCATATTGTAAAAAAGTTAAAACGAAAAATTAACTGACTATGTCGAGTGGGGTATCGTCGAATAGGTATTCAAAATTCATTCTTAGGTTTCCTTAATCATTTTTAATTTAGTTTAACTATTTTTTAATTTATTCCCAGAGGAGCAAATAACGCAAGACCAAATAGCTGCGACGTTCTCAAAGATGGCGGAGGCGGCGGCTCACGTGTTGAAGCCGGGAGCCGCGGACCCCGCCCCGGACCCCGCGCTTACAGAGGACCCCGCGGTGAAGGAGAAAATGGACGAGGTTAGTACTGTGGGAGGAATCCTCTATTATATCGGACTGCGTCCCGCGGTTTCACCTGCGTAAGTCCCGATCCCGATTGGGATCAAAAGCCTATGTTACTCAGGGTGAATGTAGCATTCTAATGGTGAAAGAATTTTTGAAATCGGTCCAGTAGTTAATGTGTTTATTCAATACAAACATACACACACAAAAACACAAATTTATAATATTATTACTAGCTGCGTTCCGTGGTTTTACCAGCGTAGGTCCCGATCCCGTGGGAATTTCGGGATCAAAATTGACTCTTATGTTACTCAGGGTGAATGTAGTTTTCTCATGGTAAAAGAATTTTTGAAATCGGTCCAGTAGTTTTGAAGATTACCCTCAATATACATACACTAGCTGCGCCCGCGGTTTCACCCGCGCAAGTCCCGAACCCTCGGGATTTACGGGATCAAAAGTAGTCTACGTCCTTTTCTAAGGTCCTATTTATCTATATACCAAAATTCATCAAAATTGGTTTAGCGGTTTAGGCGTGAAAGCGTAACAGACAGAGTTACTTTCGCATTTATAATATTAGTAAGATACATGATACCAACGTTACCTCTTTATAATATTAGTACATATAAATTTGTTTTATTTAAGTTTTTGGTTCATTCATTCATTTATCCGGTTTCAGGTGTCAGCAGCTATATCCCAAACGCTACAGAATCTGAATACAAATACAGAAACGTTGCAGACGCCATTTTCCGACGCTGACCTCGCTAATATGTTCAATAATTTCAACCTCGGCGAGGGAGGGCCACAGGTAAATATACCACTCCAGCTAGCCTAGCATGGCAGCCTGAGAAACGTTATGTCGAGTCGATAAAGGTTCCGTGTCTTTCTCTCGAACGATGAGAAAAAGAGACGGGTATAGTGGGCGGCAGATTAGTTGAAACAAAATGGCGGATGCGCAAAAGTCGATTTTTCATAGAAAGCGCATGTAAAATGTACTGCGCGAACTTTTCCCTTCCACGACAAAACTTTTCAATTTATCTGCCGGTCACTGTACCTATCTTTATGTCGACGTCACAAATCACGTCAAAAGCTGCCTGCTAAACATGCTAGGCTAGCATGGCAGCACGAGACACATTATGTCGAGTCTACATAGGTTCCGTCTATTTCTCTCAAACAATTCATTACCAGGAATCGAACCTTGTCTTTTTGTACATAAAATGAACATCTTATATTACTGTACCAATCAATAGTGTTGTTGTCAAGATAAAATTCTGGAAACAAACTTGTTGTGGAAAATCATGACAAAGTCCTAATTTAAAAAAAATGTGTATTTTCACCAAAAAAATCTAACAGTTGTTCAAAACGATATCCATCACTTCATACTTCGGGGACGCATCTTTCAGCATTTTTAGCTATCTCTTATAGTTTTAGATATCCCTGAAGGCCCGTTTGAATGGTTCACCCTATATACATATGTATTATTTTATTTATTAAAATAATAAATAAAATAATACCCTAATACCCTATATATGTATAGAAGGTAAAAATATATTGAGCTTCAAAACGTCGCAGCCAACTAGCCTAATAAAATTAGCCGTTCAATCAACAGCCCGGCCTTTTGCACCGTTCGCGCTTGTTAATGAACATACCGACACCTAGTTCAAAAGATGTTCTGTTTGCTAATTAACTTAGTTGGCTGCGTGCGTCATTGTATCACAAATATTCAAAATAATTAGGTCTGAATACCTATGCAGGAATTTTGTTAATTATCTGTTAGAGTATTGTCAGGTAAGATCGGATACGGGGGAAGACCATGTAACTCAAATATCTCCCAAAATAGGTAAGTAACGTTTTTAGGGTTCCGTAGCCAAATGGCAAAAAACGGAACCCTTATAGATTTGTCATGTCTGTCTGTTTGTCTGTCTGTCTGTCTGTCCTACTGTCCGTCTGTCCGTCTGTCCGTCTGTCCGTCTGTCCGTCTGTCCGTCCGTATGTCACAGCCACTTTTCTCCGAAACTATAAGAGCTGCTGCACTGCTGAAACTTGTTTAGTGGTATATGCGTGCAAATGGCCTTACTACACGGGTTGGTTGCCGAAGATCGTGCGAAGTGGAGACGTAAAAGTAGGAAAGCGGACCCCGGGCTCTTGAGAGGGATGCAACCGGGAACATCGTGAGCGATGATGATGAACGTTTTTTAGTGTTAGCCACAGTGTGTACAAGAGCAATTCACCCCGCACCGATCTGTGGCACCCGGCAGTTGCAATATCACCTATTTTGGGGAGATATTTGAGTCATACGGTCTTCCCCCGTATCCGATCTTACCTAACTATACTCTACCGGTTGGTGAGTACTCTTTGACGTTATCTTCGAATAGATGCCGCAAATAATGTACTTTGCCCTTTCCGTGTAGCCCCGGCATAGAATAGGGTTACCCCTTCTCTTCCCGTGGGTGTCGTAAAAGGCGACTAAAGGATCTGAGAGCTGCAACCTGAAATGGTATACAACGGATGGGGTTTCAAACGAGCCCAAATTCAAAACGGTACAGACTGACAGAACAGACAAGGAAAAATAAAAATTCTTAAAAGGATAGTCTCCATTCTCTTGCTCCATACAAACTTAGTTTACATTTTCCTCCCTGGATAAAGATATTAGAGCAAATATGTTTATGCCAAACCTATATCTATCATGACAATGCATCTACCTTTTTATTTTCTAATTAAATAAATTTTGTTTATAGGACCTGTAGATTTAATTGTATATAAGTTTATTACTTAGGTAGAATCTATTTATAGGTTTTGTAGTAATGTATATTTTTTGTATTTAGTTTATTTTTATAAAAACCTAAATGTAAAAATGTAAATAAATAAGTGAATAAAATAAATAAAAAAATAATTAAATGAAACAAATAAAAAGGTAGCATAGTCATGACAGATATAAGTTTTATGGCATAAACATATTTGCTGTAATGTTTTTTTCCAGGGAGGAAAATTTAAACTAAGTTTGTATGGAGAAAGAGAATGGAGACTATCCTCTTAAATTTGCCGCTCGTGGTGAGAACTCGTGTGGTATTTTCAGCACAGACGTTGGGGTACTCCCCGCGCGGGGAGAACTATAGTTTGCTAGTCTCCCTCAGATCCCTTAGTCGCCTTTTACGACACCCACGGGAAGAGATGGGGTAACCCTATTCTACGCCGGGGATACACGGCTACCACGGGAAGAGATGGGGTAACAAATAAATAAGATAAATGATGTAATTCAAGCTCAAAATACACGTGACTTTACAGCGACATTTACCTAAAACAGCTCACATCTACAGCACACACATAAAGAAATTCGTTCATGTGTGCTGTAAGTGTGGGCTGTTTTAGATAAAGTGTCAGTGTCATCGTGTATTTTGAGTATTCTTCTTCTTTTCGTGTAGTGGTGTGACTTTATAGTAGTGTGTCTTAACTAAGCGTTAGAGTTTTCAAGTTGCCCTAAGGTCTCTAACGTCGACCTAACGACTGCTATCTGAGATAACAACCGAGACCAACTGCTTAACATGCCCTCCGAAGCACGGATGATCTCGATAAGGTGATTTTGAGCTTAAGAAAAAATGGTAAACATAAAAAAATCTTAATGTTGTGTATATCTGTTCATCGCCTAATTTCAGACGAACGATCCATATCCAAACTTTTGACTCTCTCTTCCATCACTTTCACTCCTACTGTGCAAAATTCCACACTTAACCGGTGACCCATTGTCGTTTGCAGGAGAGCAACATGTTCGTACCCTTCATGCAAGGCATGATGCAGTCGCTACTATCCAAGGAGGTGTTATACCCCTCGCTGAAGGAACTAGGCGACAAGTACCCCGCCTGGCTCACTGAGAACAAGGGCAAAATAGACCAGATAGAGTATGAACGGTGAGTTTACTATTGCATGCGAGGCATGATGCAGTCGCTACTATCCAAGGAGGTGTTATACCCCTCGCTGAAGGAACTAGGCGACAAGTACCCCGCCTGGCTCACTGAGAACAAGGGCAAAATAGACCAGATAGAGTATGAACGGTGAGTTTACTATTGCATGCGAGGCATGATGCAGTCGCTACTATCCAAGGAGGTGTTATACCCCTCGCTGAAGGAACTAGGCGACAAGTACCCCGCCTGGCTCACTGAGAACAAGGGCAAAATAGACCAGATAGAGTATGAACGGTGAGTTTACTATTGCATGCGAGGCATGATGCAGTCGCTACTATCCAAGGAGGTGTTATACCCCTCGCTGAAGGAACTAGGCGACAAGTACCCCGCCTGGCTCACTGAGAACAAGGGCAAAATAGACCAGATAGAGTATGAACGGTGAGTTTACTATTGCATGCGAGGCATGATGCAGTCGCTACTATCCAAGGAGGTGTTATACCCCTCGCTGAAGGAACTAGGCGACAAGTACCCCGCCTGGCTCACTGAGAACAAGGGCAAAATAGACCAGATAGAGTATGAACGGTGAGTTTACTATTGCATGCGAGGCATGATGCAGTCGCTACTATCCAAGGAGGTGTTATACCCCTCGCTGAAGGAACTAGGCGACAAGTACCCCGCCTGGCTCACTGAGAACAAGGGCAAAATAGACCAGATAGAGTATGAACGGTGAGTTTACTATTGCATGCGAGGCATGATGCAGTCGCTACTATCCAAGGAGGTGTTATACCCCTCGCTGAAGGAACTAGGCGACAAGTACCCCGCCTGGCTCACTGAGAACAAGGGCAAAATAGACCAGATAGAGTATGAACGGTGAGTTTACTATTGCATGCGAGGCATGATGCAGTCGCTACTATCCAAGGAGGTGTTATACCCCTCGCTGAAGGAACTAGGCGACAAGTACCCCGCCTGGCTCACTGAGAACAAGGGCAAAATAGACCAGATAGAGTATGAACGGTGAGTTTACTATTGCATGCGAGGCATGATGCAGTCGCTACTATCCAAGGAGGTGTTATACCCCTCGCTGAAGGAACTAGGCGACAAGTACCCCGCCTGGCTCACTGAGAACAAGGGCAAAATAGACCAGATAGAGTATGAACGGTGAGTTTACTATTGCATGCGAGGCATGATGCAGTCGCTACTATCCAAGGAGGTGTTATACCCCTCGCTGAAGGAACTAGGCGACAAGTACCCCGCCTGGCTCACTGAGAACAAGGGCAAAATAGACCAGATAGAGTATGAACGGTGAGTTTACTATTGCATGCGAGGCATGATGCAGTCGCTACTATGCAAGGAGGTGTTATACCCCTCGCTGAAGGAACTAGGCGACAAGTACCCCGCCTGGCTCACTGAGAACAAGGGCAAAATAGACCAGATAGAGTATGAACGGTGAGTTTACTATTGCATGCGAGGCATGATGCAGTCGCTACTATGCAAGGAGGTGTTATACCCCTCGCTGAAGGAACTAGGCGACAAGTACCCCGCCTGGCTCACTGAGAACAAGGGCAAAATAGACCAGATAGAGTATGAACGGTGAGTTTACTATTGCATGCGAGGCATGATGCAGTCGCTACTATCCAAGGAGGTGTTATACCCCTCGCTGAAGGAACTAGGCGACAAGTACCCCGCCTGGCTCACTGAGAACAAGGGCAAAATAGACCAGATAGAGTATGAACGGTGAGTTTACTATTGCATGCGAGGCATGATGCAGTCGCTACTATCCAAGGAGGTGTTATACCCCTCGCTGAAGGAACTAGGGGACAAATACCCCGCCTGGCTCGCTGAGAACAAGGGCAAAATAGACCAGATAGAGTATGAACGGTGAGTTTACTATTGCATGCGAGGCATGATGCAGTCGCTACTATCCAAGGAGGTGTTATACCCCTCGTGAGTTTACTATTGCATGCGAGGCATAATATCCAAGGAGGTATCTGAGTGGTGAGCGCCTCCGTTGCTCCAGTAACAGTCAGTTGTGCCATTTTGGCACATGGTAACTCTCCTTGCAGAGAACCGATCTAGCGTTCCCATAGTACAAACCTAGTTAGTTTAGATTAGATTGGGGCTAGATTGCGCTGTGTGCAATGTCGTGCAATAAATTATAGTATATTATGCAACTAGTGAATAAAAGACGGATTTAGTGCGAGGGCCGTAGATGAATCACGAGCAAGTGAAGGATTCTAACGACTGAATCACGACCGTAGGGAGTGATTCATGATGATTGAATCACGAGCGTAGCGAGTGATTCAAGTGTTAGAATCCTGAGCGACGCCAGTGGTTCATGGCCCTCAATCTAAATCCGTACTTTATTCAAGAGTTGCATACTATACTTTATACCATGACTACGAGGAAACAAGTGCGAGTCGAGTGCGAGTCGGACTCGCGTCGCGTACGAAGGTTCCGTACCACTATCACAAATTTCGGCAACCCATCCGTGAACGCAACGCGAACGTTAAAATTTATTTTACCACTAGCGCCAGTCTCAATTCATCACTAGATAGTAAAAAGTGCTAGGGGTGAAAATACATCACGGTATTGTTGCGTTTTTATGTCAAAATCACATAGTTTTTTTATCTATTTGTTGTTATAGCGGCTAAAGAAATACATCTACTGTGAAAATTTCAACTGTCTAGCTATCACAGTTTATGAGATAAAGCCTGGTGACAGACGGACAGACAGACGGCAAAATATCAGTAAAAGAGTTCCGTTTTTATCCTTTGGGTACGGAACCCTAAAAAGAATTTGTATGTCGAGTATTCTTAGCGCAAGGAGTTTGTATCAAGTTTTTTTTCACGCAAGGAGGTTGTATATGCATTTAGTTAGATGGACGACGAGTAAATTGTGTTCTAAATTCAAAATTCAAACAGCGTGAGTAAAAGTCGTTTTTATTCACTGTTTAGCGTGAATAAAATAAGCTTTTACGAGTGCGAATGGTATAAAATAGATTTTTCTTCTGTTTTCGCGATGTTGTATTGAACGTTTTGAGACCTTTACAGGTACCTGCTTCAGATATTTCAAGACCTTTACATGTCCCTTCTTCAGGTATTTCGAGACCTTTACAGGTCCCTTCTTCAGGTAGTTCGAGACCTTTACAGGTCCCTTCTTCAGGTATTTCGAGACCTTTACAGGTCCCCTCTACAGGTAGTTCGAGACCTTTACAGGTCCCTTCTTCAGGTATTTCGAGACCTTTACAGGTCCCTTCTCCAGGTAACCTGAAGAAGGAACCTGTAAAGGTCTCGAAACGTTGAGCGTTGAAACAATGATAAAAGTAATAAACACCACGCGATTAAAACAGAAAAATGTCTTTAATTAAATAAATAAATAAAAATAAATAATTAAACATTCCAGATACGAGAAGCAACACGAGCTGATGCTGAAAGTGTGTGCGGCACTGGAACCTGAAGAGGAATCTGACCCTGAAGATGTGAAGAGGAAACGGTTTGAGACTGTACTGGAGTTGATGCAGAAGGTACGTTATACATAGTAGATAGATACTGAAGAGGAGAGGATGGCTATATTCCTAACCTAACCCGATTTCTAACCCGCATGCGGGTTAGGTTAAGAACACGAAAATAAATTATTATTTTCATTCTATTTCTATCCCTCTTTGTAACCTAACCCAATGTTTCGTTCCTAACCTAACCCAAATCGAGATACAGGTTGGAATAACAGGTTTAGCATGAGGTCAAAAGAGCAATATGACTAATGGATAAGTTGTCAAAACCGCATAATTAACGAAAAAAACAAAAGAGTATCGTAATTATAAAAAAAACTGACAATTGTCTGAAAATCTGTCATTTCGACCTGTATCTCGATTTGGGTTGGGTTAGGAATAAAAATAATATTTTTTTTTGGAGTTCCTAACCTAACCCGCATTCGGGTTAGGATTTCGGGTGGGGTTACGAATCTACCGACAGAATGTGAAAAGGAAACGATTCGAGACTCTACTTGACTTGATGCGTGTTATACATAGAAGATATATACTGAAGAGGAGAGGATGTAGTGTCCCGCGGTTTCACCCGCGTAAGTCCCGATCCCTTGGGAATATTGGGATCAAAAGTAGCTTACTTCTCGATAATGTAGCTTTCTATTGGTGAAAGAATTTTCGAAATCGGTTCAGTAGTTTCGGAGATTACCCCCAATATACATACATATATAGTACATACACGTTACCAACGTTACCTCTTTAAAATATTAGTATAGACGGGTCTAGATCGCGTTATAAATAATCATTTTTAAGGTTCCGTACCCAAAGTGTAAATACGGGACCCTATTACTGAGATTTCGCTGTCCGTCTGTCACCAGACTATCTCAAGAACCGTAATAGCTAAGACGGTAGAAACTTTCACAGATGATCTATTTCTGCAACCGCTATAACAACAAATACTAAAAACAAAAAGAATTAAGAGGAGCACCCATACAACAAGTGTGATTTCTCACGGTAAAACGCAACGTAAGCGCGATTTATTTTTACCACTAGCGCCATCTAGTGATAAACTGTCGTCAGTGGTAAAGGATAAATGCAAACGTGCGTCGTTCGGTGCGTACACAGATTTGCTTATTACTAATTTTTTTTAAAATATAATTTGTATGTACTGAAAACGGTTTAAAATCGTACGTATGTTTAAATCTCTTTTATATATCTCTTTGGCCTTTGATAACAACCCTCTATTTTCTTTCAGATGCAAGACTTAGGCCAACCCCCTACTGAGTTAGTGGGGGATATTACCTCCCCCCCACAAGGGTTTGCCCCCCCAATGAACGAAGGCGGCCAGTGCAGTGTTATGTAGTGTTCATGAAGCAGAAGCGCTTCGCACGGGAAGCGAAGCTGCTTAGAGAGAAGTGTTTAAACTAGTTAAAAGTTTGTTAAAGTGCTCACTATTTTGGACACTTTTGCGAAAACTACCTCGAAATTCCAAAAGTTGTAGAACAAAAGTTGTTCGCCTAGACCTCTAGAACAACCCTGTTTCGGCTTAATACCCCTTCCTGAGAACACCCTGTATACTTTCTAAACGGTCATAGTCGGTTCACAACCGATAAGAAATAATTATAATAAAATAATGGCAATTAGTATCATAGTATAGTTACATTTTCCCGAATCTTAATCGCGTATTTAAGGGCCCTATACTGAAAAACTGAAAATCCATGTCGGGCGCATCGAAAATGTTGAGTATTTCATGACAGAATGTCGTAGAACTTTTTTTTGTGTACAGATTGTAGGCGACATTGTTTCCGATATTTTAGTGCAGTTTCCATACAAATATGTCGAAACGTATTGAAGCCTATCGACATTTTAGCCAAATCAGACTTTTTTGTCTAAAATTTGGATAGGCTTTGCACCAATAGGAGGTTATTGTCTTAAAACTACACCAAAATGTAGGAAACAATGTCACCTACAATCTGTGTACAAAAAAAAGTTCTACGACATTCCGTCATGAAATAATCAACAATTTTCGATGAGCCCGACAGGGATTTTCAGTTTCAAGGTCGTTGGCGTTGATACTACTCTTAATTATTTACTTTATTAAAAGTAAATAATTACCTACGCGATACGCGATTAAGACCCGGTACCACTAGACCATTGTTACATGTTTCAACCATGTTACAATGGTCAAGGTCGCGAAACGTCGAAGGAAAGAAAAAAATTACAATAAACCGGCTAAGGGCAAATCGGACTTGGGCACGAAGGGTTCCGTACCATTATCTATACAACCAGGCTTTGTTTTGACAAGTAAATTGCGGTTTACAATTTATGACGTATTAAAAGTGGCTATGACATACGGACGGACAGACAGACAGACATGACGAATCTATAAGGGTTCCGTTTTTTGCCATTTGGCTACGGAACCCTAAAAATATATAAAAAAAAGGAAAATGTAACTATGTTAAGAAATCGCGTAATTTGAAACATTTATTAGTGTCCAAAGTGTATTGAGTGTTAACAAACTTTGAACTACCCTCGAAGTTAGTTAAACAAATTGTTTGGGCGTTTAAGAAATGGTGGAAAGAAAGTAAAAGTATAGAAAAATCACTCATTTTTCGGTTGTAATCGCGAGGAGGATTGAAGAAGGGAACTGTAAAGGTCTCGAAACGTTGAGCGTTAAAACAACGCTAAAAGTAATAAACACTACGCGATTAAAACCGAAAAATCAGTTTAATTTCAATACAACATCGCAAAAACAAAAGAAAAATCTAAGTGTGTTCACACAGACACAGCTAATCGCTAAATGAAATATAAGACTACCGAATAAAAAAAGTCGCAATATTTTAAGAATATATCGAACTTACTTAGATTTTTTAATTTGGTTGTTTTCGAGTTTATTCGACATGTAAAAAAACGGAATTGAATATTACTAAAAACGTTATAATATAAATAATTAGCTGACCCGGCGAACTTTGTTCCGCCTTAGAGGCAAAAAAGTATCCTATGTCTGTCTCCTGGTTCTAAGCTATCTATCCACCAATTTTCAGACAAATCGGTTCAGCCGTTCTTCAGTTAAAAATAGTGTAACTAACACGACTTTCTTTTATATAGATAGAAGATCCATGAAATAAGCAACTAGGCTTGAACTATGGGTACTAGGCCACGGGTATACTAAAAATTAGTCCTACATTTTTTATTAACGTCGAAACAAAGTGCCTAGTCTAAAATAAAAAGTACAATGGCCAATCCACGTACGTCATTTTATTTGACTAAAAACAGGATAAAAAGTGGTTCTTTCTAGTGGTTCACTGTCTTGTAATGGTTAACTTTATAGTTAACTCATTATTACCGTAAGATGTCGCTATTTTCCTATTCTAAATGTAGCCTGCCTATGGCTATTATAGTAATAGCCTTGAGCTACATACAAAAAAAAAGGTTGTTACAAACATAAAAACAATTTTATTGTTAGTAAACATTATTTCTTAGTGTTAAACCACACTTAGCATATACTGTTTTTATTTTTTGAAATATGCTTTCAAAACACGAGGAGGTGCTTTCTTTATTTTGGCTTGGCGGGAGGGTTACCCGTGGCAAAGCGGTCAAACGCGTTAGTTCGGATTACCAAAAGACGTGGGTTCGAATCCCGCTGAAGACTACATTTTTAAAAGCATTTTTTTTAAACAGCTACAAATGTTAGTGCAAATAATTTATAGCCATTCTTTGCGAAGTTAGTTGAAACTTATCAAATAATAATGCGAAGTTGGTTAAAACAGAAGCGAAGTACTTTGAAGTCAATTAAAGCGAGCGAAGTTAGTTAAAGTATGAGCATGAAGTTGACAAAAACTATATCATCAGTTTTTAGGGTTCCGTATAAGGGTTTGTTTCCGAAGCGCTTTGAAGCGTTTTAAAGTGAGTTTGCGTTTACTGTTACGTTACGATTTATACCAATTCAGTCGCCCCGCTAGCCGCTTTAAAGAAGTTTCTTTTAAAACTTTAAATGGCTGATCCAGACTATGCCAAAATCTACACATGCCCTTTGTGCAGTTAGTTAAGTTTGATATATATTTTTAGGGTTCCGTACCTCGAACTCGAAAAGGAAATAAAAATCGTATGGTATTTAATTTTGACTTTCTTTTTTAGGGTTCCGTACCTGAAAAGGTAAAAAAGGAACCCATATAACATCACTTTCTTGTTTTTTTTTGCGAAATAGGTGAATGGTTATGCATTTAATTTTTTTTTTATAAATAAATTGTTATTGTAGAATTTTGCACACATAGCATTCAGCCCCAAACTAAGGCTATTGTATTTTTTTCACTCGCTGCACACCGGGTTATAAATCATAGATATTAGAGCGGTAAGTATTTTGCAATACCGATAATGCTTATCGATAGTAATACACCCATGAGTGGAAGAGAGAGCGAAATACTCTCTGCACCGCTCCCACGTTTTACCTACAGTGTGCAGCGAGTGAGAAACTGCATACTAATACTGTACAAAAATATCTTCGACGGCGAGAATAGAACCCAAAGTCGTCTGTGAAGTGCCAATATGCTTTAAAAACCCTCAGTTTTTAGATACAATTTTCAGTTTAACCGGATGCGCGCGAAATTAAAATAGACGATTTTTGGAAAAAAAAACTTACGTAAAAATAATTTAAGAGCGTGTACACACTGCGATTAAACGCCTGCGTTTTCCCGTAGGTCTGAAACCGCAAAAAATGCAACACATAGCTTTCTATACAAGCCCACAATTACTGATTTTGCGTGTTGATACGCGGATCTGCGTTTTCAGCTATTCGTAAACCGCTTTCGTTTAAGACGACAGTCTACCTACTCTTTCTCCATACAAACGTAGTCGACTGTTTCCTCACTGGATTTGAGCAAATATGTTTATGCCATTAAACCTATATCTGCCATGACTTTGCACCTAAGTTTATTTTTATTTTTTATTTTATAATTAAAATAGACAAAAAAACAGTAAAATTAGAAAGTGAAAAAAACAAAACCTAGGGGCATGGTCATGGCAGATATAGGTTGTATGACATACACATATTTTTTCTAATATCTTCATCCAGGGAGAAAACAGTCGACTACGTTTGTAAAGTTTGTATGGAGAAAAGAGTAGGTAAACTGTCTCCTTAATCGCAGTGCGTTCTAAGCCTAAGCGAGTGTTTTGAATTTCCCACGCACCCGGTTCTCGTTCCTATTAAAAAAAAAACAATTAAATCTAGGTAAGTACATTATGTATTAACCTATAGGTATTTTGGCACAAAATTATTATAATCTTATTATTGTAATAAAATATTTTAATTTGTTTTCATTTGTGTTAATTAATGATAATTATATTATTATTTTAACTAATTATTTATTATATTAGATTTAGTATGTACTTTGTTATTTAATAAAAAAATGGATTTTATATGGATTTTCTTTTCATTTTCATCATAATATTTTTTACGTTTTAATCGCATTTTTAGGTTTTAGAACAAGAATCCCATTTTAGTTTCGTCGCGTCCGTCTGTATGTCTGTCTGTCTGTCTGCGGCTCAGAGGACCTAGTAAGAAGTTACATGAATGACAATTGTCAATTAAATAATTAAAAATAATTTAAGGGTACTTACTTACCTCCCCCATTTGTAAAGTGGGGATTGTTCACAAAATATACTTGGTAAGTTGTTTTTTTGCACTATTTTTTTCAAATTGTAATTCATGAAAACTACGGAACCCTATCACTACGCCTGGCCTGTGGCACAAGGTACGAGCTTGTCTAAAGTTGTTAATAAATACATTTTGCACGACGTTACACACAGCTCAATCTAGCCCTAAACTAAGCACTAGGCTTGTACTATGGGTACTAGATAACGGATATATACTAACTATGTTATACTTTTTTTTTGTAAATACATAGGTACCTACCTACATAATATGATACATAGAAAACACCCAGACCAGAAACAAATTTTTATTTTTAAGCATAAATACTTGCACCCGACGGGAATCGAACCCGCAACCTTCTGCATAGCAGTCAGACCTTCGTCCGAAGCGCCACAAAGGCCGCCAATTTTGTTATTATTTGGCTTATTTAAATAGGTACTTAACAACATCATTAAAATCTACTTAGATACTAACTTTGTAAACAAAATAATAAGTCTTCATTAATATTTATGAACTAAAACTTGTTTTTTACGTAGGATAGTACGTACATCTACACTAATATTATAAAGAGGAAAGATTTTGATTTTTGTGTGTATGTTTGTTATGAATAAACTCAAAAACTACTGCGCCGATTTCAAAAAATCTTTCACCAATAGAATTACTTTTAATCCCGATATTCCCACGGAATCGGAACTTACGCGGGTGAAACCGAGGACGCAGCTAGTATCCTATAAAACATTTTTTTCTAGTCTGGGTTTTTCTACATCCTATTTAGTTACAAAAAAAAATAGAATTAGTAATGTAGTAGGTATATCCGTTGTCTAGTTACCCATAGTACAAGCCTATTGCTCAGTTTGAGGCTGTGTGTAACGTCGTGCTATATAATTTATGTATTTATCCTATCTACTGTTATTAAAATACGCGAAAGTTTGTGAGGATGTTTCTTGTTCCGTCTCGCTGAAACCACTGAACCGATTGTGACCAAACTTAAAGTAAAGTAAAGTAAAGTAAATATTTAAAACTTAAAATATAAACAGCTGGATAATAACTTAACTGAACTTAACACTATGATAAGTGGTTTTATTTCGAAATTGCAGTTTAATTAGCAGAGCATACAAGCTCAAATGTTTTGTCGATTGAGAAAATGTGTCTTTTCGGTACGAAACCCCAAAAATAATTACTATTATTTGACCACCTTGTTGTACATTTTAAGAGAGTAGTCTATCTACCTACTCGGTCTCCATACAAACGTAGTCGACTGTTTCCTCCCTAGATAAAGACATTAGAGCATATATGTTTATGCCATAAAACCTATATCTGCCATGCCCCTGCGTTTTGTTTTTCATTATTTAATTACAATAGAGATATAATTCTTAAAAAAAAACGTACGTAGGGGCATGGTCATGGCTGATATAGGACTTATATTATGGCATACACATATTTGCTCTCTAAGTTTGCTCCAATGTCTTTATCCAGGGAGGAAACAGTCGACTACGTTTGTAAATTTTGTATGGAGAAAAGAGTAGGTAGACTGTCCACTTAATGTTACACATCTGGGTAAACTACTTATAAATGACCACGGAGACGGTCTGACGTAGAAACAAGTCCATAAATTTCTCACGATAATATTTAGATGACGTCCAAAAATACCTAAATTACTACGTCGTTTTCGATGTTTTCGTTCTATAGAGCGTCAGAGTTCAGGAATTCCCTTTGATGACGGTTTTTTGTTGAATCGAAATAATTAAGTGATCTTAATATCTACTTTTATTTCAATTTGAATCCTACTCGGTAAATAATATTATGAGCGCGTAAGTTTGGAAGTATCTTTGTGGCTCTGTTACGGCAAAACCGCTGAACCGATTGCGATGAAACTTGGAATGTAGATGAGTGAAGATCCTGAATAACACACGGGCTAATCTTTATCCCGATATTCTTGCGGAATCAGGACTTACGGGGATTAAAACGCAGGGCGCTAAGAGTGATATTTATGACACTGGCTCCGCCTTAATAGGTAAGTATATGATAAGGTACCGAGTTCTACAAGTACCTAAATGAATGTTCTGTTGTTCTACTGTTCTCCAGCTTTACCTTAGTACCTAAGTATATAATTTTATTAGAGTGAATGGAGTGGAGACCTAAAGTCAGGAATAGACGTGTGGGCAGACCACCAGCCTGACATAAAATGGCATATTTGAAAACATTTTCTTTTATTTCCGAGCTTTAACCATCATATATTATGAACGGCTGAACCGATTTTGATCAAACATAGCTAAGAACACTCGCGCAAAAGTCACCTATCAACCAAAAAAAACTACATTGAAATCGGTTCACCCGTTCGTGAGCTACGATGCCACAGACAGATACACACACACACACACACACATATACACACCCACAGACAGACACGTCAAACTTATAACACCCCTCTTTTTCCGTCGGGGGTTAAAAATAACAATATAATAGAAATCATTTATTGACAAAAAGACACACGGCATAAAATATAATAAAAAGAGTACCTACAATAAAATAATCTAAACAAGAGAACGTATTATGGAAAAAAAAAGTCAATAGTTAAAAAACATAACCCTTCTTTGCGTCCGTCGCGCAGTCGGGTAAAAATAGGAGCCGGTTGCTGTGCTAATGAGGAAATTACATGGTGGGGCGACTTGACATCGGAAACCCAGTGATATAACTATGTGAAGAATTTGGAGAGGCATATGCCTCGCAGACTGGGGGGTATATGCCTCTAGCTCTTCACTGTAGTGGGCAAACATATGCTGCTGAAGAAGAAGAAAAACCCAGCCAAGTGCGAGACTCGCGCAAGAAGGGCTTCGTACCACAATTGGGTGCGGAACCCTAAAATGAACACTGGACCAACCAATTTGTGAACGCAACCCGAACGTTACAATTTATTTAACCACAAGATGGGAAACAGAAACCCAACGGGCTTCGGGTAGTTCCGATTCCATCAGGTTACGTGGTTATAACAACCAATTTTTAAATTTGATAGAAAAATGTGAAATCAGTAGATTTTTTAGCTTCGATTTTTAATCCCATCATACACCGTCAGTACCTATACCCATCAGTAATAGGGTCCCGTTTTTACCCTTTGGGTACGGAACCCTAAAAAGATAATCATTACTAAGTTTCATCGTAATCGGCTCATTGGTTTTTGCGATAATAATAATAGTATTACAGGACCACCATTATAGGCAAGGTAAGGTACCTACCTACCACGTTTGTGAATCGAGTAGGATTTTAATTTGAATAAATAATAGAGACTGATTTATTATAGGCCTATGTATGACAGCCTATAACTAATTTTAAATATGACACATAATAACCTACTAGAGAATAATAACCTACTAGAGAATAACAACTATTGAGAACATTATTTCTTAGTACCTAGTGTTAATCCACACTTAGGAAATACTGCTTTTTGAAAAAATGCTTTCAAAATCTTTAGTACCTACCCGGCGGGATTCAAACCCGCGACTATTGGTAATCCGAACCAACGCGTATGACCGCTTCGCCACGCTTTTGTTCGGATTAACAATAGTCGCGGGTTCGAATCCCGCCGGGTACTAAAGTTTTTGAAAGCGTTTTTTCAAAAAGAACTATTGCGAAATCTACGGATGAAAACTATTTGGGCTATGGAACGACCTCTGTGGTGCGTCGTGCGAAAGCCCGACTGCAACGCCGAAGGTTGCCGGTTCGATGCAATTTATTTAAATGTCTGAGAATAAATGAGTTCAATTTTAATATTGTAAGAACCTGCTATAATTTCTAAATCTCACCTTAGTAACATAACTAAGGTTTCGTTGCCATTTTTACAAGAGCATTATCCTTAAAAGTTCCTTAACCGAGTGACGTAATGCGGTTTAATAAATCTTAATCATAATTATAAAGGTAGTTGCTCCCTGGTTGTAATTCGCTCAGCTAATTAGGGAAGCTGGGCGGTGGCCGAATCCCTGTCCAATAGGGCTGCCAGGTGTCAGGCCTTAGCCGGACATGTCCGGTTTTTAACGGTCGTGTCCGGCCAAATATATACAAGTCCGGCCAGTCCGGCTTTCGTTAGGCTTTTGGTCAACACCGTCAGTCTTGCTGACACCCATAAAGCTTCATACGAACTCGGGCAAAATCACACGCGTTCGCAAAAAAACTTAATTAGGTACTACTTAGTAACAAATTTAAATGATTTTTTGAAAGCTAATAATTATTTCTTTTTTTTTTAATAATCTCTAATTAGTTAAGTTAAATAGCTTAAAGTACCCTCCATAATTTGTTGTTCTTTTTCTTTTCTGTTTTCAATCGTAATTAAAATCAGGTCTCACGCGATTCAGGTTATCCTTGTGCGGGGACCGAGGGTAACAGAATTTGTAAATAGGGTGTTATGGAAATAAACTTTTTATTATTATTTTTATTTATTATTATTTCATTACGCTTTGACCATTTCTTTTTAAAACCAATAGGGCGCAACGCGATGCGTGCTGCCTATTTACCACAGACAGATAAAAAACTAATGTGTCTGACTTTTAGGGCAAAATGTCCGGCTAAATATGAATCTGTGTTAGGATTTTTAATTTTTGGGCCTGGCAACCCTATGTTCAAAAGACTTTTAAATTACTGGGGTTGGTTTAGGACAGCAAGTGGACGTTTGCCGCCCACTTTGATTAAATAAATATGTACCTAGGTGCTTAAAAGCAGGAGATTTTCAAGTGAGGAGCTTGAGATGAAAAGGTGGTCCCGGAAGAGCGCCATCAATGTAGTACCTTGGTAGATGAAGGGCCTATTCTTCTATATCTATACTAATATTATAAAGAGGAAATATTTGTATTTTTGTGTGTGTGATCCTTTGTATGTTACTACTGGACCGATTTCAAAAACTAAAAACTCACCATTAGAAAGCTACATTCACCCTGAGTAACATAGGCTACTTTTGATCCCGATATTCCCACGGGATCGGGAGTTACGCGGGTGAAACCGCGGGACGCAGCTATAATAAAATTAGATAAAGTGGTAAAAATCCGTCTTAGTAGAAGGCACACACATACCTACATTCTTTCCTATTATGACGAATACATACTCGTTGGTTCGATTGAAAATTATAATCTTCTACTATATAAAAATAAGTCGGGTTTTCCTTCCTGACGCTATAACTCCAGAACGCACGAACCGATTTCCACGGTTTTGCATTCGTTGGAAAGGTCTCGGGCTCCGTGAGGTTTATAGCAAAGAAAATTCAGGAAAAAATTAATTATCTATAATTTATAAGGCAAAACAACGTTTGCCGGGTCAGCTAGTCTACTATATAAAAATAAGTCGGGTTTTCCTTCCTGACGCTATAACTCCAGAACGCACGAACCGATTTCCACGGTTTTGCATTCGTTGGAAAGGTCTCGGGCTCCGTGAGGTTTATAGCAAAGAAAATTCAGGAAAAATTTAATTATCTATAATTTATAAGGCAAAACAACGTTTGCCGGGTCAGCTAGTCAAGTATGTAAACCTTACTCTCTTGATTTTTATTGAAACTGCAGAACCGTTTTTAACAAAAATCAAAATTAGTGAAATATTATCCCGATTCTATTTATCCCGAAATTCCCACGAGATCGGGACTCACGCGGTTCACAGTTGCAAAAGTTACCAGCCGAAAGTACCACGCGAATAAAAAAAAAAAAAGAAATTAAAAAAAATCAAAAGGTAGATAAGTCATGAGTCATGCATGCATGACTTTTCTACCTTTTGCCATAAAACCTATATCGACTTTCGGCGGGAAAGCGGAGACAACATGTCGTGCTCCAATTTTATTTTCGTTATACTATGTTGTAAACTCGGTTAAATTGTGTAATTTTAGTGGAATCTTATTCAATTTAGTTCCGTGAATGTGCACAAGTTTAGTGAAAACAAAATTGAGTGTTAAACATGAACTTTCCGTCGTTCGCGCCGAAGATCCTTGAAGGTTATAGTAAAATTGCCACCGCTTTACCATAGCCCCTGACTGAAACTATAGGCCCAATCGGGCTAATTTCATGCAAAATACTTGATACTGGCAAGATGTACAAGATGTACGACGCCAAAATTAAATTGAAGAAACTTGAAATATTCTAAAACTTGACCCTGGCTATTCCAAATTGGCCATATCGGTCTCAGACCGAAATAAATAAAAAAAAACCTATATCTGTCATGCATGACTCATGCATGACAGATATAGGTTTTATGGCATAAACATATTTGCTCTAATGTCTTTATCCAGGGAGGAAAATGTAAACTACGTTTGTATGGAGAAAGAGAATGGAGACTATCCTCTTAAGTAGGTAGATACCTAAATTCCGGGAAACTTAGGGGGCGTCCATAAATTACGTGAGATGTTTAAGGGGGGGGGGGTCGAGTCAAATCTCATCTAATCTTACGTTGGTGAGAGGGAGGGTCTCGGCAAATATCACGCAATTTTTTTTCTGATTGAAACAAAAAAAAATATACTATTTTGGTCCATTTAATCCAGATTGTATAAATAATATATTTATAATTCTCAGCAATATTGATTACTAGTCTTAACTAGTCGTAAATAAAAGCACGAAGCATTTTTTTTTTCTTTTTACAATAACAATCCAACGCGTTTACGTAAGAAACCCACATTTTGAACAATCTCACGTGAGATTGGAGGATGGGGGAGGGGGTTGAATAAAATCTCACGACATCTCACCAGGGGGGGAGGGAGGGACAGAAAATTTAAAAAAACACCTCACGTAATTTATGGACGCCCCCTTATTTGTATAGAAACTGACCAACTGTTAATGCGGCGTACTTATAAATAAATAAAGTATGGTAAATAATAATAATAATAAATAAACTATGGTATTTGGTAGATAGATACCTACACTAGTAGGTACATATAAAAAAAACCCGGCCAAGTGCGAGTCGAACTCACTCGCCGAAGGTTCCGTACCAACCATTACCACATTATACCGCCATTAAAAAAGTGCTAAATAAATGCTAATATTATAAAGAGGAAATAAATAAAATCTTTGAACAACACACAGCGCCATCTAGCCCCGTGGTAAGCGACTAAGCTTGTGTTACGGTGACTAGACAACGGATATAATACTTATATTTATTTTTCTTTTGTAAATACATAAATATTATACACAGAGGGATACCCAGACCAGACACAAATATTTATTTTTTAAGCATAAATACCTAAATACCCGGCGGGAATCGAACCCGCAACCTTCTGCATTGCAGTCGCGCTTTCGCACGACGCCCCACAGCGGTCGTCTTTGTTTGTTATGAATAGGTTCCGAAACTACTGGACCGATTACAAAAATTCTTTCACCAATAGAAAGCTACATTATCGAGGAGTAACATAGGCTACTTTTGATCCCTATATTCCCACGGGATCGAGACTGCGAATGAAACCGCGCGATGCAGTCATTTATTTTGGTGGGTGGGTTTATGGTTAGGTTAGTCTTTTAAATTGTATGGGCGCTCAAAGAACTCGGAGGACTAGTTAAATGGCGCCAACTTTGTATGTATGGGGACATCCTATTTTCAATATTTATTTATATTTTTTGGATTTTTCCTATATTTGTGCTGATAGATCTTCACTTTGAGCCAAATTTCGTAGTTCTAGATCAACGGGAAGTACCTACTATTTAGGTTTCGACACAAAACCATTGTTTTTTCATTGTTAAAAAAAATGTTAATTTTTTCACGTGAGATACGGAACCCTAAAAAACGGTATCAATCATAGGTTACTACTTCCTCCGTTGAACCAACACTATGGAATATCATTAGAAAACTTGTTTTTCTCATAAATTATTCATAAGCGAGTCAAAAATTAAAACTTTTATGGGTGTAGTATCCATTTTGCGTAGATTGTAACCATTGAAAAAACAGTTGGTTATCTACACTAATATTATTAAGAGGAAAGATTTGTATTTTTGTGTGCGTGTATCGTATGTTTGTAACGAATAAATTCAAAAACTACTGGACAGATTTCAGAAAATATTTCAACTAAAGAAAACATAATGCCGCTTACGGTGGTAAATATGGTGGTACGGTCACGTTCTACGAAAACCGGCTATATAGTTACGTGGGGAACAAATGTCTTGCAATCAATCAATCAATCAATCAATCAATCATTTATTCATAATATAGGTATAATGTACAGATGGTAGTGGTAGTAGGTTGCCATGGCGCCTCCGCCCGGCCGCGGCAGATTGGGAAGACCCAAGAAGTGCTGGCTTGACGTCTAGAGATCGGATATGCGTGCAAATGGCCTCACTACGCGGGATGCCGAAGATCATGCGAAGTGGAGACGTAAAAGTAAGAAACAGCTTTCTTACTTTAGCCTTTAGATTAAACAAAAAACTAAAGATAGGGTACCTAGTCTCGGAAAATGAGACGATAAAACTGCGTCTAGCTGACGCACTAGCCTCAGTCGTATGTCGAACCGTTGCCGCGTGAGCACGTGCTGTCACACTGCGATCATCTTTTTGACATCCATAAGAATGCCTCTTTGCATAATTACAAATGCCTGAATCATTCTTGAAGACATATGTTTTTAAAAACAATAATTTTATGAAAATGCATGTCGACGGAGAATAAACAATATGCTATATCTCATTTTTTTCGATTTTCTTTTTATTGCATATTCGTGCATTAAACGGCTAGGCGCAGGTGCCTGTGAAGATACTAGACCCCTAGGTACAATATTGGGCGAAATAACAACTTGTGGCAATATCTAATATGTAAATCTAATATTTTTTTGTTGACAATATAATCTATCTCAACTAAAACACGCCTGTTCCTTGCCAACCAGTGCAACAATATGTCACATGCGGACGATTGTTATTGTTTGTAGCTCGATCCAACAAGTACTTCGTGAAATTAGATAATAAATTAATAATAAAATGTATAATTTAAATAATTAATTATTTTAATTAATTAAGATACTGTGCTATTGTTATTTGTTTAAACTGACGAAAAAGTTAGTTGCTGTTAGTAAATTGTCATGTATCTATATTTTATTTGATGACGAGCATTAAAAATACCCAGAGTTTGTATCCTTTGCTACAATGACTGTAAGTGGTGCTGTCTGGCTCTGGCTACTGCTTTTTATATCAGACTGCTGTGACACGTTTGGTCGCCCTTTGTCGACGCGTTGCAATATCCAGGAGCGTTAGACGCTTGACATTTTTTAAAGTAGTTTGTTTCCTTAGTCTCCCTCCATCTATTCTGTGTCGTCCCACCACTAAGTTTTCTTGTCACATTTCCGCCCTCCCTTTAGCCAAGCACCTTCTGCGCCAAATCAGTAATAGATACCTGAAGCCTATCCCAGCGGACCTTTACTTTTTCGATTCCAGCATTAGCAGTATTAGCACATTTGTCGCCGATAGCTGCGGCGAGCATCTGGGACTTAGCTGCATCAAGCATTCACCTTCGGCCTTTTACCACCACCACCTTTTAGCTCTGACTTAATTCCTGTCATTTGTCTTTGGGCTAGACACATAGATCCACGACAAAAAAAACGGTGTTGAACAGTAAGACTTTCACCGGGTACGAATTTGCAGTTAGCCACGTGGCTGATTTGACGTCTCCTAGTAATTAGGAAATTGTATGGGTAGCGTGCTTCCCACTCTCGTAGGTGATCAAGTGGTCGGACTTCTTTTTGAAATACGTAGAATATTATTATATTTCCCTTCCGCACTCAGCCGGATCCATATCCTCCATAAACATGATCAAATTCCGCCCCATCTCGATAAACGATTTCCAGTGACAACGGGATGGACCCACCCAAATATCTTGCCTCGTTTACGGACCAGAACGGCTTCTTATCAGCATCGCTACAACCGACTTGTACGTAAGCACCTACCAAATGGGTAGGAACCTTATAAGTCGATCGCTAATGCATTTCACCCTATCCTGTGTAGACCAGCTTGTAGTATTTTCTAATGAGCAAGGATCTGCTGCCTTTTCATCGAGTCTCTGGTTAGAACGCCATGGCTACCATCCACCTGGAAAGTACGTTGGATAGCTATCCAACGTACTTTTCTTTCTTTAAAGTTGAACGCTCTAGAGAGCTCTCTCGCGCGTTCTATTAGCGTGGCAAATATTGCACGATGGAAACGAATTTTCATTTTATTAAGGAGTCGGGGCAAATTCGGGGCTCGCAACAGCGTCTGACCTTCCAACTCCAAAAGGGAAAGTCTGCGCCAGAGCCTTATCTGTACTTCAGCAGGTGCACCAGATTGCAGGCGAGGTTTAACTATGAACAAAGAGCTTAGTTTGCTCCACACATACCTAATGTACTTAATATCTTTCTTAGATGTCCATTCGATATGTTGTTAATGAAATTTAATGTCTTGTCTAACAGTGATTTGATTATTTATGAAAATACAGAATTTTAATTTAGTTGCAAAACCTTCTATCTCATAAAACGTTAATAAAAATAAAAAATAAATTGAAACAATTCCTGCTATGTAGTCGTTTCTCCAAAACCAGCAATATTTCACCATATCTAATAATATAGTCTAATTTCCAATTCCTTTATTATAAAATAAATGCATAACAATATTTCAAAATTTTACGTTGTATTAAATAAAACGTTTTTTTCGCCTCCTGTAAAGTAGTGTTTTTTGAGATATAGCATATTGTTTATTCTCCGTCGATGTATAGGTGTTTCTAGCTCATTTTTCGAATACGCAATGTTAGAATATACCGTATCTACTATTTTTGTTTTTATCTAAGCTTCTACCTGGCTCTCGAGAGGGACGCAACCGGGAACATCGCTCGGAAGATGATGATGAGCCATGTATTACCTCGATACTTTCACAAGCTCGGGACTTGCGCGGGTGAAACCGCAGGATGCAGCTAGTACCAACTAATTGTTTAATGATGTGCGTTTTCCCTATATTTTAAAACTAGTTCTCTTACGGTTTTGCCCGCGTAAGTTCTGAATTGATTGGATACTAGCTGGACCCGGCGGTTCCGTTCCCGTGGGAATGTCGACAAACTTAATATTCTATTTTTAAGTGCTTAAACCTGCACTGGGCCTTTATATAAACATCCTTAAGTTGTGATAGATGGAACAAACTGATGCAAAAATACAGCGTATGAGTCACCGAAGCTGGTAGACTAATTGGTCAAGTCAGTGCTCCCGGATTGAGTAAAGATGCGTTGTTGGTTCGAATCCCGCCCTGCGTCTATCGTGTTATCTTATCTATCTTATTATTTCTTGAAAAAATATTACTATGTTGAAAAATGTATTTTTTTAACGAATACCTGCATCATATAAAGAACAGAACGTTGTTTGTCAGTCAGTCAGGATAAAGCATTTTAACCCCCGACGCAAAAACAAGGGTGTTAGAAGTTAGACGTATCTGTCTTTATATAGTTGACATTTATACAATTTATTTGTACCTATATAGTTTATAATTATCCCTTTTTGTCTATTTTCTATCACGTATTTTTATTAACCCACCCATCCCCCTTCTTTATTTCTTTTCCATCCAAAGGTTGCCTGGAAGAGATCGATTTTAGCGATAAGGCCGCCCATTGTACCATTATTGTAATTTTAATCTAGTTTTATGTTAAATTTTATTTGTTTCTCTGGTTATTTTAAGTTTTTAATTATTTTTTAATTTTATTTTATTTTGGTAGGTACAGTAAAGCATTATCTAATCTATCTGTCTGTCTGTGGCATTGTAGCTCACGTACGGATGAACCGATTGCAATGCATTTTTTTGCTTGATAGATACGTAGGTAGGTATACGTTAGGTACGTATACGTATATAGGTCTGCGAAGCCATTACTTTTACTGTATGTTTCCGCAACTAGTCCTATAGCTGGGAGGCTACCGCGGTTGTATCGTTGACATCAACTCGATGCCGACGTGGTAGTTTGACATCTTTGACAGCGGGGTTTTCAATTTTGAAACCGCGCATCCATGCCCGTCAGCCGTCGATTTGAATATTTTCTGTCAAAATCTTCAATTCAATTCTGTCTGTGTTTGATTCATTCAATTTGGCTTCGGCATCGGTCAGAGTAATCGACGCGTCGATTTGAAATTTTCACGCTTCTAAATTCGGCTGTCAACTGTCAAATTAATTCGATCCTGATGCCGACGGAACAACCGCGGTAGCCTTCCTGGGCCTTTTTGCGTGACTGTAAGAGCGATGTTAATAAGCGCAATTAAATTTTTCCTGAAGAAAAAGTCATTGGTGCGCGGTCGGCCAGGATTCGAAACCTCGACCTTCGGGATGAAAGTCGCGATATCTACCACTAGACCAACACCGCTCTCCACTATGGTAGACAGGGCTTTCTTCTTCTAGATGAGCGTGCTACAACTTAAACTATAATATTATTGGTAGTAAATTAACAAACAAACCGATCTACTTTTATCCAATTGGTTGTGAACATTTTAGGTAGTCTATGGCATTTTTTTTGTCTTGATAAGTTCAAGGTAATTATTTTAATATTTAAAAAAAATATTAACTAGTACCTACCTAATTAAATACCTAAGAGGTTAATAAGGTTTTCTAACTAACCTAGGACTTTTTGAGACAAAAATGTATGGAAAACTGTATTTACCAGAGAAAAACATTTTTAGCCTTTTAATAAACGTGGAATATAGTTATTTGTTATGCAAGGCTGCAAAGTTGGTTTTTGCAGCGAGTACTTGTATCGAAACCTGAGCTAGCGAAGCATTCTAGGATTGAACCACGAGCGCAAGCGAGTGGTTCAAATATAGAATGCTGAGCGTCGCAAAGGTTTCAAAGGTACGAGATGCAAAAAACTTTGCTGCCGAGTGAAACACACAATTTTTCCCCTCACTACAGCGAGGAAAACGCTAGGTGCATTTTTCCGGTAGAAAACTCAATTCGGCATTATAATAATATACCGCTTATTGTACCGTAAATAATAAAAATAAGCAAACAATCTCTAAATTGAATAATTCATGAAAAAACCTGCTTGATACTAATGAATGATAATAAACAATAAATACTACATTGGCAATGTGCAACAATAAATAAATAATAATAATAAATAATCTGAACAACACACAGCGCCATCTAGCCCCGTGGTAAGCGACTAAGCTTGTGTTATGGTGACTAGACAACGGATATAATACTCATATTTATTTTTCTTTTGTAAATACATACATATAATACATAGAGGAACACCCAGACCAGACACAAATATTTTTTTTTTAAGCATAAATATTTGCACCCGGCGAGAATTGAACCAGCAACCTTCTGCATTGCAGTCGCGCTTTCGCACGACGCGCCACAGAGGTCGTCAATACTTCAACAATACTTCGTGGTTCGATGCCATGAACAAAAAAAAAAAAAAGGGGTTCCGGTTAGCGCATTTTCAAAGAACTTGCTCTATATAAAAGTATCGAGAAGACAGATTCGAATTTTTATACCACTCACACTCTTAAAAGCTTATTTTATTCAAGCTAAACAGTGAATAAAAAGGACTTTTACTCACGCTGTTTGAATTTTGAATTTAGAACACAATTTACTCGTCGTCCATCTAACTAAATGCATATACAACCTCCTTGCGTGAAAAAAAACTTGATACAAACTCCTTGCGCTAAGAATACTCGACATACAAATTCTTTTTAGGGTTCCGTACCCAAAGGATAAAAACGGAACACTTTTACTGATACTTTGCCGTCTGTCTGTCCGTCTGTCACCAGGCTTTATCTCATAAACTGTGATAGCTAGACAGTTGAAATTTTCACAGTAGATGTATTTCTTTAGCCGCTATAATAACAAATAGATAAAAAACTTTTATGTGATTTTGACATAGCACCTAACACTTTTTACTATGATGCATTGTGATGCATTGAGACTGGCGCCAGTGGTAAAATAAATTTTAACGTTCGCGTTGCGTTCACGGATTGGTTGCCGCTCCAGTGTTCATTTCAGGATTCCGAAATTTGTGATAGTGGTACGGAAACCTTCGTACGCGACGCGAGTCCGACTCGCACTTGACCGGTTTTTTTCCTCGTAGTCATGGTATAAAGTATAGTATGCAACTCTTGAATAAAGTACGGATTTACATTGAGGGCCATGAACCACTGGCGTCGCTCAGGATTCTAACACTTGAATCACTCGCTACGCTCGTGATTCAATCATCATGAATCACTCCCTACGGTCGTGATTCAGTCGTTGGAATCCTTCACTTGCTCGTGATTCATCTACGGCCCTCGCACTAAATCCGTCTTTTATTCACTAGTTGCATAATATACTATAAAATGTCTTTCCACGCTAGGGCGCAAAATGCGATTTTGCTATGCTTTCCGAGGTTGTGAGGTGAAAAGGTAATTTTATCATATTTATGTTTCTGTCTGTCCTCTTTGAAAGTTCTTGTCACGGAAAAAGACAAAACATGTTCTCACTAGTCCGACCTTACTCCACGTTTATTAATAAGTCATCTCAACCTTTTAAGCCTTATTAAAAAACGTGGAACAAGGTCGGAGTTATTTGGCAACTTTTTGTTTCTGTCTGTCAACTTTGAAAATTCTTGTCACGGAAAACTTCTCACTACTTCGAACTTACTCCGCGTTTATTAATAAGGCTATTTTTTTAGATGACAATATTTTGGTAACATAATAAATAATCGTATACTTAAGTCTTATATATTTTTTTCAATTTTTTCTTTTAGGATTTTGCATATTGGAAAATTCAACATTTTATGATTTTTTTTTACATTTTGGTCATGGGGGAAAATTTTATCGATAAATATCAAATGACATTTGCGAAACGTCGAATTTGAAATTAAAGTTGGTTTTAAGGTTGACTGCAATGGTACTATTAAAATGATATGAATTTCAATAGATTTACGCGAATTACTCATTTGGTTAGATTATCACATAAAATAATATGAGTATATAACAGAACCGTCATTTGGACATTCTGCAACCTGGACATTTTGCAACCTGGACATTTTGAAGCCTGGACATTTTGCAACTTGGACATTCTGTACCTAAACAATATGCCTGCCTAGGATGTATTTTAAATAGGCCCAAAATAAAATCCATAGGTATAATTTAAAAAATATTAATAGCCAATATTTTTTGTTATGAATATTATGATGAATTTATCGATTTTCTGCGCCTTACGTTTTTTTTTTCACAATTAATCAAAATTTTTTCAATTAAAAAATTTAAATCAGATAAAATATGTATTTTTAACTATATTACCTCCTTTGAGCGGATGTTATAAATTCACGGATCATTATTTTACATTACAAACTAATATCTAGATCTTAAATCTTCCTAGTCTAGACTTTAGATTTACTTACCTACCTTTTCATATTTTACAAGATCGTTTGATAACCTTTTTTGGTAATCAGGAAAATGCCTTGAATTGCCTGCCTATACCTACCCCCGATTTTGTTTTAGTTGTATCGTCTTTTGTTCCTGTTTTGATCGTCTTTTTAGGGTTCCGTGCCCAAAGGGTAAAAACGGAAGCCTATTACTGAGGCTCCGCTGTCCGTCTGTCACGGCTGTATCACGTGAACTAAAAACAATATAAATCAAATATTTAAGAGGGACTCCCATACAACAAACGGGATTCAGGGACAGAAAAACGCAGAGATACCGCGATGTATTTTGACTACTAACGCCATCTAGTGATAGAGTGATAGACTTGCGCTGGTAGTAAAATAAATTTTTGTTTCGTTTAAAAAACCTTATCGTTGCGTTCACGGATTGGTTGGTCCAGTGTATTTTTTAGGGTTCCGTACCCAAAAATACGGATCCCTTTGTGCGCGAGTCCAACTCGCACTTGGCCGGTTTTATTTTGTTTCGATCGTAAATACACTAAGGCTTAGAACGCACTGCGATTAAACGCAAGCGGTTTACGAATAGCTGAAAACGCAGAACCCCGTATCAACACGCAAAATCAGTCACAGAAAGAAACGCTAATGCGTAGGCTTGTATAGAAAGCTATGTGTTGCATTGTTTTCCAGTTTCAGACCTACGGGAAAACGCGTTTAATCGCAGTGCGTTCTGTATTTCAGAATCATAGATCTTAAATTTAAACAAAAACCTCATTTCTTCTTTCTTTCTTTCTATTTGAAAGTGACAGCACTTTAAGTAAATATTTACTTTTTCCTTTGATATTGACAGTTCTTTGTTTACATTTTTGACGTACTTAGCTTCTAAAATAGAGTGGTACCTACATAAATTATTTATAGAAAATCTTGTCTATGGATTTTATGTTTTAGGGCGTATACAGAAAGAAAGCTGGAAACTTAAAAGCGCTTACCAGCGCTTGTCAGCGCTGGTCCGTTCTACACAAAGGAAGCAGGTTGAGGCAGAATGTCGGACTCATCGGACGATGTTATGACGTCAGCAGCCCAGCGCTGACCAGCGCGTGTTGAAGCTTGTCGGCACCGATCAGTGCTTATCGGCGCGGGTTCATACATTTTCCTGCACGGGTCACCAGCGCTGACAAGCGCTGGTAAGCGCTTGTCAGCGCTTATAAGTAATAATAATAATAATAATAAATCTTTATTGGCAACACTGAGGTAACTACTTACAATAGATGTAGTTTCCCAAACTAGCTTGACTAATTCTAATCAGTAGGTAATTAAAATTATAAGTAAAAAGAAGGATCACCATCAGACCCCGAACTAGGATCGAGTCCTGTATCTCGGGAGTCTATACAACAAAGTTTCTTATATATACCTTTAAACAATATTTTGATTCTGTGGAGATGCCACCAACAAAGAATAACTATAATATTAACTACATGAATTTAGTAATGTAAAATATTCAAAAAGAAAAAGGTAATAATAAAAAATAATAATAATAATATACCTGAGTTAAGGGTAGAATGACGGTGTGTGTATGTGTGCGTATGTGTGTCCGTGTGTGTGTGTGTAAGTGTTAGGGAGTGTGCGTGTGGGGTGTGTGAGCATGTGTGTGATTATGACTTCTGGACATTAGCAACGAATTGAAGTATGTTCCATTCTAAGTCCCCAACTATGGTCTCTATCTCAAGGTAGGATAGATTAGACAGAAGACTCAGCACCATCGCTTTGGCCGCTCTAACTCTGGAGTCACGTATATCGCACAGCACAGGATACGGTTGTATATGAAGGTGTGAATATAAACGGGAAAACGACACGCAAAAGCAGTATTAACACGTTTTTGAGGTACTGTGAACACTCTCTTTTTCAATAAAGAATGGTAGATATCAGAGTTTAGGATTATTCGATGGAAGAAGAGTGTCACTCGAAGGATGAAGAGTTTACGCACGCTAAGAAATTTGGTTTCTCGATACAGTAGATCAGTAGGATAGCAATAAGGTTTCTTGTACGCTACTTTTATAACCGACCTCTGTGCCCTTTCCAATCCTAACATTGCCGTCTTCCCAGCTCCACCCCACACCCTTATACAGTAGCATATAATAGACTCGCAGAGAGCGACGTAAACCAGTCGGAGAGTTTTGGGGTCCACTGAGTTACGCAGAAGTTTCATTATATGAACTAATTTTCGTACTCTTTTACTCATCAACACTAGGTGAGGATTGAAAGACAAGCCTTCATCGATCTCAATACCCAAGTATTTGATGCAGGTTGAGCTGTCAATTGAGGAACAACCACAGTCACTATTTAAGCCACTAAGGTCAGCGTTACAAGCAGTATGTACTCTTAGTTTCGGGACCGTGGTGGGGTCAGATGCTCTGGTTATTCTAAAGCACACAAATTTTGTTTTTGAGATATTCAGGGTAAGGAGGTTAACATCAAGATATTTGGAGACCTGATTAAGGGAAATCTGTGCCTTATGAAATGCTAAGTCCCAGGTTTTGCCGTACGAAAGCAAAACCGTGTCATCGGCGTAACATATATGGTCCGCGGAGTGGGGCAGCAATTCGGAAATGTCATTGATATACGCGAGAAACAGTGTCGGCCCCAAAACGCTGCCTTGAGGAACACCGAAATTCAAGCATTCCTCATTGCTGACAGTATCTCCCACACGAACATATTGACACCTGTCTGAAAGATAACTTTCAAACCACTGAAGGGGCAAACCTCTGATTCCAAGGTGTTCTAGTTTTTTGAGGAGTATACTAGGCGATATTGTGTCGAATGCCTTTGCGAGATCCAAGAATACACCAATGCAATGGTTTTTATCATCAAGGGCACTCGACACCTTATCGACCAGCTGTTGCACAGCGTCCTCGGTAGACATTCCCGCGCGGAATCCATACTGACTTTTTGACAGCAAAGAATTAGTTTCAAAGTACCGAATTAGGCGTGAGTTTACGACTTTTTCCATCACCTTAGAGAACACGCTCAATAAAGAAATTGGCCTATAGTTGCTAGCATTATCTTTAGGACCATTTTTGTGTATCGGTACCACTACTGCACGCTTCCAGTCAGGAGGAACTGTACCTGATGAAATGCTTAGATTTATGATATGTATGAGTGGACGCAAGATAAAGCGCTTCAAGGATTTGATCAATTTTGGTGAGAAACCGTCCAAACCAGGTGCGCTGTTGTTTTTTAAGTTTGATATGATTTTATCCAACTCAAACTCATCAGTAGGCTGTAAATAAAAAGACAAGGACGTTTGACTGGGCCTAATTTCCGCCACTAGATCTTTAATTGATTTTTGAGTTCTGACCAAAATATTCTGAGCCAAGTTCTCTCCTACTTTTGCAAAGTATTTGTTACAAACATTAAGTGAGTTTACCGGGCCATTGGGAATAATTTTGAGTAGGGATAAAGCAGTATTTTTTTGTGAGTTGGTTTCCGTTACTGTTTTAATGGCCTTCCAAAGTTGTCTCGGGTTATCCTTGTTTTCCGATAAGATTTTGCTATCGTGTTGGTTCTTAAGGCGTGAAAGAAGAGCTTGGAAAAAGTTACGATACCGTGTGTACACCAATTTCTTTACCTCGTCTTTTGGATGAGCACGGGCAATTAAATGTAGCCTATCTCTGTGCCTCATGCATTTAATTAATCCAGGGGTAATCCAAGGTTGTAGAGCAAAACGTGAACGGCTTATTCGCTTACGCTTGGTGTGTTTTTGAGTGGCAAGGAAGAGAATTTCATTGAATTTGCTTAAAGCAGCAGTCACATTACTTTCGTTCAGAATTGGGTCCCAGTCAACCAATTCAATTTCCGCTATCAGACTCTCATAATCAACTTTGTTAATAAAGCGATCATAGGTGTTATTTTTGACCGGGGAGCATGATATTCCTAGTATAGAAATGTAATGGTCAGTTATATTAGTACTTGACACAACGCCTAACGTAGTTTGCGCCGCAGTTTTTGAGCGGATAAAAATGTGGTCTAGGCAAGCGTGTTTTCTCGTAGGTGCCGAGATTGCAGGTTGAAAGCCAGATTCTGACATTAAGCACAAGTATTCTGAAGTGTTAGTGTCTTCGTTGTCTAAAATATTGATATTAATATCTCCAGCTAGTACGACGTTACAATGTTTCAGTGAATTAGTTATATTTGACAGAGACGCTAGGAATCTGTCTTGATTTTTAAATGAGGGTGAGCGATAGATGCCGAGAATTACAAGTGACTCACTAAGCTGGACGTGATGGACGAGTTGTCTGCACTTCAGATCTGCGTCACGAACTTCAGTGAAGATGACATAGCGGCGGGCAAGCTGCTGCTGTACGAGGTGCTCAACAAGCGCGACAAAATGGTCTCTCGCCGCCGCGACGGGACGAAGAAAAGCGTACAGGACATTATAACGCTGTTCAAGGAGACAGATCCGGACGACGTGCCTACGTTTGTGGCGAGGGACCTAAACAAGCTCCCTCCCGTCACCTTTGACCACGTCGATGCCACGAGCCTTTTGAAGGACATTGTCCTTCTTAAGAAGAGCCTGAAGGAAGTACACGAGAAGCTGGATGCATCTCAAAATGCCGTTTCCGAACTACGTAAGGAACTCGATGATTTGCGCATGATCGGAACGGTAATGAGGTCACCAGTGTCAGTGACACACGTCAACTCGCCGCGGGGAGCTGCCCTAGATAGTAGCTTCGCGTCAGCAGTTTTGTCGCCGTCGCCGTCGCCTCGTGCGCCGCTTGTAGACAGCGCGCCTCGCGCGTCCCGCTCCCCCGCGGCTCCTCCGCCTGCCGCCGCACGACCTACGCTCCCCGTCCCGCTGCACGTGCCTGCAGCCCCGGTGAAACTAAGTTTCGCCAACGACACCGCGAGCTCCACAGTCGCTTCTAAAATGAAGCCTAAAGATCAAAACCAGGATGCTGATGGTTTTATTACGGTAAATAGGAGGAAGAACCGAATAAGACCTGTCAAGAACCGCAGCGGTACAGCTTCACCAGATTCAACTCTGGGAGTTCGTGCTGCGATGCCGAACACTCCGGTGTACATCTCCCGCCTGCACTACACCGTCGGGGAGAAGAACATCGTTGAGTACGTGCGCCAGAAGTTGGGCTATACGCTGAGGGTGCATATGCTGGAGTCGCATCGGAACGTCAATTTCAAGGCGTTTGTGGTGCGAGTTCCTACATGCTACCTGCCTCGCGTCATGACCGAAGACTTCTGGCCGAACGGCGTGGTGTTCCGTCGCTTCCGCGGACAAATACCAGAAGTGTGCACTAAGACTAAGTAGTGTAGTATTAAGGAAGTGCTACTAACATAGTTTTAAGCTACTATTAATAACACATTTCTCTTTTTATAAAATATGTATGTTAGTTTATAAGGTATGTATCTATGGGCCTTAGTAGCCTGAAATAAATGATTTATTATTATTATTATTATTATTACTAAGCTCTAGCTGAAGGCATTCTGCGTCTTTAAGATTAGGTTCAACAACGTTCGGATTCCATTTGTTTAGTATGTAAGCAACAACACCTCCGCATTTATTATTGTTATGTGTTGTGTAGAAGCTAGTGTACCCTGGGATGTGTTTCACTATAGCGCCGGAATCAAGCCAGCACTCTGTTAGTATTATGACATCTAGCTGCATATCTAGTCGCTTAAGTGCCACACAAAATGAATCAAAGTTTTTACTAATGCTACGAATATTAAAAGTAAGTATTCTAATGTTAACCGAGTTGTCCAGGATAAGTTTACAGTCCTCAAGTGAAGAACAAGTCCGACAGTCAATGTTGCAGGATTTATCAAAATCTTTTAATGTATGTATATCAATGTTATTCATTTTAATATTTTAATTAGCTTTGACCGTGTTATTCTTTTATTTATTTATTTATTTATTTATTATTTATTTATTTATTTCTGATTCTACAGTCAATATAATACAATGTAATCCATTTTACATAACATAGAACTTAGACCAAATTGAATCTATATTTTGTAAGTCTTACTTTTTACATCTAGAAATTGAGTATGTAAGTAAATTGTAATAAAAATTAATAGGTAGAAAAGGAAAACACAGTAAGTTTCCCCAATTTTAGGATTTTTAAGTTTATAATTGTAGTGATTTGAGAGTTATCGCAGAGCGTCTAAAGGTATTTGTGTGTGTATGAATGAATGTGTGAATGTGGTAGTGAGTTTGTGTATGAATGTGGATGTGGAATAATAAAGTAAACAACATGATAGTTCTGTTTCAAGAAAAGGAGTTTGATTGAGTTTGCGCGTCGAAATGGTAGGTACAAAGTTGGTCGATACCATCTTGAACACCAAACAACTTGATTTTTTAAGGTCGGTTTACACAACGGTCGACATTTCGATCTTTTCAGTTTCGAATAAGACATTGATTACGACATTGATAGGGTTCCGTAGACTTGATTCCTGAATGCATTTTTGGATAGATGGAAAATATCTACTTCGCCAAATAATTTGTTATACGTACTAGGGAGCCGACTGAAGATACTATTGGCTGAGTAATTTGTGTATTTTGTGCGATGTATGGCCTCGCACAGCAATGTTGTGCATCTTGTGCGTGTCCGAGGAGTTCTAAATTTTAATAGGCTGTTGTTCAAAGGTAAGCAATTAAGTTTACCTGAACAAACTTCATGCAGCAGTGACATATCCGCAAGGACCCGCCTATTACGTAAAGATAAAATACTATGCTTCTGACAAGAAGAAACGTAGTCGTCGCTTCTAATTTTACTGCGGTAGTTAAGATGTTTCACAAACTTACTTTGGATCTTTTCAATAGATTGTTCGTGTGTGGCATAATGCGGATTCCAAATTGAGCAACAATATTCGAGGACGCTGCGCACATACGTATAGTAAAGCAGTTTCAGGCAGGCAGGATCCGAGAATGGTTTGGTGACACGTAACACGAACCCTAGATTTTTATATGCTTTGTCTACTGTGCGGTCTATGTGTGTAGTAAATGTCAATTTACTGTCTAAATGAACTCCCAAATCGCGCACCTCACTAGCCTCACTGATAGGTAGGTTATTCAAAGTGTAACTATACTTAATTGGTTTTCTGCGACGAGTAAAGGTGATGTGCGTACATTTTGATGTGTTTACTCCTATCCTATTCCTGCTATAGTAGTGAGATACTCGACTCAGGTCTTCCTGAAGGAGAACACAATCTCTAATTGTCCGAACTCTACAATAAACCTTCTTATCGTCGGCAAATAACAAAAATTTAGAGTTTTCAAAACAGGTTCCTATATCGTAAAGATAGGCCAGATAAAATAGGGGTCCTAGTAACGACCCTTGTGGGACTCCTGACGGCACGACGATGAAGTCAGCTCGTGCTCCGCCAATAACCACTGCTTGTCTTCTATTGCTGATGTACGACTCTATCCACCGCAACAGATCGCCCTGAATTCCCAGCTCATTCAGCTTGCGTAGCAAAATGACATGGTCAACGCGGTCAAAAGCCTTTTCAAAGTCCGTGTAGACCACATCAACCTGTGCGCCAGATTCGATACCGCTTAACAGTTCACTAGTAAACACTGCTAGGTTTGTTGTTGTGGAACGTCCCCTGACAAAACCATGCTGTTGCTCCGGTATGCCGTGACGTATAACAGGATAGATTCCTTCGTAAACAAGTTTTTCAAAACATTTACTAAGGACATTTAAAATTGAAATAGGCCTATAATTTTCAATTAAAGATTTGGATCCTTTTTTATGGAGCGGTATGATTCTAAGAATATTATAACTGTCAGACTTGAAGGACTTAAAGGACGTAATTTTTATGACCGAAGTAGATTGGTTTTGTAGACGAATGTGATGTGTAGTATGTATGAGTGGTATTTGATGAAGTGTGAAGAATTGTGTGTATAAGGGACGATTTAAATAGATTTTAGGAATGACAAAGTATAGTGTGAGTGGTGTGGAGTTAAATGAGGTGTGAAAATAGTATGTGTGTAGTCGGTCCGCCATATACATAAACAAATCGGTAGTAAACGTAATTAAAGATAGAACAAAATTAGTTAAAATTGATTTACGTGCTATGGGGAGGAGAGGAAGGTAGCTTGAGTTTTTCATCCAGTGAAGTCCAGCTCTTGATTTGAATTGCAGGAAAGCCCCTTCCTTCGTCTTTTCTGACATGAATGGTCCCATTGTGAATCCAACAAAATTTAAACGCCAGTTGACGAGCTCTAGCACGGGCCTCGCGAAATAACCGCCTGTTTTCCGCAGTTAGGCGTTCGTTAAAATACATTTTGTTAGTGGATTGACCAACTTCAATGTCTTTTGGAGATAGGTTCTTTTTAGACCTGGATGCCTGTAAGATTTCATCGCGTTTTGATTTTCTTATAAGGCGAATTACTATAGGCCTGGACTTGGGGAAATCCTCCTGAGAACTGGGGCCTGCATCTGGAGCTTTCTGCGACTTCCTCGGCCCGGCTCGAGAGACCCAATCAATATCATCACTCTTCAGGGGGACTCCGAGTTTTTGTGCTATAATCAAGGTGGTATGCCCTAGATTTTCACTTGGTAACTCGGGGATTCCTATTACCTCGACTTCGTTTTTGATGGAAGATTGGGACAGGGCATTTAAGTTGTCGTTTAACTGAAAGACTTGGCCTTTGAGCTCGATAATCTCCTGCTGCTTCCCCTCCAAATAGAGCAAACGATCGCGCGTGCTGGTGTAGAACTCCGAAAAGCTCGATATAGTTTCTTGACACTGGCTGATAGATGAGGTGAGTGTGCTAAGTTGGTCACGGATTTGTGACATATCGGTTCTCATGGATCGGATCTCATCCATAACATCAGCAAGGTCTGGGTGTACCGGAGACACCGGAGTCTGGCCCCTTAAACGTTGGGTCACATTAAGTGACTCTTCTTGTGTCGGTAAGTTAAGCCTTATCGGTGTCGACGAGTTGTCACCTGCTCTTTTTTTATTGCAAATACAGGTAGGACAAAACCTTTTTGCTATTACATTTTCGGCAGGGGCTGGCCCGCCAATGCATCCGGGGTGGTATCTTAGATTACACTTTTTATTTGAACAAAGTACTGTCCTTTCAATTCCCAATTTACTATTACATCCTCCACAACATTTGCTTTGTTTTTCCGGTTGAGACATGCTGCTCCGCGCAAATAAACGACCTTAAATTTCGACGATTATCGAGACGTATGCGTGGCGGGGTGGCAAGTGTGTCCGACTGCTGTGCGGGGGTCGCGGGTTCGAATCCTCAACCAACTCTTCTATCGCCAAAGCAAGTAAACAACAGTTGTGACTCACAAAAAGCTCCGCCTCACTGTCGATGACGCTCCAGCACTCCTCGGGTGTCACTTGGTGTCCTGCTTCCGCCGCCCACTGGGAGGTGACTTGTCGTAAGATCGCCTCAAGGAGAAACGAGAGGTACCGAGTTATATAGTCGTCCAATCAGATAATCAAATGCGCAGCGCGAGAGCAACACGTCCGCTCTCCACAGTGATCAAAAGATGAATCCTAGTTTCCAGCTTTCTTTATGCATACGGCCTTACTGTATATATATAAGTAGGTAGGTACTTCTGGAATCATGCGAACAAACTGTGATAGCTAGACAGTTGAAATTTTCACAGTAGATATATTTCTTTAGCCGCTATAACAACAAATAGATAAAAAAAACATTTAAGGACCATTCAACAAACGTGATTTTGACATAAAAACGCTACGATACCTTGATGTAATTTTACCACTAGCACTTTTTACCATCTAGTGATGAATTGAGACTGGCGCCAGTGGTAGAATAAATTTTAACGTTCGCGTTGCGTTCACGGATTGGTTGCCGGTCCAGTGTTTATTTGAGGGTACCGTTCCCAATAATAACTGTGATAGTGGTACGGAAACCTTCGTACGCGACGCGAGTCTGACTCACACTTGACCGGTTTTTTTTTCTCGTAGTCATGGTATAAAGTATAGTATGCAACTCTTGAATAAAGTACGGATTTACATTGAGGGCCATGAACCACTGGCGTCGCTCAGGATTCTAACACTTGAATCACTCGCTACGCTCGTGATTCAATCATCTTGAGTCACTCCCTACGGTCGTGATTCAGTCGTTAGAATCCTTCACTTGCTCGTGATTCATCTACGGCCCTCGCACTAAATCCGTCTTTTATTCACTAGTTGCATAATATACTATTATGCAACTAGTGAATAACACGTGAACATAGTTTTTTAATGTGTAGGTGGCCAGTTCGATACTTTTATTATTAAGGCTTTCGCACATAGACGCGTTTTACTACCCTCAGATCCCTTAAACCCTTTTACGACACCCACGGGAAGAGATGGGGTAACCCTATTCTGCGGCGGGGCTACACGGTTTAGTGTGTAGTACTAGTATCGATATAATATTTTATCGATAGTTTATCGATAAAAAGCAACTCACATCACTAGACCTAATATGTCGTAACTGCTATAGGTCAAGAGAATCAACTGCGATTCGCATTTTATTGGGCAAAATGGGTATACAGATAGATGGACTGATAGTTCAGTCACCGATATCAACTGACATTATGATGAAAACATACCTACCTATTCTTACCCTATTTCACACTGAAATGAAACTATACAACTACGCTGGAATTGCTATACCATACAAAATGACATTAGATCTTTGTGCCGATTTGATTTGCGCTATGTTGCGCTGTTGTCGCGCGTTTTCTATTGACATTTGCAGTTGTACGAAAAAATGGAGAATCGAGCCGCAGATCAAAGATGTAAACAAAAATCCCATACATTTATTTGAAAGTGACAGCTCTTTATTTTTTTTCTTTAAAATTGACAGTTTATTTGTTTAAATTTTTGATCTAAATTTCTGAAATAGAGTACCGTTATTGAGGGTCACTTTCACTTTATTTACGGTTCTTAGAATAATCAATCTTAAACTCACATAAACTAAGGTACCCTGGAATAAATCGCTTTAAAGGCATAAGTTCGTCTATTTGTACAACATTTTATTTAGTTTTAATTTTTGTAAGTAATGTGGTGTTGATCAAATAAAGTGATTAGGTAATGTATCTATTTATTTAACTCAACGAAAGCAGTATAACGTCTTAACACGGAACCGCAGAAAATTCTGCTCAATACGGAACCCTAACAAGTTTTTTTTTCTATTTTTGTGTGAAGATCTTAAGGGGTCGTAGTAGGCCAGAACTGATTTTTCTCGGACGGTTAATTATAAAATTTATGTGAACCATCAGTTTATAAAAATATACTTATTAAAGTTGAGGATAAATTATTACTAGGTCCTGTATGTTGTGAAAACACGATTACAAAAAAAAATCTCGATAGAATAAAATCGTAAACTTCCCTCTAAATTTTACAAATAAATAGTTTTCGTCAGTCAATATTTAACTTATATTTATAAACTTTGTAGATGAACTGACCTTAGTTCAATGCAGGGCATCTATGATTTGTAATTCAAAAGTATTGTTTTGTTATCTTGCAATTACCAATTGTTGAATTTTTCGTTCTAAAATTTTACGTAGGTACTAGCATCTTACGTCCTTCATTAACACATCTGAAATTCGCTAGCGCTATCCATGTCGCGCAATTGGGGTTGTATGGGCCCTTAATGCGGTTCACAGAATACATCTACTTACCAAGTTTCAACAGTATAGTTCTTATAGTTTCGGAAAAGAGTAGCTGTGACATACGGACAGACAGACATGACGAATAATTCATAAGGGCTCCTTGTTTTGCCATTTGGCTACAGAACCCTAAGCATCTACTTAAATAAATAAACAATAATAAAAAGAGATTTATAGCAGGCATATTACGACCAATTAAAACGACAAAATGATAAATTATTTAATTAAAAATTCAAACTTAAAATATTAAAATAAGATAAAAATCTAGGAATTAAATTTAAATACCAAGTTTTTGCATTTGGTAGATTTATGTACTTAGGTACCTACCTACCTACTCTAAAGGTATACCTTTAAAGCCTTATTAATAAACGTGGAGTAAAGTCGGAGTAATTTTACAATTTTTTGTTTCTGTCTGTCAACTATGAAAGTTCTTGTCATGGAAAAACACGAAGCATGTTCTCACTACTCCACGTTTACTAATCCAGCCTGGTGACAGACGGACAGACATACAACAGAGTCCCAGTAATAGGGTCCTGTTTTTACCGTTTGGGCACGGAACCCTAAAAAGACATGTCATAATTTGCGTTTGATTTCTATGAATGATACATGTTCCAAATTCAAATTTACTTTGCTCCCGGCAATATTACTTTGCTCCCGGCAATATTATTTTGCTCCCGGCAATTTTACTTCGCTCACTGCTATAAAGCTCTTAACAGAAAAGAGCTACTTTGCTCCCGCTTATAGTGGACCAATGCGACACTTTTTGAATAGAAGGGATGAAAAATCGAAATGCTCGTGGTACAATTGAGACCGCTTCGTCATCCGCACCATATCCGGTGAGATAGCGGTTAAACAACTTACTGATTAACTAAATCATTATGGATAATTTGTTTACCTTCGAATTACTTGGAAAATTTAGTTATTTATTAAACTGTAACCGCAGTCTGCGTCAGCCATTTTCTAGAATAACCCACGATCGTGGAGATTTTAGTATTTTCCATTATGCTAAACAATATTATGCCATATTAAATTAGGTATGTCAACTGAATATTATGCCGTATGAAATTATGCCAATTGAGTTATGCCTTATGAAATTATGACATAAAAGTTTATGCGAAGAGTGGTGTTCCCATTTTACTGACTGACCCGGCGGACTTTGTTTCGCCTTAGAGGCAAAAAAATCGGTTTTTGAATTATAGGTAAATAGTCTAACAGCCGAATGCAGAAACGCCATTTAAAATTTGAGGCATACTTAAATAATTGAGCAGCGTCTAAATTTAAAAATAGTATGCGATGTTTTGAATTTGAGAGGTGCTTAGTTGTTTAAGTAGAACTCAAATTTTGAGTCGCGTTTCTGTATTCGGCCGTAACTAACATGACTTTCTTTTATATACAGGGTGTCCCAGGAAGTAGTGTAAAGTCTCGAGGTAGAGAGGACCTTGAGGGGCACCCCCCCCCCCATGTATTATTCTAAAAATTTTCATAGTTTAGGAGTTATGACTTTTTTTCTCTTGAAAGCATTTGGCCAATTTTTATTTGTAATGCCTTTTAAGGGTTCCTTAGCCAAATGGCTAAAAACGGAACCCTTATAGATTTTGTAACAGGTCACATGACCCTGTTAATCCTATTATTCAACTTCGCATTAAAAAAAAAACCAATTATCTCAGTTATTGCAGTTAGTATGAGCAAATAGGTCTCAGTGTTAGCGTTTTAATAGAAAATGAGAAATAAGTGAAAAAAGTATTTTATTTAATTTTATCTTTACCATTTCCAGACTCCAGTTTATCACCAGATGGGGCCAGTGGTAAAAATTAAGGTATAAATACGTTGCGTTTTACCGTGAAAAATCACGTCCCAACTTAAATAGGTATTTGTTTTATTTGTTGTAATAGCGGTTACAGAAATACATCTTCTGTGAAAATTTCAACTGTCTAGCTATTACGGTTCATGAGATACAGCCTGGTGAAAGGCGGACAGACAACGGAGTCTCAGTACTAAGGTCCCGTTTTAACCCATTGGGTACGGAACCCTAAATATCACACACCCAGCTGTATTTACTTATCGGAACATCCGGTATCATAAAATCTTGTAATATTGTATATTTTTATCATTCATTATCTATTTATTTATCTCAACAACGCATTTCAAATTGAGGCGTGCCGCTATGTGAACTTGATCTTGACAGTAGCGTACCCGTTACACCTTGTATAAATCAAAACTCAAGGCGAATGGTTAGCTCATGGGCGAAATATACGCTAAAATCTAAGATCAAAGGCCGTTTACCTTTTTTTTTCACGCTTTCAAATGGCTTCGACCTGTTGTTCTATAGTACTGCTATCTTATTATTATTAATCATAGGTTAGATATTTTATGGTGTAATCGACATAATTTTTTTTAATTGAATGAGGAGGAACACAACTTTTTATCCCGGCAGAGGGCGTTGGTCGACTAATCTTAGGTTTGAATTAAGAACTGTCAAACAGGTGATTTTTAAAACTCTCGGCGCCAAATTGGCCATATCGGTCTCAGACCGAAAGAAAAAAAAACTCGGCGTTTTCATTGGTGGGGGACCATCACCAAAAAAAAAAAAAGATCATCCGACCCCAGCGCCATCTGCTCACAGCTTTGCGTGTGCCACCCCATTAGAAAAAAATACAGACTTTAAAAAAAAAGAGGAGGTAAAAAAACCTTTTTTGGAAGGCCAAATATGAAAACATTTGGAGGAAAAATAGGTAAGTAGGTAGGCACAAAAAAATAAAATTACCCAACAAATAAAAATGCCTATAACATAATCAAAAAAACATGTAAACATAAATTAAATTACCTAAGTATTAGAGATGGGCCGACTAGTCGCCGACTAGTCGGGAAAGCCGACTAGTCGGCAGTTCAACCGACTAGTCGGAAATTATGCCGACTAGTCGTCAACTAACATTTATGCAATAAAACCAATATTTAATTGAATAAATAGTACAGTAAGAAGGTGGATAGTCAGAAAAACGTAAACAAAACACGTCATAGCCTGCATACATCATCTTAACATCAAACATCTAAAATGTCATCATAACTATGCCTCAGCTACATGAATATTTTTTTTCCAACTTTTAATTTTATTTCAACACTAGCTGTTGCTCGAAACCCGTCGGGTTTCGGCTAGTTCCAATTCCACCCAGTTGCGTGGTGCATTAAATTCAATTGTCATATTGTTATTCAATATCGCTATGAGTTATTCAGCTATCTAAATACCTACATCAGATAGCTGAAATAGCTCTAATAGAGAGGTAGAGGCCTTCGACCTGGTAGTTAAATATTGCGAAAGTCCTAAAGCAAGCCAAATTGGCAATAACGATAATCCGAGACAGATCAACTTGCAGCTGTTAAGTTAGAGAAATAAAGGGAAGGAAAAATAATTAGATTCAGCTATCTAAATACATAATCGTAATCGGTCCAGCTGTTCTGAAATTTAAATTATAATATACCTATCTACAACATGCCCAACTTAATTTTGTGGATATCTGTATATCGCCAACTTTCAGCCGACGACGGTCCATATCCAAACTTTTGCCCTCTCTCTTCCAACACGTTACCTCCCACTGTGCAAAATTCCACACTTTAACGGTCGCCCAGGGAAGTACAGACCGTGGAAGGCGCGGCAGCGTCTTGCGCGGTCAGTACGTGTGGAGGTAACCCGCGCTGCTCATCTACTGGTACTATACTAATATTATAAAAAGGTAAAGTTTGGATATATGGAAGGACGTTGGTATGACGGAAACGTATGGTGATCTTCGTAAATAATAAACTGATTTTGATGATTCTTGCACAAATATACCTATATTGCATTATCCAAAAGCATATTATGCGCCTAATCCTGAGTAATGTCATTGTAAATAACAAAAACGAATTAAGCAAAAGCAGTAAAAATCATTAAAATTGTAATATTAACTTTAATCATTTAGGAGTCTTGTAATGAGAAGGTGGTTTCGGGTTGTCTATCTATTTCTACCTAGTTCTTTATAAGCCGATTCTATCGATAAAAGTCCAAAAAATTGTGATTTACTGCATTGTGGGATGCTATTCTGCTCAACATTCCGAAGGTTCTCATTAGATTTTCACCAAGATTTTATCGACCTACAATCTGGCACTCCTCTCACCATCTCTCACCGTAAAAAAAGAATTATCGAAATCGGACTTCATATACGGAGTACGGCGGGAACATATTCACATACATACCTACATACAAACAATATACTGGTCGAATGGAGAAATTCCTCCTTTTTTGAAGTCGGTTAAAAACAGCCATTATAAAGAATTTTCGTACGTTCAGACAGATCTGGACATATGGAGACACATAGGTATACGGTATTTTAAGAATTTCCTGCTATCCGGTTTCGTTTTCCAAATGACCGGATATCCGGATAGCATGTGTTAATTCCACACAACACACTTCTTCAATACAACAATCAAACTAATTAAGTAAAATTTCCGGAAATCCGGCTTTTTTAAAATTGCCGGATATCCGGCTATTTTTCATTGCCGGATATCCGGACATACCGTGTTAATTCTACACAACACACTTCTTCAATAAAACATTCAAACTAATTAAGTAAAAGCAGAAATAACACTATTGCCGGATAACCTGACCGGATATCCGGACAAAAAGTAGCCTATATGTTAATCCGGGTCTATAGCTATCTGCATACCAATTTTGGTTAAAATCGGATTAGCCGTTTCTGAGATTAGCGGGAACAAACAGACAAACAAACAAACAGACAAAGTCTCTAAAAACATTTAATTCGTGTTTAGTTTACCGATTTTGAGGCGATCTGCATTTTTTTTTCTAGATAAAATTCAATTACAGATTTTTTATGTCTACAGATTTATAATATGTATAGATAAAGATTTTTTGGAAGTTTCATGCAGCGTTCGAAGCGCAAATTTGTCCAAAAATACCATCAATCGCCGAGTGGTCATAATTAACCCAAATATCTGAGAATTATAATGATCTGCATTGCCGACTAGTCGGCAATTTTGGAACCGACTAGTCGGCTAGTCTGCTAGTCGGCAGAACCCCTAGTCGGCCCATCTCTACTAAGTATCCATTATTTACTCAAAACAAAATTAATTTTATTCGTTAAAAAAAAAAATCTTTTTAGTGTTCCGTACCCAAAGGGTAAAAACGGGACCCTATTACTGAGACTTCGCTGTCTGTCCGTCTGTCCGTCTGTCCGTCTGTCCGTCTGTCTGTCACCAGGCTGTATCTCATGAACCGTAATAGCTAGACGGTTGAAATTTTCACAGAAGATGTGTTTCGGTAGCCGCTACAACAACAAATACTAAAAACAAAATAAAACAAATATTTAAGAGGGGCTCCCATACAACAAACGTGTTTCAAAAATAACAAGGAGTTTCGTACAATGTGAGGTCGCTTCTGATTGGTCAGGACAAATCGAGTTGGTCATGGAATTCAAAATGGCTGCCCTGTCTGTCAAATATACCAGTCTGCCTTACTTACCAAAGAGTTTCTTATAAGTTTCAGATTTTCTGCGTGCCAAGGTTTTTTTTTTTTTTGAGTGATTCGGTCGTTTGATGGGAGTAAGAATCGAAGATAAATATTTCATATCTAATATATAAAATTTCCATGTCACAATGTTAGTTACCGTACTCCTCCGAAACGGCGCGACCGATTTCTACCAAATTTTGTATACGTATTCAGTAGGTCTGAGAATCGGCTACTATCTATTATTTATAAGGCAAAACAACGTTTGCCGGGTCAGCTAGCTTTCCTATAAAATTTAAAAATTGGTTGTTGTAAACCATTTTAGGGTTCCGTATTCAATTGTGATAGTGGTACGGAACCCTTTGTGCGCGAGTGTCGCACTTGCCCGGTTTTTTTTAGTTGTTGGAAAAATAATGAGTTAATCAAAATATAGTAAAATAATTATTATGCAACTAGTGAATAAAAGACGGATTTAGTGCGAGGGCCATAGATGAATCACGAGCAAGTGAAGGATTCTAACGACTGAATCACGACCGTAGGGAGTGATTCATGATGATTGAATCACGAGCTTAGCGAGTGATTCAAGTGTTAGAATCCTGAGCGACGCCAGTGGTTCATGGCCCTCAATGTAAATCCGTACTGTATTCAAGAGTTGCATACTATACTTTATACCATGACTACGAGGAAAAAAACCGGTCAAGTGCGAGTCGGACACGCGTCGCGTACGAAGGTTTCCGTGCCACTATCACAAATTTCGGAACCCTGAAATGAACACTGGAGCGGCAACCAATCCGCGAACGCAACGCGAATGTTAAAATTTATTTTACCACTGGCGCCAGTCTCAATTCATCACTAGATAGTAAAAAGTGCTAGGGGTGCAAATACATCGCGGTATCGTTGCGTTTTTATGTCAAAATCACATAAAAGTTTTATTATCTATTTGTTGTTATAGCGGCTAAAGAAATACATCTACTGCAAACAACTGTCTAGCTATCACAGTTTATGAGATAAAGCCTGGTGACAGACGGACAGACAGACGGCAAAATATCAGTAAAAGAGTTCCGTTTTTATCCTTTGGGTACGGAACCCTAAAAAGAATTTGTATGTCGAGTATTCTTAGCGCAAGGAGTTTGTATCAAGTTTTTTTTCACGCAAGGAGGTTGTATATGCAATTTAGTTAGATGGACGACGAGTCAATTTTGTCTAAATTCAAACACCAAACAGCGTGAGTAAAAGTCCTTTTTATTCACTGTTTTGCGTGAATAAAATAAGCTTTTAAGAGTGTGAATGGTATAAAATAATATAGCTACGTCTAATTGGACAGACCTTGCTATTATAATAGGCACCTAGTACCTATTGTGAGTAGATACTATGTTGTTATGTACTATTTACTAGAGGGGATGTATTATAGGTACCTACTATGGAATTTTTTATGTGTTTTTGTATTCTGTGTTTGTGATCTTGCAATGTTACTTATCTTTACTGAATATGTTTTTATCTACAATAATATTATTAAGAGGAAAGATTTGTATTTTTTTGTGTATGTGTGTCGTTTGTTTGTAATGAATAAACTCACAAACTACTGAACCGATTTCTAATGGTTAAAGATAGCTTTCTTTAACCATTAGAAAGCTACATTCACGCTGAGTACTTTTGTTCCCGATATTTCCACGGGATCGGGACCTACGCGGGTGAAACCACGGGACGCAGCTAGTTACGTATAATTAGTTAGTAAGTGCTTAGGAACTAACTTTATTACTTTTAGACACGAAGCCGAATCTAAGATCAAATTGTCTAATATCTTTAATTCAATGAATCACCGATGTCTCTACCTACCTACTCTTTTCTCCATACAAACTTTACAAACGTAGTCGACTGTTTCCTCCCTTGATAAAGATATGAGAAAAAATATGTTTATATCACAAGTCCTATATCAGCAGGGTTCCCAACTTAGCACTTTCGGTGCTAGATTTGGCACTATTTTCGCAATTCCAGCACTGTAATTTAACATTTAGCACCTAGCACTTAATCTAGCACTATACAGCCATCATTCTGATTTTTTTCCGGTCACTGTAGAAGCGAACTGCGAATGTTTTAACATTTTTCTGAGTTTTATTTCTATTTTAATTCGAAAATGAAAAAAAAAAAACAAATCGTAGGGAGGGCAGATATAGGTTTATGGCATAAACATATTTGGTCTAATGTCTTTATCCAGGGAGGAAACAGTCGACTACGTTTGTATGGAGAAAGAGTAGGTAGACTGTCCTCTTAAGCATAAATACAAGCACCGGGCGGGAATTGAACCCTCAACATTCTGCATTGCAGTCGGGCATTGGCCCGACACGCCGCCGAGGTCAGTGGTAATAAAACTTTAATCAATAAATTGTTTTTAATTTAAAATAATATTGCCTCAAAATTTGTTCCTACGTCAGTGATCTGGATCTATTAAAAATAATAGGAAAAACCATTAGTGTCACCAGGTGGCCTTTTCGAGTATTAAAATTATCCAAAATTCATTTCTATTCAACATCATTTTAATACCATTGCAGTTAACCTTTATTTCAAACTACCTGCGTCCCGCGGTTTCACCCGCGTAAGTCCCGATCCCGTGGGGATATCGGGATCAAAAGTAGCCTATGTTACTCAGGGTGAATGTAGCTTGAAATCGGTTTGGTTTTAATTTTTGAAATCGGTTTGGTTTTGTAGTTCATTTGATTTCAGTTGTTTCAAATATTTCCCGGAAAATACATACCTACATACATAAATGTTACCAACTTTACCTCTTTATAATATTAGTATAGATTTGACGTCATTTGATATTTTTCGAAAAAAATTTCTTTGGAGAATTATCTACCGTTTTCTATACATTTTTAAGACAATGAAGTATATTTGCAAATTGCAAGTTAAGTGTTTTCTCGGGTCCATGGCCAGTATAACCCGTTTGCCGAAACGTCGAGGTAAATAAAAACAATAATAACAACAACAACAACGCGATCTAGACCCGTGTCTAATAATAAAAAAAAACTTGCAAGTTATTTGCTAGTTTCACTGCGGTTTCACCCGTGGGAATTTACAAAAAATGCTTTATTATTTACATCACATAAAGAACACAGTCTCCAAATTTCAGCTCTCTACTGTCAGCGGTTTAGGCTATGCGATGATCAGTCAGTCAGTCCGAACAAGTACAGCCTTTTATAGATACAGATTTGACGTCATTTGACATTTAATTTTTTCGGTAATAATTTCTTACGTTACACTTTACCTAAAACACACCACACCTACAGCACACATGTAAAGAAATTCGTGCATTTCTACATCTGTAGCATACATACATACACTAATATTATAAAGAGGAAAAATTTGTATTCTTGGGTGTGTGTGTGTGTGTTTGTAATGAATAAACTCAAAAACTACTGAACCAATTTAAAAAAATATTTCACCATGAGAAAGCTACATTGACCCTGAGTAACATAGGCTACTTTTAATTCTGATGTTCCCACGGGATCGTGACTTACGCGGGTGAAACCGCGGGACGCAGGTAGGAACAGATAAATCGATTGCACTGTAGGCATGAAGGAGAGGTTATTTTGTCCTTTTTTTTGAAGTTGGGTTATGATTTTTTTTCGTAAAATGAACATGAAATTATTATGTTTGAAAAATCACCGGTAGTATAGTACACAGGATCTCAATCATGAGGTCACGACATTATTAAGTATACCTACTCGTTCTTTGCAATTAAATTTGTTCTTGATTCGCTCCACGCACGCCTTCAAAGGTCCGCAACGATGTGTAATAGATTGAACTATTAATAAATGCGTAGATCAGACAAGTATCAGTCGGTACCTTTATTCCATAGATTCTCAACTTTATTTTACCACCGCCTAATCTACCAACCAAAAAAAGGGCAATTGATTGGAGATTGGCAACGTGTGGATTATTACCTGCGACATAGGTATAGACCAGGGTTTCCCTAACTTATTTGAGACGCGCCCCCTTTCGACCATAAAACAAAACCCGCGCCCCCCCATCCTCCAGTCCACACAGGTCAGAAAAAAAAGGATTTAATAACAAAATCAGTATCTTTTTACTCATTAAAGTTTTACGTCATACAAAACGTAATTGGTAATTAGGTAGTACCAAATACCTTTGACAGCCCCAGCTTCGAGGTTGGCGCGGGGCCAGGCTAGAGGCTGATAAAGTTCTTAACATTCGCCTACTGAGGCATCAATGAGGTTCTTGACAGGCGTCAATACTATTAATTTCAAATATTTTCATTAGTTGTATCGAGGAGTCTGGAACGCATTCTCTTAGCGGTCGCTGGTTTTTCTATACAGGTGGCCCGCGCTCCCCTGTCTCGGGGGGCGCCCCCCACTTAGGGAACCACTGGTATAGACCATAGAAATGTTACCATAGAAGCGTCAAAATGGCGAACAAAGACATTAAAATATCCTTTTCGCTCTCACCTAAGTAATTACATAAATAAGTAGGTACATCTCGAGGCAATGCGGCTATCAGCTTGGGCTAGCTGCGAAGTATCGAGGGCTATTTATTTTGATAAGTTCATTTTGGTTTTAGAAAAAAATATTTCAAAAATTCTAGTACCCGGTGGGACTCGAACTCGCAACTATTGGCTTAGCGGCTACGGGTCCTGAGCGGGATACCGCCGGGTACTAGATTTTTTAAAAGCAAACGGACAGACGGACAGCGGTGCCTCAGTAATAGGGTCCCGTTAAACGGCACGGAACTCTAAAAATGATGTACTTAACATAAAACAATATACGAGTCGAATTGAGAACCTCCTCCTTTTCTGAAGGCGGTTAATAATCGCTCCATCCATTAGTGTGCTACGATGCCCCAGACAAACACCTCAAACTTAGAACAACCGTCTTTTTTCGTTGGGGGTTAATAATTAAACCAAAAAAAGAACCTTCCTTACGATGTATCTAAGGGCGCGAGATCCACAGTTTGAGAAACACAGCCCTAAACTATCATCACCAAATCATCGCATACAATCGCCCTCATGACGTCACAATTCACATCAATAGCTACTTACCGAAACACGTCATAGCTCTCGATGGCAGTCGGGTTAACCAATTGCAACATAACGTAGGTAGTGAGTTAGTCGCGGATTGACTGTGCGGGTAGGCGGTTCAGTGCTCGTTCTTGTCCATTTTATATTTACTTGTGCGTTTTGTTTTATTTTGCTGACTTTTTAAAGGTAAGTCGTTTTTTTCTTTTTTTAAGTGTGTAGAAGAAATTTTAAAATTAAGGATAGGTATGTAATTATAATACCTACGTAAAATTAATTTTATTTTAATACATACTTTAAAAATATATTGTACAATATTTATTTATTATTCTTACAACTACAGTTACAGGATGCGATAGTGTGCAACATCAAATTGAAATTTGATTGTAATCTTTTTAAATTTGAAATACGGAATATTAAAATTAAATTAATATCAATAAATAATATTAATATTAGTAGGTATTTAAATAGGTACCTATTATAAATATTAAATTGTTAAATTAAAGGTCGACAGAAACTAAATTAAATCTATTAAAAGTAAACATAATAAATACCTAGGGGGCGTCCATAAATTACGTGAGGTGTTTTTTGAAATTTTCTGTCCCTCCCTCCCCCCCTGGTGAGATGTCATGAGATTTTATTCAACCCCCTCCCCCATCCTTCAATCTCACGTGAGATTTTTTAAAATGTGGGTTTCTTACGTAAACGCGTTGGATTGTTATTGTAAAAAGAAAGAAAAATTGCATCGTGTAAACTGAAGTGTGTTCAGTTACTGGAGCAGTAAAATACAGCTTTTTTTTCATTGTGTACAATCTGGATTAAATGGACCAAAATAGTTTTTTTTTTTTCAATTAGACAAAAAAATGCGTGATATTTGCCGAGACCCTCCCTCTCACCAACGTAAGATTAGATGAGATTTGACTCGACCCCCCCCCTTAAACATCTCACGTAATTTATGGACGCCCCCTACCTATAAAGTAAAATTTCTATTGACTAAGTCCATTATGGCCAAAAGTGACCATTAAGCTGCATTAATGCATTATTGTCATATTTAGATTTACCTACCTACTAGTATTTATTTTATGTGTTAATTTTATTCATATAGGTATGTATAGCTATGTGCCTTATCAAATACAAGCAGATTCTCGCGGTTTCACCCGCGTAAGTCCCGATCCCGTGGGAAAATCGGGACCAAAGGTAGCTTATGTTACTCCTTGATAATGTAGCTTTCTATTAGATTTTTTAAATCGAGCAGTAGCTTAGAGATTAACAAAAAAATAAACAAAAAAAACCCTACGTTTCACTTTGGTGTCCTTTTTGGGTTTATTATAAACAACCATACACTATACCTACAATAAAGAAATAAACATAATATAATGAACCCAAAAAATGCAGTAGGTACCTAATTTAGATGTTAAAAAATATTGTAATTTTATCGCTACACCTGAATACACTTTAATATTACAAAAGCAGGTAAAATAATAATTTAAAATACTTACCTACCTTCTTATTTATCAAGTACTAACTCGGCTCGCGGTTTCACCCGCGTAAGTCCCGATCTCGTGGGAATATCGGGATCAAAAGCCTATGTTACTCAGGGTGAATGTAGCTTTCTAATGGTGAAAGAATTTTTGAAATCGGCAGAGTAGTTTTTGAGTTAATTCATTACAAACATACAGACGCCCACAGACACACACTACACACAAATACAAATCTTTCCTCTTTATTATATTAGTATATAGTTTAACTAACGTTGTATCCATCACTTTACCTATCCCTTTGAAAATTTTCATCGAAATCCGTTGAACTGTTTGACCGTGAAAAGGATAAGGTGTTTGACGTAAGAAACATAAATAAACAAACATTTCAAAAATTAAGATTAAGTTTGAATTCGGATAAATCTTTCTTTCTTTCTTACCCGGGATCCCCACATCCCCTTATCTACATCTACACTAAAATATTATGAAGAGGAAAGATTTGTATTTTTGCGTGTGTGTGTGTGTGCCTGTATGTTTGTAATGAATATGAACTCAAAAACTACTGGACCGATTTCAAAAATTCTTTTACCAAAAGAAAGCTACATTATCAAGGAGTAATATTAGCTATGGTCCCGATATTCTCACGGGATCGCAGCTAGTAAAAACTTATTTAGGTACTAGAAATATTTTACAGGGAGAAATACATCATCAAAAATCCTCCCATGACAGGATTTGAACCTGTGGCCCTCTCTTGCCGGGCGAGTGCGCTACCACTGTGCCACACGGGAACCCATGGGTTGCCGTGTGGTTCAGGTTCGAATCCTATCCTGGGAGGATTTTTGATAATGTAGTACCTATTTCTCCTTGTAAAATATATCTAGTAAAAAAAAATGCCTTGACCAATAAAACATAGGAAATAATAATTAAAATTTATTACATTTAAGTATAAAACAAAATTACACTTTAGTTTCGCAATTCGTCATTATTTTCTAACTCAATTCAAACAACATTGTAAACCTAACATAAAAAATGTCGAATTGACATATAAAAAATCGTCGAGCAAGATAAAAACTGAAATCTGACGACGGAAAGCTATTTAGTGAAGTGTAAATTACTAGTCTACTAGTTTTGTCCCGCGGTTTAAAATTCAAAATTTCAAATTCAAAATTCAAAATAAAATATTTAACATTTTGAATCATCGTTAATCTAATGTGTCTTCGGAACGCGACCTCCAATGAGAAGAAGACACAAGAAACTCATGGAGTTTTTTTGCAGTGATCATGTGATTCACATTGTCGCATACTTATTTACTACTAGCTGACCCGGCGAACTTCGTACCGCCTTAGCGTAAATTTTCTGAGAGGTTTTCTTAATTTTTTTTTCCGTAAGAACCTTCTCCTGACAATAGCAAACACAACAAAAAAGAATTATCAAAATCGGTCCAGCCGTTCACGCGTGATGTCGTGACAACGGAACGGGTTTCATTTTTATATATATAGATTGAACAATAATCTTTACTAACATTACAAGCGCGAAAGTAACTCTTGTCTGTACAAATAAATTTGTATACTTAAAAAAACACTATCACAAACACACAACCCGCCCAATACCACCCGACCCGCCCCGGGACTCACCACCAGAGCTTTACCCGCGTTAGTCTAATACCGCAAGCATAATGTCTCTAAATTCTAACCCCCTTACCTACTTATAAAAGACTAGCTGCGTTGCGGTTTCACCCACGTAAGTCCCGATCCCGTGGGAATATCGGGATCAAAAGTAGCCTATGTTACTCAGTGTGAATGTAGCTTTCTAATGGTGTATTACATTTAGAAATCGCTCCAGTAGTTTTTGAGTTTATTCATTACTAGCTGTGCCCGCGACTTCGTCAGCGTTTTTCGGACTACCTACCCATCGCTGAGCAAAAGTCTACACTTGAACGGACGACCAGGGAAGTCTGTTGCTGAACAGAAGAGAATCATAGCAGAGTCTATTTAAGTGTAGATTTTGCACAGCGCAGCGGTAGGTAACGTGTTGCATGCTTATACGCATTACTTATATATAATAAGAAGTAGTCTTTATCGAAAATTAAAAAAAATCAAAACCCGACTTCGAATTAAGGACAAAACAATAAAAATAAGCTCTCCAACATACAGTGCAACTGACTTTCTGTTATGTAAGCTGAAGTTGGGTAGCTTAACTAAATGATATCTTTTTTTTACGTGGGTACCTACTGCACCTTATGCACTGTCAGGCCACTCTCGTTGGGCTCCCTACCATAGGTTTACCCGACAACGGCGGCCTTTCCAAGCCTCATCTCTGCCTCTGCCCGATAGACAATCCCTCTCCGTTTCCCCTCCCTCAGCACGGTCACGCCACCGTCTCGAGGTCCCCAAAGCCGGTGATAAAGCCCCCCCTCCCTCACCGAGTTCACCACCAGAGGCTGAGGTGATTTTTTATAGTGGTTATCTTCCATGCGGCCCCTTTCTTGCGGAAAGGACCCCCGAGCCCGCTGACGTGGGATTACGGATTAGAAGCCTGGCAAGCCCGGTTTCCCACCTTGTGCGCCTCTTAGCTTTCAGCTACTGAGTCCCCTCACAACGGCAAGGTGGACGACCATCTGGAGGGTAAAACGTAACGTCGTGTCCGGGACTCGTGACTCGAACGCGCAGCCGTCGAATCGGAAGCTATCACTCGGCTCGGTAGGCCACCGTTCCTTAAAAAGGGAATGCGCCGCACAGACCGGCGCATTCCCTTTTTAAGGAACGGTGGCCTATTCGAACGCGGAACCCTCGAATCGGAATCCACAGCTGCCATCGTGCCACGTAAACTACATGCAATCAGCATCTACTCAGTAAAACTGCCCCATTACAGCTATATTTTTTAAATCCTTTTTATTGAATTTTCGACTGCCACTAAAAATTATCAAAATTGTAACCGTGACTTTAATCACTGAAGAATTTTTGAGAAGGTGGTTTCAGGTGGTCCATCAATTTGTACCTTGTTCTTAATAAGCCGATTCTATTGATGGAAGTCCAAAAATTAGTAATTTACAGCATTGCGGGATGCTATTCTGCTCATCATTCCGAAGGTTCTCATCAGATCTTTACCAACAATTTATGGAAACAACTCGGGACTCTCACTTTCCAAATAAAAAAAGAATGATCGAAATCGGACTTTATATGCCGGAGTACGGTTTGAACATATTCACATTCAAACAATATGCGGGTAGAATTGAGCAGATCCTCTTTTTTTTAAAGTCGGTTAAAAACAACCATTATAAAGAATTTCCGTATGTCCGAAGGATCCGGATATATGGAGAGACAAAGGTATACGGTATTTTAGGAATTTCCTGAAAAAAAACTGGATATCCGGTTTTTTTTAATTTTCGACCGGATATCCGGTTAGTCATGTATTGATTCCACACAACATACTTCTTCAATACAACATTCAAACTAACTAAGTAAAAGCAGAAAAATCACTTTATCCGGATAACCGGACAAAATATCCGGACAAAAAATAGCCTATATGTTAATCGGGGTCTAAAGCTATCTGCATACCAAATTTGGTTAAAATCGGATAAGCCATTTCTGAGATTAGCGGGCACAAAGGCACACACAAACAGACAAACAGATAAACAGACAAACAGACAACCAGAAAAATAGAAAAATAGGTTCTACTGCGTTAATAGATACCCCTACAATTTATCTTTTTTTATATCTTCCAAAAACAGACACCGCTAAGTTACGATTTTATTATATGTATAGAAGACTAGCAGAGTCCTGCGGTTTTACCCGCGTAAATCCCGATCCCGTGAGAATATCGGGATCAAAAGTAGCCTATGTTACTCAGGGTAATGTAGCTTTCTAAAGGTGAAAGAATTTTAGAAATCGGCGTAGTGGTTTTTGAGTTTATTCATTACAAACAGACGACACACAAAAATACAAATCTTTCCTCTTTATAATATTAGTTTAAATTAACTGTGATTCAATACCTAATACGGCGAAAAGAGAACTTCCTCCTATTTCTAAAGTCGGTTAAAATATATGCCTAGTCGATTATAATTGTAACCTCAAGCCTAATCCGTGGTCAATCAATGTCACAGCATAATCAACACTGACCGCTCTCAATGCAGAGGGTCAACTCCTAATAAGTAGACATTGAGCATAATGCGTCATTTACACGCTGCCGATTGCTTATTCCCTCTACGTCGATACTCGTTACGCCGTCTTCTCGCTACGTCGACATATTTAGAGTGAGAGGTTCTTCTTTTGTTTGTTTTCAACTAGTCTAGCTATCACGGTTTATAAGATAGATACAGTTTACAGGTGGACAGACAGACGGACAGACAGCGAAGTCTCAGTAATACGGAAGTCTCTTTGGGTACGGAACCCTAATAGACTATATTGTGCACAATTGTATAAGCATTTATAGGGGAAAGGTTGTTCGTTTTTTTGTTTGTGTTAGATAAGTAGACATAGGTAAGATCGGATACGGGGGAAGACCGTATGACTCAAATATCTCCCAAAATAGGTGACATTGCAACTGCCGGGTGCTACAGGTCGGTGCGGGGTGAATTGAAAAAAAGAAAAGATAGGAAATTAATTTATTCAGACAAGCACACTACCACACAACAAAAAAAAATAGATAGTTTACATGAAACACAGCTTGTCTTAGTACAATGAACACAATATAAAAACAATAACAAGAAAAAAAAAATAAGAAAAAAAATAATAATAACAAATATGCGTAGGGTAGTAGTGCGCTGCCCGAATAGGCGCAGCCTATGCATAATGCTAATTGCTCCTGTGAATACCGTGGCTAACAATAAAAAATATCACCTTTTTTGGGAGATATTTGTAACATACGGTTTTCCCCCGTATCCGATCTTACCTGACTTTACTCTATTTGTTTTTGTCGTTTCAGCAGCGTTTGCTGATTAAAGGTACGACTTGACAACGGGCGACATGAGGCGGCAGCGGACGACGTGTCGCGGCGACACTATTGGTTGCTATGCATTTCTATGAAACTACCTACGTAGTCAGCGACACGAAGCTAGCGACGCGACGCGTCGTCGAGCGAGCGTAGGGAATTTCCTAGAAATACATAGAAACCAGTAGTGTCGCCGCGACACGTCGTCCGCTGCCGTCTCATGTCGGCCGTTGTCAACTCGTACCTTACCTAATCAACTCGGTAATCACTAATCAGCAACGTGTGCAATGTGTGCATGACCCTTCACTTGAGCGTTTAGTAGGTATTAATTTAGCATCGAATCGTGCGAATTTCTCATGCACAAAAAATGTTTTTATTAATACAATAATAATAGTAGATAAACAAAATACATAATTATGTAAGTAATAAAATATGAAGGGTAAATGTTAAATTAGATAATTTGTATTAGATTTTTAAATGTTAATATTTATTATTTAAAATAAGTAAATATTGTAAGTAGGCATGTACATGTAGATAGATAATTTCTTATATCCGAGTAACAAAATAAAATAGATTTTTGATGTCGGTTTTTTTTAATATTTTTTTTAATTTTCATTAGTTTTAGGGCATATATTATCTGCAAATGTATGTAATGAACCGGAATCAACTGCTTAAAGTGCCTTCCGGAGCAGGAAGGAGTTAGAGAAAGTGATTTTTAACCACACAAATTATCTGTCACCAATACAAGTTATGACCGCGCCAAGTGTTGCTTAACCCGCATGACCATTGCGGCGACCAATGAGGTCCTAGGCCTCAACTTTAATTCTACCAACGATAAAACGAAACGATAATTCCATCCGTTCGAAAATTTTATTGTCTGACGGTTTTGAAGGACGGATGACAGATTTTATTTTTTTCTTTCGTTCGTTCGTAGAATTAAAGTACCCCTCCTCATTATGTGGGTCTACTCATAATATTCTAGATATTTCTTGACTCAGTCAAGCCTTACTAATAATTATAGATCAATAGACTATCCAATAGATATAGTTTCATCACTAATTGCGAAGGCAACCTTGGATAATACGGACGCGGAATGCAAAATTATACTTACGTAAATAATATCAAGTGACTTGCCTCATTTTGATTATGTCACTGTGTTCTGATAGATCAATCTTCCAAAATATACAAAAATCCTAAACTGTACGAAAATCTAAACTAGCTGCGCCCCGCGGTATTACCCTTCTTCAGGATTGACTGAGATGTGATTTATTTATTAAATAATTAATGGCCATAGTTCTTTATGCTTCTATTTCGTCTTAAGTCGTGTAAAGTACCTACATCCTATTATTGTATTACATAGTTGACACCTAGCATTAGCCTCATTTCATTACGTATCCAAGTTTGTGTACACACCTATGTGGTAAACAAACATACATTACATACCCGGTCGCTAAATATTTACCATCTTCTTAGGATATTCCAGCGTCTCACTTGAATATTAAGCACTTCTTTAAGACGTAAAGACTGAATAAGTAGATTTTTTACCCGACTGCCGTAGGAAGGTTAATATTTTCGACAAACCCTGTAGGTAGAACTACCGAATTAATTAAGAATTAAATCAGATTAGATTAGAAACTGATCCTGTCAAGTTGTAGCCACAGATACCGTGATCAGTGTCCAACAAAATTAAAAGAATAACATGACGAATCCACAAGGGTTCCGTTTTTTGCAATTTGGCTACGGAACCCTAAAAAATTACATCTGATCACGGTATCCGTTTCTACTAAAATTTAAATAAAGTAGTTTTAGTACCTAAAGAGAGTGACAAACGAAAATTGGATACTTATGGTATAGTCAGGTAGAATCGGATAGGTACGCAGGAAGACCGCCTGAACGGTTCGAGGAATTTCATGTACTAGCTGTTTCTATGCAAATGTTGCCTGAAAGAAATCGCTTCAGAATATAAATAAAATGTAGAAAAATTTAAATTTCAAATGGTCATAGCAAATAGGTTTTATGGCATAAATATATTTGCTGTAATGTCTTTATCCAGGGAGGAAACAGTCGCCTACGTTTGTATGGAGAAAGAGTGGGTAGACTTTTCCCTTAAGTTACCTACAGTTTTTGTTATTGAATAAGTAAATTATGCAATCCAATGGTGAAATACCTGTACGAACGGCCATGGGGGTAACAGAGATTCGCAAAAAGTCAAGATCTCTTAATCATCATTAAGTTGTACTTAACGAAAGTTCATTCAATATGTTTTAATGATAAGCATAAGTAGGTACATAACTTCATTAATTAACTTACACTGATGATGAGGATACACACAGCAGATTTAATAGTTGGTCGATAGATCGACGAGAATTTAGTCTTTGATTGCCTTATTAATAAACGTGGAGTAAGGTCGGAGTTGTTTTACCACATTTAGTTTCTGTCTGTCTACTTTGAGAGTTCTTGTCACGGAAAAAGACAAACCATGTTCTCACTACTCCGATCTTACTCCACGTTTATTATTGTTACTAATATTATAAATGCGAAAGTCACTCTGTCTGTCCGCTTTCACGCCTAAACAGCTGAACCGATATTGATGAATTTTGGTATAAGAACTTAGAGATAGATCTTCAAATCCCTCATACTCTGACTAGCTGCGCTTTTCACCCGCGTTACGCAGCGTCCTACGTGGACGATTGGATGCGAAAGCGATTGCGAAGCGATCCGATCCGGTGCGGTGCGGAAACAAGGAAAAGTCGAGAATCGCGCCGCATCGCACTCAACGTGCATTTGGTCACGTAGGACACTTCAATAGCTATCGACTGTTCATTGTTTCCGCACGCACCGCCGGATCGGATCGCTTCGCAATTGCGTTCGCATCCAATCGTCCACGTAGTACGCTGCGTAAGTCCCGATCCAAAAGTAACGCATTTCTTTTACGCATTCCAAATCAAAAGTTACCTAACGCATTTCTTTTACGCATTCCAAATCAAAAGTAACGCATTACTTTCTCCAAGTTCCCATCTACCTCCATGCCACATCAGAATCAGAATCGTTTATTTGTATTAATTATGGTACATGCAAATGGTGTTACAAAAAGGATACAGTTTCGTCATATTTAGCAATCAAATTGCGTACAAATATTTATAAAAGTAAATAATTGTCAAATATAATATAACTAAACTACGTACTTTTAAAATTCATTGGATTAATTAATTATCTTAAATACATTATGTCATGATTATGTCACACAAATTTAAAATTATTTTTTATGTCAAATACAATGTCACATGAGAATCTAATATATAAAATTTCCATGTCACAATGTTAGTTACCGTACTCCTCCGAAACGGCGCGACCAATTTTTATGAAATTTTATATTCGTATTCAGTAGGTCTGAGAATCGGCTACTATCTATAATTTATAAGGCAAAACAACGTTTGCCGGGTCAGCTTGTAATTTATAATTGTTAAAATAATGAAAATATAATTAGAATTTTTTATTACAATGTCATTAGCAATTGGTATTATCGCTTGCGTGGATACCTTTTAGCAGTAAATAAGAAAAATTGTGAAATAGTATAAAAAAATTTTGTAATAGCCATTCCCTGAGTTCCTTTACAAATCTATTGATTAGGAGTGCTTTTATCTGTTCAGGTAAAGCATTATAAATTCAAAAATCAAAATCGGGTCATCAGTTTAGGCGTGAAAGCGTAACAAACAGACAGTGTTACTTTTGCGTTGCACTTTTGCACACGGATAAAAAATCACGGGGCGCAGCTATAGACAGGTACCTACCTAACACCGGAAGGTGGACAGGCCTTAAACTTTTCGAAAAATGCGTTAAAAAAATAAAATTCGAAGGAGTTTCCCATAGCTATAAATATTGTGAGCACGCAACAATGGGATTCCTTAATGTCCTAATCATAAATTTCAATAAAAACTCTCGCATAAAAACCTGCGAAATTCCTGCGGACATTTCCAAGCGTCTCGATTCAGTGTCGGATTGTATAAAATTAAGATTAGACAAAAAATATAAGTAGTTATACCTAATAATAAATACCTATTAGACCTCTTCTTCACCAAATGCTTGTTTTGTCTTAAAAAAAATCGAGCACCTGAAGGCAGGAATCAGGAACATAATTATTTTCTGTGGCTGTGACGTCACAGTAGGTATTAAAAAGTCGGCACGCTCGGTTTCAGGATCAGGAACTAAATAAGTTTTATTCGTCCGGGGTCCCAATACCTCTTCTTCCTGCCTCTATCCCAAATTATTTGAAATCGGCACAGCAGGAAAGTCTCCACTGAACATAACTACTGCAAATATGTAGTACTGAAATCTGACTGAAATTGTTGATTTTTGCGTTAACGGCTATACAATTTGATAGTTACAGTCGCTAGTTTTAATTGCAATGACCATTTCGTAAGCGACATAAAATGACATTGTTTCAATCGAGATTTGTTAGCAACAAAGTTTCTTTGACCTGTTGAGCATTGAATCAACGCTAAAAGTAAAAACACCACGCGGCTAAAACCGAAAAATGAGTTACATTTTAAAGATCGGCCGACTAAACTCCGTCTACCCATGTTTACCGTCAACTTGACCTTGTATATCAAGGCGTACATAAGTTTAAGGCTGTAGTTTCATTATGTATTCACAATAACGTATATAAAGATAAATATTTGCACATGTCTACGTACTATTGTATATGCTAATATTTGAACTAGACAAATATGCTGGAACCAAACAAGTTACCTATGTGTTTAGTTAAAAAAATAACTGGTCAAGTGCGAGTTGAACTCGCTAGTCGAAGGTTCCGTAGTGATAAATGTCTTCTCTCCCATCATCACCTACACTAGCTGCGTTCCGCTTTCACCCGCCTACAAATTTCGTGGTAGGTACGTTATCCTGGTCCTACGCTCAAAAGTAGTAGTACAGATCCTACCTCTGTTATCTACCACAATCGAGAGTTTCGTATAGGAAATTGTTGGGTGTCTCATCAAAATGAAGCTACGCACGGAAAACTAGATTGATAGTAATCAATTCGCAATAATGTACTAGGGATCCTGGACTAGTTAGTTTAAAAAGTTTAAAATTTCTTCGAAGAGTCTTTGAGTCAGTAAATTTTCAGTTGCAGTCCAGTTGCGAATGCTAGTTTCATTTTGAGAATTTTGTACTTATGCAATTATTGCAATAAATTTGAAATTAAATTTGAAATTAAATTTCGACAAGTGTAATCTAAACTGATAGATAAAATTAACATTTCACAGTAACTTTCCGTTCTGGGTTCCGGTTTTTGCTCGGTAGTTAAGGAACCCTAAAAACTATGAATTGACATAGTGGTCTTATTTTAATTTTGTCATTAAGATTTGGTTCCGGATGGCAGTAAAATTTAATTTAAAAAAATCCGCTTTACCGATATAGATGAACCTACCTATCTACATTAATATCATAAAGAGGAAAGATTTGTATTTGTGTGTGTGTTTGTATGTTTGTAATGAATCAACTCAAAAATCATTGGACCGATTTCAAAAATTCTTTCACCAATAGCAAGCTAGGTACATTATCGAGGAGTAACATAGGCTACTTTTGATCCCGATATTTCCACGGAATTGGGACTTCTAATATTTTTGGAATTTAAAGAATGATAATGGGTACCTTCTTCCACTTATCCTCACGATGTTCCCAGTTGCATTCCTCTCGGAAGTATCAGCGATCTGTAGCACCCGGCAGTTGCAATGTCACCTATTTTGCGAGATATTTGAATCATACGGTCTTCCCCCGCATTCGATCTTACCTGACAAACTCTAAATAATAATAATATATTATGTGTATTATTTAATATATTATGTGCTCGCTTAGAAATGTATTTGTGTCAACTTCGTATAAATTCCGCAAGCCTCGATTAAAATTTAACCTTAGCTTAATTATTATCTAACAGTAAAAGTTAGGAATAACAAAATTCCATCGCACAGGGTTACAGGTTCATATTAATTCGTAAACTTAAGAGGAGTATATACGCCAACGACCTTGAAACTGAAAATCCCTGTCGGGCTCATCGAAAATTGTTGATTATTTCATGACGGAATGTCGTACTTAGAACTTTTTTTTGTGCACAGATTGTAGGTGACATTGTTTCCTACATTTTGGTGTAGTTTTAAGACAAGAACCTCCTATTGGTGCAAAGCCTATCCAAATTTTAGACAAAAAATGTCTGATTTGGCTAAAATGTCGATAGACTTCAATACGTTTCGACATATTTGTATGGAAACTGCACTAAAATATCGGAAACAATGTCGCCTACAATCTGTACACAAAAAAAAGTTCTACGACATTCCGTCATGAAATAATCAACAATTTTCGATGAGCCCGACATGGATTTTCAGTTTTTCGGTTTTTTCGATTAGATTCGTAATGACAACGTGAGTCTTTTAGCAATGTGAAAATTATCTTTAGTAGGTAATATCTATGTTATAGGGGCATTTTTAGTGCTACCAGTGGTAGATAAGTTAATAAATTTAAATAGGTAACTGACAGTAATACGAAGTGCGCCGGGTCTACTAGTACCTACCTTCTATCTAATTTTAAAAACTTAGAAGATAATATTTTTAGAGTTCCGTACCCAAAGGGTAAAAAAGGGACCCTATTACTGAGACTTCGCTGTCTGTCCGTCTGTCTGCCTGTCTGTCCGTCTGTCACCAGGCTGTATCTCATGAACCGTAATAGCTAGAAGCTTGAAATTTTCACAGAAGATGTATTTTAAAAACAAAATAAAACAAAGATTTAAGAGGGGCTCCCATACAACAAACGTGTTTCAAAAACTACAAGGAAATTTATTTACAATGTGAGGTCGCTTCTGATTGGTCGAAGTCAAATCGACATGCCCATGGAATTCAAACTGGCTGCCCTGTCTGTCAAATATACCAGTCTGCCTTCACTTACCAAAGAGTTTCTTATATGTTTCAGATTTTCTGAGCCCAAGTGTTTTTTTTTTTTTTTTTTTCAGTTTTTTTTTTGAGAGATGCGGTCGTATGATGGGTGTAAGAATCGAAGCTGAATATTTCACAATTTCCCATCAAATTAAAAAATTGGTTGTTGAAAATCATTTTAGAGTTCCGTACCCAATTGTGATAGTCGTACGGAACCCTTCGTGCGCGAGTGTCGCACTTGGCCGGGTTTTTTTTTTAGTATATTTGGAAGGTACTTACCTACACTGCCCAGTTTTTCGGCGGGAAAGCGGAGACAACATGTCGTGCTCCAATTTTATTTTCGTTAAACTATGTTGTAAACCCGGTTAAATTGTGTAATTTTGGTGGAATCTTATTCAATTCAGTTCCGTGAATGTGCACAAGTGTAGTGAAAACAAAATTGAGTGTTAAACATGGACTTTCCGTCGTTCGCGCCGAAGGTCCTTGAAGGTTATAGTAAAGTTGCCACCGCTTTACCATAGCCCCTGACTGAAACTATAGGCCCGATCGGGCTAATTTCATGCAAAATACTTGATACTGGCAAGATGTACAAGATGTACAACGCCAAAACTATATTATGAAGAAACTTGAAATATTCTAAAACTTGACCCTGGCTGTTCCAAATTGGCCATATCGGTCTCAGACCGAAAAAATAAATAAAAAAATACACTGCCCACACTTTTAAAGAAAATTAAAAAAATAAAAAGTTCTTCTTAATGATTCCTGCGTGACTTGGGGGCTAAAACTTTATTTTATTATTTTTCGACATTAATTTAAAAACTTTATTTTATTATTAAGATAGAATTTATTTGTAATTTGTAATGTTTTTTATATGGATGTATTATCTGAAATAAATGAATTGAATTGAATTAAATGCCTCTTTGGGTAAGTATGTACCTATCTGTCATTTCGGGTTCTTTTTTTTAGCCCCTTTATTTCTATCTCTCATTATACTCACCTACTAAGTAATATAAAATAACCAAAACAAAATCTAAAAGGAAATATAATAAAATAAACAACACACGAATTCGAATCAGTTCCGTAAATAAGTTACCTAATATTTATATAAATAGAAAAACGGACTGTTTGCCCGAGTAATTACAACCAAAAAATTATGATTTGGACACCTCATGGACACCTTAACAAATATCTGGCGGGTATAATATTGACCTCGATAAGTTTTTTTTTTCTATTCTTAAAATTAGGGCTACTCACGCATATGTGCATTTAGCCAATGTCAAATAATTTGTGGCTTATAAAATCAATCCTGGTGATCTTTGTCGATTGTATTTGTTCGAAAGCCCGACTGCAATGCCCGAGAGCCAGTTTATGTACCTATATAAAAATTAATATAGGTAGGTATTTGTTTGTGGTCTGGGTATGTTGTTTGTTATAAGGTATGTATTTTCTTACAAAAATAAAGTAATAAGTAGGTATGTAGCATATCCGTTGTTTCGTGTCCATAATGTCCTATACATTTAAATCTTGTGCAACATCGTGCAATTTTTTTTTTAATTATTTGTAACAGACTCGGCGAGCTCCTTTGCAAATTTCTTATGTGTAAAATGAGTAGGTAGGTAATTAATTACCTACATTTTTTTTTTTTCCATTTCTCCAACCATTAGACAAAGTCGAGATTGGCAAATTTGATTTTATACGCCTCAATTATTGAAATTTTATTTAACGGTATTTTCGAGTAAAATTACAATCCCACATAATAATTAAATTAATTATTATTTAGCCACATCTGCAAAATAATGCCTACGGCGCGTGGCGGGGTATTGCCCTCGATCGTTTGTTTTTTTTTATTCTTAAAATTAGGGCCACTCACACACACGCATTTAGTCAGTGTCAAAAAATAATAAAATTTAATTTTACAGTCAATTTAACCTCCCATAAACCGGTCCATTGCCTACTATTTGTTCAGCTTTGTAGTTAGATAGGTTAATTAGGTACTAGGTAATTCTAGAATCTAAAAGACCTTGGGTATTATAAATAGCCCGACCAAATTTATTGACTGTGATTTAGACTAATAAATACAGTCGTTATACTGCCCATATCAGATATTACTGCATAGAGATATAATAGTTAGTATCTAGCTAGATAGATGAATAGACTTAATTTTTTATGATGGACATATTTTTACGCACTAAAATAAATAAATAATTTAGTAAGTATTGCAGGTTGCACATAGCGCAAAGCGCAATCAAACAAGCAACAAGGCTTGTACTATGTCTATGACTTTTATGACAAGAATTAGGTACACTAACTAGACTGATAGGTACCTATACTCGCCTACTAAGTAGGTACTCTTATTTGGAAATACATACTTACATATCCATATCTATTTAATAGGAAAGATATATTTATTTGATTGATACGATGTGGCGTAGTGGTAGTGCACTCGCCAGGCAAGTAAGGGGCACGGGATTTAACTCTAAAACCTACATTGTTGGAATTAATTTATTGTTAGTAAAAAAAAATAGGAAAGAATTCCAATTTCAAATTTTACGAAAACGCAGACAACACTGATCTCCATAATACACGCTGGATAGGAGATCGGATCGCGCACTGAATTTTGTGCCTATTTAATTTGCGACATGTTGCGCTGTTATCTATTGATGGTGATGGTGACAGTTCACGGAACTATTGGTTCCGTGGACGCAGATCAAATAGGCAAAAAGATCAATCTGTATGATATAGCAATTCCAGCGTACTTGTATACCTATTTAAATATATAGTTCAGTGGTAGACACCAAGAAGTTTAGTTTTATTTCTCCAAATGACGAGGGCATTGTAATGTGGCCAGTGTCAATTTTTATTTTCAAAACGGCGCGGGCGGCGTTGGCGTTTGGTCTGCTAGTTATAAATATTTTAACTCTATCACAAGACAAACCTACTATATACCTTGTATTTATTGTTCACAATTTGTGACTAATGACAGTCATTAACATGCGAAAATACTTATTACGAAATTTTGTGCAACATAGATTAAAGTTATTGTTATAACATCGCTCTTACGGTAAAGGAAAACATCGTGAGGAAACCAACATGTCCTAGGACTCACCACGGTCCGAAGACATGGGATATTCAGTGTTTTCTATGTATCATATGTATGTACTTATTTACAAAAAAAAAAAAGTATAATATTTAGTATATCCAATCCGTTGTCTAGTACCCATAGTACAAGCCTAGTGCTTAGTTTGGGGCTAGATTGCGCTGTGTGTAACGGTGTGCAATTTTTTTTTTTTTTTTAAATTGTATTTTTACTTACTAACTAGCTCCGTCCCACGGTTTCAGCCCCGTAAGTCCCGATCCCGTTGGAATATTGGATTTCAAACTCGTCTCTAACGGACGAGACGAGCCAGTTCCAAACGTTAAACTGTTCGGGAACATTGCTCACACACCTTTAAAAAAGATGGACCAAAATTCGAACATCGTTGTTAGAATACCCACCATCTAGATAATTTAAGGGTGCATTGCCCCGTTTTTAAATTACTAGTTGCGACCCGCGGTTTCACCCGCGTGAGTCCCGATCTCGTGGGATTTTCGGGATTAAAAGTAGCCTATAGCCTTCCTCAATTAATGGACTATCCAACACTGAAAGAATTTTTCAAATCGGACCAGCGGTTCCAGAGATTAGCGCGTTCAAACAAACAACAAACAAAATCTTCCGCTTTATAATCTTTAGATAGATATAAGATTCCCGCGGTTTCACCCGCGTAAGTCCCGATCTCGTGGGAATATCGGGATCAAAAGTAGCCTATGTTACTCAGGGTGAATGTAGCTTTCTAATGGTAAAATAATTTTTGAAATCGGTCCAGTAGTTTCGGAGATTACCCCCAATATACATACATACATACATACATGTTACCAACGTTACCTCTTTATAATATTAGTATAGATAGATAGATAGAAAATAGATTTCAAAAGCCTATATTTTTGCTTGCCCCCAGCTTCCACCATGGTAGACCTATCTACCACAATCGTGGACCCGAAGGTAGAGAAGGGGGATCCGACTGAGGAGTCTGACTCCAAAGTGCAGCCTCACTCGGAGCCCATCGGAGAGTCACAGATACAGAAAATGTTCGCCAACTCCACCGTGCTTCTCACTGGAGGCACAGGGTTTCTGGGGAAGCTGATCGTTGAGAAATTACTCAGGTGAGATTCCATTTTTAATTCGACTAGATGGCGTTACTGGTATGAAGTCCTGAATCGCACTATCGACTTTCTTTCCGAGATAAGCTCTTAAACAATACAATAAAAATCGGTTCTGTATCATTTTAGGGTTCCGTACCCAAAGGGTAAAAACGGACCCTATTACTGAGACTTCGCTGTCTGTCCGTGTGTCACCAGGCTGTATCTCATGAACCGTAATAGCTAGACAGTTGAAATTTTCACAGAAGATGTATTTCTGTAGCCGCTATAACAACAAATACTAAAAATCGGGTTAAAGCGGCTTCAGAAATACATCACCTGTGAAAGACTCAACTGTCTGGCCACCACGATGGAGCAGAGTCTCAGTAATAGGATTCTGTTTTTACCCGTTGAGTATGGAACCCTAAAACCATACCTGCCTACATCCGAATTAATAAGTTCCTCTTATTTAGAAGTCGGTTAGAAACGCGACATAAGCAACGCTGATGCGACGCGATATAATGATTATGATTGATTGACATTTTTGATTGACAGACAGATTTACGCAACAACGCTTTTGTGATAGACCGTGATCGAATAGTCGTTATAATGTGATAGACCCAAGATAGCTAGGCCCCACTCACATACCTACGACAACTTTTTGATAATGTGAGCCGTCACGGGACGCCTGGCAGATGTTTAACATCGACTCGCTACGCATAGTACCCGCATATTACACATATATCGTGGCGAGACGTCGCCACGGCCTGTATCGCCACGACAAATTTTAGGTTTACCCTCGCCTATAGACGTTTCACATCAAAACTAATATGATTACAATTGCGTTTCAATTGCAACTGAACTGCAAGCGAAACTGTTTATTGATGTGAAACATCTATAGGCGAGCGTAAACCTAAAATTTGTCATGACGATACAGGCCGTGGCGACGCCTCGCCACGCTATATGTAGCGAGTCGATGTTTCACATCTGTCAGACGTCCCGTAACGGCTCACATTTTTAAATCTTAGACTTTTATTCTTTTTTTTCGCGCGATGTTGGGTTGAAATTTTCCAAAAAAAAAAACGGTTTTAATCATGTTCTTTTTATAGTTTTTAGCATTTTTCCACGCCTACGTTTCGAGATCTTTACAGGCTATGTCTTCCTCAAGTTAATCTCATAATTTTATATTTATCTTTGGTTTTCCTTATTTAGGAGCCAAAAGGTAAGCAGATATCGCTCGATTGCAAGGTATGATTATGTTTATTTTAAGTGTAGGTATTGTTTGGAAATTGTAATAACGTTGAAATGAAATTTTCGTCAATTTTAATACGAAAATCAGCTACTTAGCTGATTACGTAACTATGTTACTAACAAATCTCGATTGAAACAATTAAAATTGTTACTACACGTCTCATTCAGTCGCTAACTAATGAGGAAGAACACTAACTTTTTATCCCGGCAGAGGGCGCGAGTCGATTAATCTTAGGTTTGAATTAGGAACTGTCAAACATGTGTTTTTTACAACTCTCGGCGCCAAATTGGCCATATCGGTCTGAGACCGAAAGAATAAAAAAAAAACTCGGCGTATCCATTGGTGGAGGACCATCATCGAAAAAAAAAAGATCATCCGATGCCAGCGCCTCTGCAAACAGCTTTGCGCGTGGCACCCCATTGCCATTGCAATGAAAACTTGCATCTGTAACTGTCAAATTGTATATCGGTAAACGCAAAAACCAACAATTTCAATTGTTTCAATCTAGATTTGTTAGCAATACAGTTAGGTAATCAGGGGCAGATCTCTTTGGGATCAAGTTGTTGTTTGCGCCAACTATCTACGCAAACACGGAAAAACGCAACTAAAGGTGCATTTAGACCAAACGAAAGAATGCTCATTCTAGCCGCACTACGTCATATTCTTTCAATGTAAACGGACGTAGAGCATTCTTTCGTTGTTCTGTCTATGTCTATTTCACTAAACATTCACGATAGAATGCTCGTGTTCTAGCTCTAGCTCTGTGTTCGTTTGGTCTAAATGCACCTTAATGGGTACTAAAAAACCACTTCCACTTGTACTATGTTTAGTTCAAGTTTTTCTGCTTTACGTCATTCTTTAGTAAACCACAATCAAGGCGAGCAATTTATTTTTATACCTAAGTGTAGTTATAGGAAAGTTCCTTAGGTGTATAAAAAACGGGTTAAGTTCATGTTAAGTTCATACAAAAACGGTGATCAATACATTTGTAGGCCAAGTGTGTGTCGGACTACGAGGGTTCCGTAGATTTTTAATAAGTTTCAGCGAGGTAGTTTATGAATGTGTGTATGTCTGCCCCGGCATAGAATAGGGTTACCCTATCTCTTCCCGTGGGTCTCGTAAAAGTCGACTAGCAACGTTAAGTTCTCTCCGCGCGGTGGTGGGTATATTGATGTCAATGATGACTTAGCTTATACCTACTGCGCTGACCCCAAATGATTTGGGAGTTTAGCAGACCCCAGGTTCTCGAGAGGGATGCAACCGGGAACGTCGCCCAGATAAGATGAAGGATGTTTACCTTCTAGTAGGAAACTAAATAATCTTTATGCCACATAAACCATTTTTTTTTCTTTAAAATATTTTTTAAAGTTAAATGGTCTTCTTTACCCTAATGTACCCAATAGTCGGTGCACCTCGGCGCTATATTATTACTTTCAAAATAGGTGGCTGTTTTTCCAGTAGGTATAATCAAGAAAATCTATTTATAAGCAAAATCAAGGTCAAAAAACAAAGATTACAACGATTATTGACCATGGAACCCTAACGATCTGTAACCTAACGGTCTAAAATCTTAAAATATGAGTTTAAAAACAACTCGCGGACAGATTTATAAGCCTATGAGCTTTGATCTAACATTATACCTAAGTAGGTAGTAGGTACGTCTCTACATGACATGCGTAAGTATATGAACGTATATGAAAGATATTAATGACATAGATACACAGTAAATCACAGAACAATAATTATTAGGTATGTTACATAATACGGGGTTATAGGAAGTTAGTTAGACATAGATTTTTAAGCTATTGCATTTATATCGCGGGCTTTGAGCGCGGCGACCGAATCAAGAAATTCCGTAACGAAAATAAAACCTAACACCCCCCACTCCGTCTACCATGTAGCCTAAGAAAAAAAATACAATAGCTTTACCAGTTTTTGCGATGTAGTTGTATCGTTGTATCTTCGTCCACACTGAAGGCTGCAGAACCAGTGATATCGATGTATCTGTCGCGGTTCTGCAAGAACACATCTAGCAAGGATGTTCAAGATTATATCAAGACCAACAACAAGCTTGCTCCGGTCTCGGGTGTTTTTGAGCTAGAAGTACTGGAATCGCAAAGGAAAACCAACTTTAAATCCTTCGTGCTCCGGTTCCCAGCGTCGGTGAAAGATGTTTTGTTTTCTGCCGACTTCTGGCCGGCTGGCATTGTGTACCGCCGCTTTAGGGAAGCGCGTCCGATTTTAGAAAACCCTAAACTCTAATTTTAGTTTATATTATCTGTATGTATGTTAGTCTATAAGGTATATATTTATATGAAAAATTATTAAATGTCATCTTCATTTTTATATTGGTATCTCGGTTACTGCGATACAAGCTGTGCTTAGTGTGGAACTGATTTATAATGTAATTTGGGAAATGTTTAATAAGTTTCATAATAATAAATAAATATTGTATTGTATTGTATTGTATTGAAATAAAAGACATGTTTCGGTTGGTGTTAATTACTTTTCAACGCTCAACGTTAATGCTAAAAGTAATAAACACAACGCAATTAAAACCGAAAAAAATATTTTTAATTTCAAGATAGGTAAGTAGTTAGATAGAATTGCGTTTGAGGGCTGCTATATTTATGTATCCTACAAACAACTTTTTGGCAAGGCTATCTTTACCTACTGAAAAAAACCGACCAAGTCCGATCGGACTCGCACACGAAGGGTTCCGTACCACTATCACAATTGGGTACGGAACCCTAAAATGAACACTGGACCAATCAATCAATCAATATTTTGTTTCTATAGCAGCTTCAGAAATAGGTCCTACATCTTCTGTGAAAATTTCAACTGTCTAGCTATCACGGTTCATGAGATACAGCCTGGTGACAGACAGTGAAGTCTCAGTAATAGGGTCCCGTTTTTAGCCTTTGGGTAGGGAACCCTATTAAAAATAGACAAAAATACAGACGGAGAGAGAGAGAGAGACGGATAGAGTGAGATAGAGAGACAGATGGATAGAAAGAGAGACAGACGGGTAGAGTGAGATAGATAGACTGGTGGAGAGAGACAGAGAGACACTCACGCTAACTAATTTCCGATAACCCTGTATAACATTGTTAACTAGTATAAATTATTACTAACACAAAAACAAATAAAATTCCGCGAATATTATACGCAAATATCAGTTGTTCATTTTCTAAGTTAATATACGACAAAAAGTTGTTGTTTCTCTTACGTATGACCTATAGGTACTTACAGTGTTTTTAGGGTTCCGTACCCAAAGAGTAAAAATGGGACCCTATTATAAGCCCTATTACTGAGACTCCGCTGTCTGTCCGTCTGTCCGTCTGTCACCAGGCTATATCTCATTTATAAACCGAAAAAGCTAGACAGTTGAACTTTTCATAGAAGATGTAGGTATTTCTGTAGCCGCTATAACAACAAATAGGTACCTACTAAAATCAAAATAAAACAATATTTATTTTTTTAATTCAAACGATTCTTGACGGCGTCTCCTCGCGACCAAGACTATTGTAACATAGTTGAAACGTCGACGTTAGAAAATAAATAGATTTGTGATTAAGAGGTAAGGATAGCCTACTCTTTCTCCATACAAACTTTACAAACGTAGTCGACTGTTTCCTCCATGGATAAAGACATTAGGGCAAATATGTTTATGCCTTATAATATACCTAACCTTTTGGAAAACATAGACTATGAAAAAAAACAAAATGTACAGGTATGGTCATGGCCCATGACAGATTATATTATACTAGCTGCGCCCTTCGGTTTCACCCGCATAAGTCCCGATCCCGCGGGACTTACGGAATTAAAATAAGCCTATGTCCTTCTCCAAGATCCCATCTATCTGTCTGTATACCAAAATTCATCAATACCGGTTCAGTGGTTTTGGCGTGAAAGCGTAACAGAGAGACAGATAGACAGACAGAGTTACTTTCGCAATTATAATATTAGTAAGATATGTTTTATGCAATGTTTTATGGCATTATCGTAAAATTATTTGCTCTAATGTCTTTATCCAGGGAGGAAACAGTCGACTACGTTTGTATGGAGACCGAGTAGGTATTCTTTACTCTCAAATTATTCTGCCCGCGTCAGTAAATACAACAAAAACTAAGTTATAGAAATACCACAGAATATACCTACTGGAATTTTAACAACATGCGATTATTCTAATTTTAGAAGAACAGACTTATTTTTAGAATTACATACTGAATAAAAAATTAGGTAGGTACACACCTTTGTAGGGGAGAGAGGGGCAAGACGGGGTTGCGGGCAAGACGGGGACTTGGCCTTAGAGCACAAACCAATTGACCAATAACAGTCGTAAAAACGCAAAAAGGTGCGACGGGTAGGGGGTCATAGTATGACGCAGTGATTGAGTGATAAAACCACGAGCATTTTTTTTTATAGAAAAAACTGATTTTTGTCGATCACCTTGTGATTTTCACATTTTCATTAGATCGTGGCAGCATGAGACACAAGAGCATTTCAGATTAGGTTTAAAGTGATTTGTTTGTGGCAATGACTACTACAACAGGTAGGAACTTGCTTAACTTCGTATTGCATGGCAGTTTTTTTCTGTACGATTTTTAATTAAAAATGACCGGAGTGGGCATGATGGGGTATTTTTTTTTTTTTTTTTTACTAACAAACTGTCTACTAACAATTTATGGATTGAAATTATCTGAAATAAATGAATTATTATTATTATTATTATTATAGGGTACCACATCTAAAATAGTTTTGAAAAAATTATAAAGATGAAGAAACTGGCAAAGGAAAATAAGCACAAGAAAAGAACAATGAGAACTTAAGAAAATTGAGATGACTATAAACTAAAACAACAATCACTAAAAAGAAAAGGTCCAAAAAAGTATTGATTGAGTCATCATTATACAAAAGTGACTCTACGAGCCTCGGTATTTGAACTACGATAAAGTTTATGCTGCTTTTGCTGTATGGAGCAAATGGGCTCACTGTAGCTGTGTTGGTATGATCAATAAAGACAATGAAGCACCTGTAACTTGTTGTATCCCATTATACCCCTAGGGGGTACCCCATTTCACCCCGAGGGTAGGGCAAGACGGGGTGTTAGGCACTTTCCTAGTTTTTCACTGTTTTTTATTAAATCCATATTATAATGAGGTTATAAGAACTTAATTAGTAAATACTGATTAACGAAGATTAAGTGGATAAAAAAAGTTATGAAAACACAATACTGTCAATGTTATTGAGCTTCAAACCTTAAGGTCCCCATCATGCCCCCCTCTCCCCTACCTACCACTACCTAGTGAGGATAGTTGCGTCGCGCGGTTTTACTTGCATTATTGTTATTAGAACTATAATATAAGGGTCTAGATCGCTTTGTAGATAGTTTATCTGATTTAAATTGCCTCGATGTTTCGGCACGGGTTACACCGGCCCTGGTCGCGAGCAGACTCACTCGCTTTGTTTCTGACTAGCTGCACCCCGCGGTTACTCCCGCACAAGCCCCTAGTCCGCAAAAGATATGATATAAAACGTGGGCGATGTTACTCCCGAAGATGCAATGTCGATCTTCATATTAAATTTCATCAAAATCGGTCCAGTGGTTTCGGAAACAACTTTACCTCTTTTATTACCTACTTCTCATCCTCACGATGTTCCCGGTTGCATCCCTCTCGGGAGCCCGGGGTCCGTTAAAGCCCCAAACTGATTGCAGTAACTTAACGTAAGTCTTATTGACCAAAGCTATTGTAAATAGATTTGGCCTGACACCAACCCTCCATAGGAGTAAGCAGTTTACTCGCCACCTCTCATTCTCACGATGTTCCCGGTTGCAACCCTCTCTGGAGCCCGGGGTCCGCTAAGCCACAAATATTTGGGGTTGGCGCAGTAGGTAAGTCATCACTGACCATACCTCAGCTTACTTCACCTAACCAGTTTACTCGCCACCGCGTGGGGAGAACTCTAGCTGTGCTAGTCTCCCCCAGATCCCTTAGTCGCCTTTTACGACACCCACGGGAAGAGATGGGGTAACCCTATTCTATGCCACTACTATTAACCTCTGAAAGAGGCGTCTGCGCTAGATACCTGTGTGGTCTGTAGTTTAGCACCTTTAGGTCCCATGATCCGGAAAGCGAATTCTGAAGGTCTTTCTCTTACAAACAAACAAACTCAATAACAATAGTATTGTGTAAAGAATTTTAATTTCTTAGAAATAGAGATTATCTGCTTATAGGGTAGCTAACTAGTGATTGTCAAATTTATAAACATTAAGTGAATATAAGCGATATGTAGCCATTTTTTTTTAAACAAGAGTTATTAAAAAAATAACAAAAAATATTGCTTAACTGTCCAACGACTAGTCAGTTATCCTACTTAAAATTAGTTAAGATAGAGTCTAGTTTTTACCCTTTGGCAGAATTGGCTACATAACCCTAAAAACATAATATTTTGCCTATTTTGCCTACATGACATTGAAAATTCAGCACCACATTACGTTTTCAGGGTTCGCTGTCTGTCTGTCTCTCACGTTGTGTCTTATGAACCGTTATACCTAGACAGTAGACATTTTCATCGAAAATGTATTTCTGTTGCTGCTATAACAACAAATTTTAATACTAAAAACAAAATAAAACAAATATAATAATATCAGGAGGCTAAGTGCGTATACAGAAAGAAAGCTGGAAACTTATAAGGGCTTACCAGCGCTTGTCAGCGCTGGTCCGTTCTACACAAAGGAAGCAGGTTGAGGCAGAATGTCGGACTCATCGGACGATGTTATGACGTCAGCAGCCCAGCGCTGACCAGCGCGTGTTGAAGCTTCTCGGCACCGATCAGTGCTTATCGGCGCGGGTTCATACATTTTCCTGCGCGGGTCATCAGCGCTGACAAGCGCTGGTAAGCGCTTGTCAGCGCTTATAAGTTTCCAGCTTTCTTTCTGTATACGGCCTTACATACAACAAACGTGATTTTTGACATAAAACGCAACGATACCGCGATGTATAGAGATAGATTGGCGCCACGCCAATAGTATTGCGTTCACGAATTGGTTAGTTCTGTGTTCAATACAATTGTGATAGTGGTACGGAACCCTTCGTGCGGGAGTCGGACTCTCACTTGGCCGGTTTTTTTTATTTAAATTCAAATTTCTTTAAATCAAGTTGATTGGGGCTTTAAGGTTGGTTAGCAATGAGTTGAATGACCAAATGCAGTTCAAAAACTTACCTACAGGCTGTATGAGGAAACAAAACATTTAAAAAAATTAAAAATAAAATAAATTGATGAGGTGCAGCGGGGCAATCTCGACTTTATTTTATTTCATTTTAATTATGGGCATCTTTGACCGAATAGTGCAGAAGTAATTTCATAATTTATAGTTATATAATAAAATATGGTACCTACTCCATATTCATATAGGTACGTATAAAAATTATGATTTTTTTTATTATGTTATAGTTGGAATTACCCGTAGGCGAGATTACCCCGCTGCACCTTATATATATTTTTTTTTTTTCGACCATGTCGTCATTTTTTACACATAATGCAAACTTTTTCGTTCATCAAGTTGTGCGTGCAGCCAAACTCCTAACGATAAATTGTAAAAGTCACTGGCTGAATGCAGTGAAAAAAATGTTACAAAATTAATAAGAACACTCGCGCAAAAGTCACCTATTAACCAAAAAAAAACTACATTGAAATCGGTTCATCCGTTCGTGAGCTACGATGCCACAGACAGATACACACACAGACAGTCAGACAGACACGTCAAACTTATAACACCCCTCTTTTTCCGTTGGGGGTTAAAAAGAAATTGATTACATTTTATTTTTTTTTCAAGATACTTTGCCAGTCATTTTATATTGCAAACTTTTTCGTTTATTGAATAGATATTTTTTTCGTTCCGATTACGATCCCCATCCTCAAAGTTTACCTACCTACCGACCTACAACGACTTACGGATGCTACATTTATAGAAATTACTACCCATACCCCGCGGTTTCTCCCGTGTAAGTCCCGATCCCGCAGAAATATCCGGGATAAAAATAATATTATCATGTTAATCTAGATCTCATGTTATCTGCTTATGTACCATCGCAATCGGTTAAAAAAGTAGTTTTTGCGTGATTGAAACACATCATCATCCGAGCGTTGTTCCCGGTTGCATCTCTCTCGAGAGCCCGGGGTCCGCTTTCCTACTTTTACGTCTCCACTTCGCACGATCTTCGGCATCCCGTGTAGTGACTAGTGAGGCCATTTGCACGCATATCCGATCTTACAACGTCAAGCCAGCACTTCTTGGGTCTTCCCAATCTTCCGCGGCCGGGCGGAGGCGCCATAGCAAGACATTTGTTTCCCACGTAACTAGCCGGTTTCCGTAGAACGTGGCCGTACCACCGTAAGCGGCATTCTTGCAGTTTGTCTACAATGTCTCGGACATGAAGGCTGCCCCTGATGCGGGAGTTTCTGACGCGGTCTTTTCGCGTCACTCCACACATCCAGCGCAGCATCTTCATCTCCGTGACACGCAGCTCCTGCTTATGTCGCTCAAGCAATGGCCACGCCTCACTACCATACAAAAGGACAGGTCTAATTATCGTTTTATAGACCTGTCCCTTCAGTTTAACCGGCATTTTCGGGTCACAGATGACACCAGTTACCTCTCGCCACTTGGCCCAAGCTGCCGAAATGCGGGACTTGACGTCACAATCGATGTCGCCGGACTCGTGAAGCACAGATCCCAAGTACTTAAACTGGTCTGTCCGCTCGACCATGTGACCGTCTACGCAGACAGGTGTGGGATCTGTGGTATTGCTAGCCAAGTATTCGGTCTTCGCTACGTTGAGTTGCAAACCGCCGTTCTCAAGTGACTCTTTCCACGCATTTACACGCCTTCCAAGCCGCCCCTTATCCGAGTCCGCTAGCGCAATATCATCAGCATACATGAGCATCCACGGGGGCTGCTCGTGTGCGTCTCAGATGATTACGGACAGTGCGTCCAGTATTACGCTAAACAGAAACGGACTTAGGACGGATCCTTGGTGGACTCCGACTGTAATGGGGAAAGATTTAGTGTCACCAACAGCAGTTCGCACCACTGAATCGGAATTTTGGTACATGTCCCTGATGGTTTCAATATAAGTTTCAGGCACCCCTTTGGACCGCAGCGTCCACCAGATCATCACGCGAGGAACACAGTCGAAGGCCTTCTGCAAGTCCAGGAACAGAAAATGCAGAGGCGTATTCTTCGATCTGTATTTCTCCATAACGATCCTTAGGGCGAAAACAGGGTCCATGGTACCATGACCGGGGCGGAAACCATACTGGCCCTCCGAGACAGTGCACTCCTGCCGGATCCGAGAGTCAACTATACGCTCGTAGAGCTTCATGGTGTGGGACATGACCTTTATACCACGATAACTTCCACACTCCTGCACAGATCCCTTGCCCGTGAACACTGGAGTGATAACACTCAGTCTCCATTGGGCGGGGATTCTGCCGGTCTCGAGTATGCGGTTAAAAAGGTTGGTTAAGATGCCCACACCACGAGAACCCATAGCCTTCCATACTTCGATGGGGACTCCATCGGCGCCGACAGCTTTCCGATTCTTCATGCAGCGAAGAGCCTTGCGCACCTCCTCAGGCGTTATCAGTGGCACAAGTCCTAGATTCGGAGGGAGTTCCGGTGGCTGCACCTCTTTATACTGCTTATTGAGCAGCTCGTGGAAATAAGAGCGCCACCTCTCCTTCACCGCGAGGTCCTCGCATAGCAGGTTACCATTAGGATCTTTTACACAGCGGCACTTGGATATATCCTGTGCCGCTTTGATCCTAGAACGTGCCAACTTATAAATAAGCTTCTGCCCCTCAGACGTTTCCAACTTATCGTACAATGGCTGTAAGTGGTCCCGTCTGGCTCTGGCTACTGCTCTCTTTGTGGCACGTTTGGCAGACCTGTACGCGTGATTGAAACACAGACAATATCTAAAGTTTCGAATTTATAATTTGAGTGGGTAAATTTATAATTTATTTTGGGTACTATACCTAGGGACTCATTTTTGGATTATTAATTTAAATTATTTTAATTTATCTAGTTACTTATTCACTTATACATCGATATTTAATTTAAGTGGGATAATGGAATTAAAATTAGAGATAATAATGAAATTATACATCAAAAATATTTGATGTTATCCTTTATCTCTATTAATTTAACTGTCACAGTTCTAACATTAAGCAGTAGGTTGACTAATCAGAAATGTATTTCACGTCCGAACCTTGTGTATCTACGTATTGCTCAACCGAGCGGTTGCGACGTGTTATGCGTTCAGCATACCTAGGATAAACGTTGCTGTAATCTTTCTTTAATACTGTTAGATTATTTTATTTGCCTATTATCATAAAGAAGCAATCATTCTATTAAATAATATCAAAGCATAACCCTCCTTCAGCAGTCGAGTAAAAACATCTCATTAAAGTAAATAATAATCTAATATAGGTCACACGTTAGTTTTTCGCCACTAAATTGCGAAAAATAATAGGTGAATTTCCCGCCACAAAAATGAAACTTGAAAGCAAAAAGAAAGTCTCGACTGCGCTCCTGTTTTTGACGACACAATTTAAAATGAACCACGTTTGTTGTATGGGAGCCCCTCTTAAATATTTGTTTTTATTATTTAGTATTTGTTGTTGTAGCGGCTACCGAAACACATCTTCTGTGAAAATTTCAACCATCTAGCTATTACGGTTCATGAGATACAGCCTGGTGACAGACGGACAGCCAGACAGCGAAGTCTCAGTAATAGGGTCCCGTTTGAAATTCTGTGTTTATAATGAAGTTTCTTTTGGTGTTTGTTTTTGTGAGTGATACGTGGGGAAAACCTTGGTAAGCAAGAGTAAAACTACACAGGATGTTGTACCCTGCTTGAAAATGCTTTTGTTTGGATTCAGAGGTCATAAACCTTGAACATTTATTATTATAATTAGTTCCAACTTCTATGGCTAAAGTGTTACTTGAATTTGAGGTAGCGTGACTTACTTCAGTTGCTTGTTTTAACTATTTTCCTTCTAAAACTTATTTCTAACCACACTTAGTTACTAAAGTTAAACTCACATATTAATAAAGTAAAGTCACTAAAGTTTTTGAAAGCATTTTTTCGTATCTTCTGTTGCCTTATCTACTGCTATGGATCAATGACAATGCAATGTAACATGCAAATACAGGGATAATCCACTACGTGAGACGCTGCCAATACAGTGTAATTCAATCGTAAATTATACATAACCAGTGCGATTATCGTGTTATGTATCAGATGTAGTTTGAATAGTAAACAGTAGGTATTGAGTAGTTAAAAGTACCTATTAGGTACTTGACATTCTCTCGCGTTTTATAGGCACAGTAGCAGTGTCTAGCGGTTATTTGGTTTGTACTGCTTCAATCTAATCATTAACTGCCTTTACTTTCAAAACAGCCCTTCAAAAGTTTAAAAAGTTCAAAAATTGTGGAACAAAAATTGATTGCCTATATCCGATCGATTTATATCTGGGGAAAAGAGCAGGTACCCATAAGTGGAAAGTCTATTCTGCTCTTTTCTCCAAACGAACTTTATAGTCAACTGTTTCCTCCCTGAATAGACTTTAAAGAAAATATGTTTATGCCATAAAACCTACATATATCAGACATGACCATTTTCATTTTTTACAAATTCACATTTTTTCTCAATTTTAATCCTATTCTATAAATTAGAAAATGAAAAATACCCAAACGTAGGGGCATGGTCAAGATCTTGGCAAATAAGGTTTTATGGCATAAACTTAATTTTGCTTTAATGTCTTTATCCAGGGAGGAAACAGTCGACTACGTTTGTATGAAGAAAGAGTAGGTAGACTGTCGTCTTACTATTTATTACAAAAGAAGTCCATCGTTTATTTTGTAACTAGTTGTTAGTTATTTATAACTTGTCGCAATCAGTTATTTTCCATAGACTTGTTAGTCTGATAGGTAAGTGATGAAAGTCTATAATTATGAAATAAGTATGGAGCATTGTCATCTACGTATAGGTTCTTCTATATCTATACTAATATTATAAAGAGGAAAGATTTATTTGTTTGTAAGTAACGAAAATTACTGGACCGATTTCAAAAATTATAAAGCTACATTCACCCTGAGTAACATAGGCTACTTTTGATCCCGATATTCCCGCGGGATCGGGACTTACGCGGGACGTAGCTATACTAATAATATTTTTTTTTTGGAAACTGGATCAGATTTAGGGAGTAGGCCTGTGCCCTACAGTGGGACAAATTAGTTGGATAACAAAGAAAATTAGTTTATTTGTTAACAATTTATTACGAAATATAGGTTATTGTTTGTCAAGCCCCCACATTACAAGCCTGTTTGTTCAGGTGAACGCTAGATGGCGCTGTAGGTAGGTATGTCTTAACATTATGTACAATATTATTAAAATTAAATTTTCGCCTTGTTACAGATCTTGTCCAGATCTGAAGAAGCTGTATCTCCTAGCACGGCCGAAGAAAAACAAGGAAATCAGCAAGAGGCTTCAAGAACAGTTTGACGATGTGGTAAGTGCTTTCGTCACTTTGCCAATATCTTTTGTAACTTTGCCAATATCTTTTGCAACTTTGCCAATATCCTTTTATCCAATATTATTATAATATAATTTGTCACTTTGCCTATATCCTTCTATCCAATATTATAATATTTCTTGTCACTTTGGTAATATACTTTTATCCAATACTCTAATTTCTTTTGTCACTTTGTCAATTTTTTTTTTTTAATATTCTAATATCTTTTGTCACTTTGCCAATATTCTTTTATCCAATATTCTAATTTATTTTAAATAATTGTTACAGTTATACGACAGACTTAGGAAAGAGCAACCCAACTTCATGGAAAAGATCGGGATTGTCGAGGGCGATATCGGACAACTTGACCTCGGGATCAGTCCTGAGGACAGAATCAAGGTCACTAACGAGGTAAGGTCACGGTCACTATACAGTATTTTTCTAGGGCGGTAATTATATCAAGTGGGGTATTGTTGAATAACTATTTGATTTTTCGTCTATATCTACACTAATATTATAAAAAGGAAAAATTTTTATTTTTGTGTATGTGTGTGTTTGTATGTTTGTACCTAATGAATAAACTCAAAAACTACTGGACCGATTTCAGAAATTCTTCCATCAAAACAAGGACATTATCAAGGAGTAACATAGGCTAAGTTTGATCCCAATATTCCCACGTGATCGGGACTTACGCGGGTGAAACTCAGCCTTACAGCTAGTCTGTCATAATAATGATATTAATATTGAAATTTCTTTACTTCTACAGGTGGAAATAATCTTCCACGGAGCAGCCACAGTTCGCTTCGATGAACCATTGAAGACAGCAGTTGAGATCAACGTGCGAGGTACAAGGGAGATGTGCAACTTGGCCCGCTCCTGTGCAAAGTTGCGCGCATTGGTCCATATCTCGACTGCCTATAGGTAAGTTTTTCTTAACCAACTTAAAAAAGAGTAGATTCTCAATTCGTTGGGGTATTTTTTTAATGTCTTTTATGTATGTTCTCTGATTACTCAAAGATGCATTTTTTGTTTGAAAGGAGATACCTCTCAGGTCAGGTAAATTTTCAGAAAAGGGTAGAAAAGAGCTTTTTCTTTTTGTATGTGGAACCACGTTAGAAATATAGTCCACTGAAGGTGGGTATGCAAATATGTGGTCAACCGTACTTAGAGGCCTCACCTACTTACCTAGTCAATCTGAACACATACAGACCGAACGTTTTCCTTATAACTAGCCATTTAACTATGATTTGCTGTCGTAACTACATTGTCAATGTATCCAATAGACTGCACACGTAGAAGTAAAATATATACTACAGTGACCTGTAGACACAACCCCTGCAATAACTGATCAACAAAATATTTTAGCCGAGAGAGGGTTTTTCTAGAGGTCTAGGCGAACAACTTTTGTTCTACCACTTTTGCATATTCGGTTATTATTATTATTATAATCATTTATTTCAGAATTAAATTAAATTCCATAACAATATCATTACTACATATAAAAATTATCAATACTTATTATTCAATTTTTACTTATCTAAAACTAACATAATCAAACAATAATAAATAAATAAAAAAAAATATATATATATTAAATTACATTAAATGTCAGTAAACTTACTGTACGCCATACATCGGTCTCACATCCCCCAATAAGATCGGTTATATTTCACTGAAAAAAATACAACTATTTTTGAAAATAAAGACTAGATATTAATGTTTAGATCGTAATAGTCCATCTACACTAATATTATAATGAGGAAAGATTTGTATTTTAGTGTATGCTGTATGTGAAAAAACTCAAAAACTACTAGGTCGATTTTAAAAATTCTTTCTCCATTAAAAAGCTACATTCACCCTGGGTAACATAGGCTACTTTTGATCCCGATATTTCCACGGGATCGGGAATTACGCGGGTGAAACCGCGGGACTCAGCTAGTAAGTATTAAATAAAACTACATCTTAAGGTCAATGAGCTCTAGCTCTAAAAACAGCTGATTTTCAAGTAAACTTTAAACACATCATTTTCAAAAACTACCCCTAGGTAGGTACCCCTTTGAAATTTATTCAAAGTACCTATACTTTGAATAAATTTCCGATACGGCAATAAAGGTCTACTGTTCGCAAAACTCAAAAACTCAATTTTTTTTATTCATTTAGAACGAATATTATACACACATACGTACGTTTTGAAAGTCGAGATTTTAATTTACCGAGGTTTCGGAACGCGCCCTCCGATGAGAAGAAACCACAAGAAACTCATGGGGTTTTTTTTCCAATTAATTTTTTTATCATGTTTTATATTACAATCGTCATAATACAGATCTTTAATCTGAACAGGAGCAGTTAACAATCATGTCCATGGATTCTTCTCATCAAAATATTTTGACGTGCTATAGTACGCCTTATTACAATTAAAGTTTAACATATTTTTTGAATCTTGTAATGGACATGTCAAATACGTCTTCAGGTAGTTTATTATAATAAAGTACACTAGTGCTACAAAACGACTTACTTATTTTCTGGAGCCTACTATAGGGCACAGTCAGATCATCCTTGTGTCTCAAATTAACCTGACGGACATCACTGTATTTGTGAAATTAACTTGATTTATTCTTATGTACGTATAGCAGATTTTCATAAATGTATTGAGAGTAAACAGTTAAAATGTTTAACTGCAGAACTACTAGTTATATTTTATCTCTACGTCTGCAAGGCATAAAATTTATATTGACTTGCTTTTGACTTGTCAATTCTCAGTAGCTAGAATAATAAAATAATAGGTATTTACTACAAGGATAGACAACTAATGGGCCTCTAGCGCGTCGGCGCAGAGGGTTGCGGGTTCGATTCCCGCCGGGGAAAAGTATTTATGCTGACCATACAAGTTTTTTTTCTGGTTCTGGGTGTGTCTAAATGTATCGAATGTGTATTTACAAAAAAAAGTATAATATTTGTAGTAAGTATATCCGTTGTCAAGTTACCCATAGTACAAGCCTAGTTGTTCATTTTGGGGCTAGATAACGTTGTGTACAATGTCCTGCATTAAAAAAAAATATGGGGTTAAACACTACACATGCATTAGGGTCCAAAATAGTTTTTTTTTTTCTTAGAACGCACTGCGATTAAACGCAAGCGGTTTACGAATAGCTGAAAACGCAGAACCGCGTGTCAACACGCAAAATCAGTCACAGAAAGAAACGCTAATGCGTGGGCTTGTATAGAAAGCTATGTGTTGCATTTTTTCCGGTTTCAGACCTACGGAAAAACGCAAGCGTTTAATCGCAGTGTGTTCTAAGAAAAAAAAAACTATTTTGGACCCTAATGCATGTGTAGTGTTTGACCATACTGACCGTGTGCGTACACGCTCTATGGTGGGGAGATACTTTTTCTATGCTTCTAAGGCGGAACAAAGTTCGCCGGGTCAGCTAGTGGCCTATATACCAGCTAAACAAACATGCCCAACACATCTGTTACAGCAACTGCCCTCAGCCAGAGATCGGTGAGAAATTCTACGAGAGTCCTCTCCCCGGGGACAAGCTGATAGACCTGGTGGAAACCATGGATGAGAAGGTCATCAACAACATTACTAACGGGTGAGTGCTCTTTGGTGTCTTCTGCGCACTTTTCTTTAAGGTCTTTAGGGGAAAGTACGGGGGGGGGTATTTCCATATTAAGTTGCCTCTATTGTTACTTCTTTAATGAAAAATTATCTTGTTTAAGGGCCCTATTCTGAAAAACTAAAAATCCATGGCGGGCGCATCGAAAATTGTTGATTATTTCATGACGGAATGTCGTAGAACTTTTTTTTGTGTACAGATTGTAGGCTACATTTTTTCCGATATTTTAGTGCAGTTTCCATACAAATATGTTTAAACGTATTGAAGCCTATCGACATTTTAGCCAAATCAGACATTTTTTGTCTAAAATTTGGAAAGGCTTTGCACCAATAGGAGGTTCTTGTCTTAAAACTACACCAAAATGTAGGAAACAATGTCACCTACAATCTGTGCACAAAAAAAGTTCTACGACATTCCGTCATGAAATAATCAACAATTTTCGATGAGCCCGACAGGGATTTTCAGTTTCAAGGTCGTTGGAGTATATACTCCTCTTAAGTATTATTTTATTGTACTTTTTAACCGACTTCAAAAACAGGAGGAGGTTCTCCTTTAAGGTTCTATACCCAAAGGGTAAAAACCGAACCCTAATAATGAGACTTCGCCGTCTGTCCGTCTGCCACCAAACTGTAATTATCTTATAAACCGTGATAGCTTGATAGTTAAAATTTTCACAGATGATGTATTTCCGTTGCGACAAATACCAGAAACAAAATTAAACAATTATTTAAGGGGGGCTCCCATACAACTAACGAAATTCAGGAACAGAAAAACGCAGTCCCGTTTTTACACTTTGGGTATTTAACCCTAAAACAAGTTGGCTAAACTGAAATTAGCTGCTTTGTCTCTTTGTATGAAAATCACCAGTGGCTAAAACTAATAAATTGATTTATTGCTTATTTTCCCAGATTACTCGGTGATTTCCCAAATACCTACGCATACACAAAAGCAGTCGGCGAAAATGTGGTTCAGAAATACTCAAAGGGGTTGCCCGTTGCGCTGTTTCGACCTTCCATCGGTGAGTAAATATTTATAACTAGCACAAATCCCGCGGTTGCACCCGCGTAAGTCCTGATCCCGTGGGAATATCGGGATCTAAAATGTTACTCAGGGTGAAGGTAGCTTTCCAATGGTAAAAGAATTTTTGAAATCGGTCCAGTAGTTTTTAAGTTAAATAATAAGAAACATACAGACACCCACACACACTCACACACACACACACAAATTTTAATTCTTCTACTAACTAGGTAATTCTCAAAATATGCCGGAGTACGGCCCGGACATATCCACATACATACAAACAAACAATATACGGGTCGAATTGCGAACCTCTTCCTTGTTTAAAGTCGGTTAAAAATAGACAATAGCTGGATTAATAGACTTAATTGTATAGGTATAATATTACATTTTTTACGTATCAATTATATTAGTGAGGCTGATTTCGGCAAAATGATAGGATGCAGGGAGCGCGCGAAATATACAAAAGTCAAAGGTCACAAGACGCGTCGTGTTCACTGTATGTTCAGCAGCTCGATTCTCGTAAATAATTACATACCAGTTCGATGACAGAGACAGTGAAGACCGATGACAGACGCAGTGCAGACGCAACGCAGACACAACACAATTGCAAAGAAAACACAAAATATACTCTCATTGTATTCATATAGTAGTTGAGGGTAGGTATATTTTGAGTTTTCTTTGTAATTGTGTTGTGTCTGCACTGCGTCTGTCATCGAACTTACGGAATAGATAACAATAGTAGAAAAGGCATAGCAACGTGTCAATGTCACAATGTGTTAGAAACCATGAAGCGACTGAGGTGAGGTCAGTACAACTGTACTGATGTATGGCACACGCGCCACGCCCACACGCCCCTTCCTCTATTGTTATTTATTCCGTGATCGAACTGGTATGTAATTATTTACGAGAATTGAGCCGCTGAAGTACGTTGTATGCACTTGAACATTGTAAACGCTCTTGCCGCATGTCGCTCTTGCCATATCACACCTGCAAGAACGTTGTACCACACGAACCGTACGTGGACGATTAAAAAAATATATATACATACACTTGTCAATTTTTTTTTGTTCCGCCTATGTTATTATGTGATCGTAAATTTTTAGTAAAATAATCGGTCACAAAACGGGATTCACATAGGATGATGATGTTCCATAGGATTCACATAGGATGATAGGACTTGTTCTCGATATGTAATAGTAGTAACTTTTAATTTTCTTACCTCGACGGTTCGACCATGTTACAACGGTCTTAGTCGCGAGGGGGTCGAGTTCCAACCATGTCAGTTTAAAAAGTTCATTTAATTGATTGTAAGCCAAGGGCCGAATATCACCCTCATTTCACTGTGAGAGCGCCAATAGTTCGAAGGTGAAATGGGTGACATTCACTCTACTGTCACTCTACTTTCATTTAGACTGTAAGGAAATTAAAATACTACGTATACGCACATCTAGTTAAACATGTAGGTATATTCATTTATTTATATTAACACAGCCAGCATTTTATAATAATAGACAAAGTGAGGCTTCATTAGATCGCTTAAACAGACAACATTGTAAAAGATAATTGATCTCTTAGTCTACACTAATCTACATCTACACTAATATTATAAAGAGGAAAGATTTGTATTTGTGTGTGTGTGTGTATTTGTAATGAATAAACTCAAAAACTACTAAGCCGATTTTAAAAATTCTTTCACCATTAGAAAGCTACATTCACCCTGAGTAACATAGGCTACTTTTGATCCCAATATTCGGATCGGGACTTACGCGAGTCAAACCCAGAGAAACAGTATAGTATAATATAATATTATTGGTATTTAATAATAACAGCTAATATTTTATAATAATAGACAAAGTGAGGCTTCATTAGACCGCATTTACAACATTGTTTAAGATAATTGACCTCTTAGTTTTAATAACAATCTATTTTTACTCCCCGCATATCCGGTATCCAATCAAGTGTATTGAGAATCGATTGACGTCCGCGACGTAATAATCGTTTTATTAACCTTGCCTTTTGTTGTTTATTAGCAATCAGTGAAGAAATCTATTTATATCTCAGTACCTACCTACCTATTATCTATTATAAACTAGCGGCCGAATTCAGAAACGCAACTTAAAATTTGAGTTCTACTTAAACAACTAAGCACCTCTCAAATTCAAAAGTTCTTATACTATTTTTAAATTAAAAAGCTGCTCAGTTATTTAAGTACGCCTCAAATTTTAAGTGGCGTTTCTGTATTGGGCTGTAAATTAACTATAGACCGTCGGGCAGTTTTACTGGGTGTGTTCATATTGTCTTATAGTTTGGCTGCCCGACTTCAGATTTCATAACAGATAAGTCGGTGGCAATGTATGTAGGTGAGGTGAGGTTATTTTATGCTGTTTTGAAGTTGGTTTTTAATTTTTTGAATTATTTTTTTATTTCATCCTTTTGAGTGTTACTTTCGACTGACACTAAAAATTATTAAAATTGTAACCATAACTTTAATCATCGTGGAGTTTTCTGATGAGAAAGTGGTTTCAGGTGCTCCATTAATCTGTAACTAGTTTTTTAAGAGCCGATTCTATTGATAGTCCATAAAGCAGTAATTGACTGCATTCTGAGATGCTATTCTGCTCATCATTTCGAAGATACTCATCAGATCATCACCAAGTTTTTATTGGACCAACTCGGGACACACACCTTCCAAATAAAAATGAATTATCCAAATCGGGCACATACATACAAACACACATACATACAAACACACATACATACAAACAATATAGGGGTCGAATTGTGATCCTCCTCCTTTTTTCGAAGTCGGTTAAAAATAACAAATCACATCACAATCAACAATTGAAACAATGCTAAAAACACCCGATCAAAACCGAAAAATTAGCTTAATTTTTATTTCCTTTCCTTTTTCAGTGATTGCAACAGCTGCCGAGCCGGTCACAGGGTGGATAGACAACGTATATGGACCTACAGGGGTAAATATACATTTACTCTCTTATTAAGAGTACAGTCTACCTTCTCTTTCTCCATACAAACGTAGTAGACTGCTTCCTCCCTGGAGGAAGCAGTCGACGACTATAGTGCGTTTCTTCTTTAAATTCCTATGCTGTTATGTTGGTAGCAAAACAAAAAAGTCTTGCCTTAATATATTGAACTAGCAGCTCCCCGCGGTTTCACCCGCATAAGTCCCGATTCCGTGGGAATATCGGGATCAAAAGTAGCCTATAGCCTTCCTCAATAAATGGACTATCCAACACCGAAAGAATTTTTCAAATCGGACCAGTGGTTCCTTAGATTAGCGCGTTCAAACAAACAAACAAACAAAAAACAAACAAACTCTTCCGCTTTATAATAGTAATAGATGTGTTATACCCTAAACCTTGAATACAGGAAGATTCGTTCATTCATTCTTCATATACGAATCTTCCTTAATTCAAGGTGGCACATGAAATTTTTTGTATTTTGCACTTTGTTGTTTTGCTACCAACATGACGGCATAGGAATTTAAAGATGAAACGCACTATATTAGAACAAATATGTTTATGTAATGTTTGATAATGTATATCTGATAATGTATGTATATCTGTAGCCGCTATAACAACAAATAAAACAAAATAAGGTAAAAAAAATCTAGCCGCAGCCATTAATACCAAAACCCCCCCAACTTCGCAGGTAGTAGTGGGAGCGGCCGTGGGTCTCCTCCACGTACTCAACTGCAACCCCAAGGTGATAGCAGACCTGGTCCCCGGGGACATGGTGGTGAACGCCTGCATCGCGGTGGCGTGGAAGACGGCCAAGGAGTACCCCGGGAACCACGAGGACGCGCCGCCCCCGGACCTGCCCCCGCCGGTCTATAACTATGTGTCGTCAGAGCAGAGGCCGCTTACTTGGGGTGAGATTTTAAAGTTGAATTTTCCGTTTGTTCCCAGTTTGTACAATTTTAGTGTCAGCAATGAAAAAGTGTCAACTGGTCAAGTCCTTTTTTTCAATATAATAAAAGACAATCGAAGTAGAAACAAAAGACGATCGAAGTAGAAACAAAAGACGATCAGGGTACTACAAAAGACGATCGGGGTAGAAACAAAAGACGATCGAAGTAGAAACAAAAGACGATCGAAACGAAAAAATAGGATGGCGAAGTGTGATGTTTACAGAATTTGTTTATCCGTCTTTCCCGAGGTTTCACCCGCGTAAGTCCCGATCCCGTGGGAATATCGGGATCAAAGTAGCCTATGTTACTCCTCGGTAATGTAGCCTTCTATTAGTAAAAGAATTTTTGAAATCGGTCCAGTAGTTTCAGAGATTACCCCCAAGATACAAACATATCCGTTACCAACGTAACCTCTTTATAATATTACTAACCTATAAGATAGATGTCCTGGATCCGTCGGACAGGGTGGTTGCCTCCTCGACGCCTCGGAGTAGTTTTCGAAACAACGATACGTTACGACTAAGTCTACCTAGTTACGACTCGTAAGTCTACCTTGTTACGACTCGTATTGTTACGACTCGTAATGTTACGACTCGTAAGTCTACCGGGTTACGACTCGTAGTCTTCTGTCTCTACTCTTCTCTCTTCTCTCTCTCTCTCCTCGGCTTAGTGGACTGTATGTTCGCTCCTCCCTGCTTGTCTGCGCGTTCCCAAATAAAAACGCCTGATGTACTGTATACTTCTTTATTCATAAATGTTCTTAGTTCTATTTGAGTTCTTAGTTCCAGTCAGGTGTCTTCAGCGCAGTGCAAACAGCTTCTGACTTTTACAAAAATACCCCTGCCTTATATTAGAAATGATTGCGCAACATCTATTACGCGTTACATTCGACTGAGGGTCCCACCTTGCATCTCACTTTATTATAGCTCTGACCCTGTCGCACTTGATATAGTCAAACGCGCCCGGTCAGATTTATTACACGAAAACTTATAATTTAACACATAAACTTATAATCTAACACATAAAAGACATCTTAAAGCTATGTACATAAAAAACTATATACTAAGGTCGTCCTGTTCTCAACATCCTCCTCCCGGCGCAGCTCGCGTAGCCTCATCTTCTTCTTTCACGAGAACGGCGAGCTTACTGGTTGGCCTCCGGAACACTCCTGTTCTAGTTCGGACGTCGACGACTCGTACGCCGCCATCCGGTCCCGGGTAGGTTGATTGGACTTGACCGATGGGCCACACGTTCCTTGGTAGCGCTGGATCGACGACCACGACGATATCGCCGACTTTGAGCCCAGCCGTGAGGTTGGCGGGCTCCCCCCGTGGCACGAGCGTAGATAGGTATTCGCGTACCCAACGCTGCCAGAAGGAGTCTGCGAGCGCTTGACTTGCTCGCCAGGCTCTGCGATCCGCGTCTTCACATGGGCCGGTAGTAGGCAGTCCCATTGATGTCCCCAAAAGGAAGTGGTTGGGGGTCAACGCCTCGGGATCGTGAGGGTTAACACTTACATGGGTCAAGGGCCGGGCATTTATAGAGTACTCGGCCTCGACGAGCAGTGTTCGTAGCACCTCTGGTGTCGTGACTTTCTCCCGTAGTGTCGCGGTGAGTGCAGTTTTCACGGAGCGTACGAGTCGCTCCCACGCTCCTCCTTGATTCGGCGCCCCGGGGGGGATGTACGTCCACTTCATGCGGTGAGCGAAGCCTTCAGCACGTAGAGCCGACGCCCACTCGGCGTAGGCACGCCCGAGCTCGGCATCGGCGCCTCTGAAGTTGGTCGCGTTGTCGGAGTACATCTGCGAGGGCCATCCGCGCCGCGCCGCCATCCGTCGCAGTGCCATGATCGCTGAGTCGGTCGATAAGGATTCGACCAACTCGAGGTGCACCGCCCGTGTGGTTAGGCAGGTAAACAGCGCTCCCCAGCGCTTCTCCCGGCGCCGTCCGATTTTGACTACCATTGGGCCAAAGTAGTCGAGCCCGCAGTTGGTAAAGGGGCGGTGGAATGGGTCCACCCGCGCCCTAGGTAGGTCGCCTGTCGTGGGCGCGCGAGGGCGCGCCTTGCGCACTTTACAAAGCGCACATTGGTGTTCAACGGCGCGCACAGTGGGTCGTAGGTGTACGATCCAATAGCGCTGCCGTAGGTCGTTCGTCACGCGCTCCCTGTTGGCGTGACCGGCGCGACAGTGCTCCCTCAGCACTAGCAGTTTGGTGAAAGCGTGGCGGCCGTCTAGGATGACCGGCCTCTGCGTCTCGATCGGCGCGCTCGATGCGCCAATACGACCTTGCACCCGCAGTACCTCACCTTCTAGTACAGGATCGAGTGTGTAGAGTCGACTCGTCCGAGCGATCGGTCGCCCGGCCCGCAGTCGTCTCAGTTCATCGGCGAAGCTGTCCTCTTGAGCTCGCTGGATGAGCGCTCGTTCGGCACGTTCGATGTGACGATGTTCTAGGCGCGTCGTTCGGTGTCGGCACAGATCAATAAAGGTTAATACTTGCGCCGTTGCACGTACCAGCCTCTCGTAGGTAGAAAAACGAGACGGGTCTGGTGTCCACTGGTTCGACGTCTCGTCCCGCTCGCTCGTGTGCAGGACCTCTGGTGAGTCGTCGTCTTCGGTGGGCAATCGTTGGGTGGGCCACTCAGCCTCCGGGTTCCGTAGGAAGCTCGGCCCCGTGAACCAACGATCGTGTGCTGTAATCGTACCTGATCCTTGTAGACGGGTGGCGTCGTCGGCCACGTTCAGCTCGGTTGGCAACCAGCGCCACTCGTCTCGGTTCGTGTGTTCGGCGATCTCGCCCAACCGGTGGGCGACGAACGGGGTGTAACGCCGCGTGTCATTCTTCACCCAGTGGACGACAGTCGCGGCGTCGGTCCAGTAGACGGTGCGCGCGATCTCGAACCGATGCTCCTTCTTGATAGCATCGGCGAGTCTCGCGCCGATCACCGCCGCCTGTAGCTCCAGGCGCGGAATGCTGATAGTGCGTTTCGGTGCCACCTTGGCTTTCGCGGCGACCAGGGCGACCGAAACACTGCCGTCGGAGTGTGTGGCGCGAAAGTACGCCACGGTGGCGTACGCACGTTCGCTCGCGTCACACATTACGTGAAGGTGAATTTCTCGCGCACTATCGAGTCCGTAGCATCGCGGTATGCGTAATTGGGTGATATCGCTTAGCTGTCGTAGCCATTCCGCGAAAAGCGCAGCTTCTATCGCGGGGAGGGATTCGTCCCACGGCACTTGCAGTTTCCAGAGAGACTGCAGTATGATTTTCGCACGCACTGTGTATTGACTTAGTAGCCCGAGAGGATCGTAAATAGACATGACGACACTTAGCGCTTCGCGTTTGGTGGGAGCACGTTTCGCGTCGCGTACATCGGTCGACACCCGATGCATTGCCGTGTTGAAGGCGAGTTCGTCATTTTTAGCGTGCCAATACAGTCCGAGGATTTTACTGTCCGAGCCGTCTCCCCCCAGTTGGGAGAGTCCCGTTGCGCGCAATTCACTAGGCACATTGTTTAACACATTGTCGCGATTAGAACACCATCCGCGTAAGGTGAACCCGGCCACCGCGTGCACTTCACGTACCTCGGCGATGGTACTTCGCGCGTCCGATTCACTGTTATAACTGTCCACGTAATCGTCCATGTAGTGGCTCCGCGTGATCGCGGCCAGAGCCCGCGGGTGCGTGTCGGCGCGCGTGCGAGCGTTGTGGTCGCGCACACTGTGCGCGAGGAACGGTGAGCTCGCCGCGCCGAAGATCATACTCGTCATTTTGTACGAGCGGGGTGAGCAGGATCGGTCTGCTCCTCGCCACAGGAACTGCTGGGCTGGCTGGTCCTCTCCTCTGATTTTTACTTGCAGGAACATTTCTTGAACGTCGGCTGTCACCGCGATGGCTCGTTCGCGGAAGCGGAAAATGATTCCTGTAAGAGAGAGAAGTAAGTCTGGCCCCTCCAGCAGCATGTCGTTGAGCGACACGCCGCGGTTCTGGTGTGCAGCGTCGAAGACAAGCCTCTTTTTCCCCGGCTTGTTCGGATTCTCCACGGCAAAGTGCGGTAAAAACCAGCTGACTCTGCTCGCAGTCTCGGCGCCATCGCATGGCACAGCGTAGCCTTTTGTCAGCAGGTTGTCCACTTGCGCTGTGTACTCGCGGGCGAATGCGGGGTCGGCGTCCATCTTCCTCTCGATGCCGCGCAGCCGGTTCGTAGCTGCTCCGTAGCTCGGCGGCATGACGACGTGATCGTGTCGCCATGGAAGTCCGACCTCGTATCCCACGTTTTTCTTCTTCACGGTCTCGTTGAAGATGTCGCTTGCTCGTTTGTCGGCGTCGCTGATCCGCGGTTTCGGTGCGACACCGAGGGAGTCGATCGCGAAGTGGCGCTCGACTAGATCGTTGAGACGTCGGTCGTGTTCCTCGCCGTCTCGTACGCGTATATCGGGTGCGTACACGTGGAGCACATTACCGTTGTCTCGGTAGATGGTGTTGCGTGGTGCTGTTCCGTGCACCACCCATCCCAGTTCGGTTCTTGACGCGGCCGGCTCGTCGGGTCCGCCAACACGAAGTTCTCTCGACACGATGAGGCCCCAGTGATCAGTTCCTATCAGGATACGTGGGTGTGCTCGTTCGTAGCACAGTTCCTCGTCGCGCAGATTCTTCAGATGTCGAAGTTCGAGTAGTCTTCGAGGCACGGTTTGGCTTCGTAGTGTGAGGTCGCAGATCGTGCGACACTTCACTTTGAAAGGCGCGTTCTCGCTCTTCCCCCTCACGAAGATCTCCACCTCTTGGCTGTCCTTTTCTCTCTTCGATGTGTTGAGACCGCAGACGTTCAAAGGCCGTGTAGGCCCGCTCGCCCCGACGCTCGTGGCGAGTTCCTTGTCGATGAGTGTGATCGTAGCTCCTTCGTCGAGTAGCGCGTAGGTATCGACGTTTCCACGCGGCCCTGATACTGTCACGGGACACACTTTTAACAACACTTCACTGGTCGCAGAGTTCGCTGCGATTGCTAGCACTAACGCGTTATCACTTTCACTTGGTGACGGCGGTGTGGCGGAGCGCCGCGCGGGTGCGGGTGCTCTCGCCACCTGTGCTGGCGCGGATCGCGCGCCCTGTCCGTCCGTGGGCGCGGATCTCGCGCCCTCGCTGTCTTCGTGTAGAGTTGCGTGGTGGGGGCTGCGGCACTGTCGTACGCCGCACGCCTTGGCCTTGCAGTGGAAACGCCTGTGTTTACTAACCAGGCATTTGAAGCAGAGTCCCTTCCCCTTGGCCAGCTCCCATCGCTTGTTGATAGGTAGAGCGAGGTACTGCCGGCACTTCGGGAGGGTGTGTGCTTGCTTGCACTGCACACAGGTCGGTGCTTCCTCTTGCTCGTCCGTAGCGTAGACTGCAGTCCTCTTGCCTTTTGCGTTCGTGTTGCTGGTGGTTGGAGTCTTCGTTGTAATGGAGACTGAAGTGTAGTCGAAGCGCAGCGCCTTGTCTGCTTCCTTCATCAGGAAGCGAGAGAGTAGCACCACCTTCGGCTCCGATGATTCGGGGTAGTTCTCGGCGTAGTTACACCATTGTGTCCTGAGGTTCAGGCTTAACTTACCCAAAATGTCCCTGGTAAGCATCGGATTATGCAGGTATTGCATGCTGTCGACGCTCCTCAGGGTGCACACGACGTTCTGCACCTTCACCGCGAATATGTTCAGTTCCGTTGCCGTAGGTCCGGGTTTTGGCAACCTCCGTAGGTCGTCCAGCACTTTGTCGATGATAATTTCTGGACGGCCGAAACTCTGTTCGAGAGTTTGCAGGATTTCGTCGGGATGAGTCGCTGTGAAGAGTAGCGCCGCGACGGTTTCGCGCGCCTCGCCCTTCAAGCACGTTCTCAGCCGCAGGAGGTTCTCGGTCGGGTCGACGTTGTAGTATTTCGTCGAATCTCGTACCGCTGCTTTGAAGGCGAGCCACTCGCTCGCTGCTCCGCTGAAGGTAGGTAGGTCGCTGTTGTATCTACGCTGCGGGCGTGCCATCTGCTTCAAAGCATCAGCGAGCTCCTCGATGCCGTTTCTCCTGCCCGGTGTTCTGGAACGGTCTCTCCGTTCCCACGACGGTCTTTGTTCTTCGTCCCTCTGTGGACGTGGTTCGGGCTGCCGATCGACGCGCACAACTGGTGTGTTCCGCAGCCAGTTTCCGACTTTGGCATGAGCGCTGACCTCGTCGTCATCTCCCCGCACACTGCCCCTCCGCACACTGCCCTCGTCTTCGATTTCGGCCTGTTGGACAGCGAGTCGCTTTTGCACTAGGTCAGCTTCCAGTTCGAATCCCTTGTTAACCAGGTCAGCTTCCAGTCGCTTTTGTACTAGGTCAGCTTCCAGTCGCTTTTGTACTAGGTCAGCTTCCAGTCCCCTTCGCCTGATGTCTGCGAGGTTCTCAGCAGCCTCAAGCTCGATGACACGATGACGCAACGTGGAGCTGGTCGAACGTTGACTACGTACAGACCTGTTGGTTTGCGACTGCAGACGTTGCAGTCCCGACGTATGTGCTGATAGTGTTGACGGCGACTCTGGTGGTTGAAGCGATCTCCTTCGCTCCCGTTCCTCTTGGATGCGACGAACTTCTTCCCGGTGTAGTCTTCGCTCCTCCCGTAGCTGCTCCGCTTGGCGCTGCTCCTCGACCTCCTTTGGATCGCCCTGACTCCGTTCGAGCCCCATCTTGATCGAAGATGGACGGCACACGATCCGTTCCGACGAGGTAGGAGTGGAGTGCGAAGCCTAGTTCCGTAGGTTCAAAGTTCAAAGATCCGGTTCTCGAAGGTCCAAATTGTCCTGGATCCGTCGGACAGGGTGGTTGCCTCCTCGACGCCTCGGAGTAGTTTTCGAAACAACGATACGTTACGACTAAGTCTACCTAGTTACGACTCGTAACGTTACGACTCGTAAGTCTACCTTGTTACGACTCGTATTGTTACGACTCGTAATGTTACGACTCGTAAGTCTACCGGGTTACGACTCGTAGTCTTCTGTCTCTACTCTTCTCTCTTCTCTCTCTCTCTCCTCGGCTTAGTGGACTGTATGTTCGCTCCTCCCTGCTTGTCTGCGCGTTCCCAAATAAAAACGCCTGATGTACTGTATACTTCTTTATTCATAAATGTTCTTAGTTCTATTTGAGTTCTTAGTTCTTAGTTCCAGTCAGGTGTCTTCAGCGCAGTGCAAACAGCTTCTGACTTTTACAAAAATACCCCTGCCTTATATTAGAAATGATTGCGCAACATCTATTACGCGTTACATTCGACTGAGGGTCCCACCTTGCATCTCACTTTATTATAGCTCTGACCCTGTCGCACTTGATATAGTCAAACGCGCCCGGTCAGATTTATTACACGAAAACTTATAATTTAACACATAAACTTATAATCTAACACATAAAAGACATCTTAAAGCTATGTACATAAAAAACTATATACTAAGGTCGTCCTGTTCTCAACAATAGAGTTATTCAAATTTTTTCTTTTTTCCGCAGAAAAATTCATGAAATACAACGAAGTATACGGCCTGGACGTCCCCACAGTACAAGCGGTGTACTACTACATGTTCCATCCGACTCCGTCCCGGTTTATCTACACTCTGTACTGTTTCTTCCTGCATTGGATACCGGCGTACATTGTTGATGGAATATCTGTGCTTATTGGAAAGAAACCTATGTAAGTAATTTTCCTTAATTTACCTTTTTTTTTCGTACCAAAGGTAAAAACTAAGGCTACGCTGTCTGTCCGTCTGTCACCAGGCTGTATATATCATGAACCGTGATAGCTAGACGGTTGAAATTTTCACAAAAGATGTATTTCGGTAGCCGCTATAACAACAAATACTAAAAACAAAATAATAAATTGGTTATTGACATAACGATACCGCAATGTATTTTTACCACAAGCGCCATCTAGCGATAGTGATAGACTAATTCAAAATTCAAAGTACTTTTATTCATTCGAATATTAGCAAGATATGTCTTAGAAGTGTCAATCATTATATCTAATCTACTGTGTCTTCGGAACGCGACCTTCAATGGGAAGAAGACACAGGGAACTCATGGGGTTTTTAAGCTATTGCATAGCTTTTATCGCGGGCTTTGAGAAAAAAAATATAATAAATATAGCACGACGTTGCACACAATGCAACCTAGCCCCAAACTAAGCATTAGGCTTGTAATATGAGCACTAGACAACGGATATACTACATATTATACTGATAGTAATTAATACTTTTCTCCAATTACAGGCTAAGAAAAGCTTACCGCAAAATAACGAAATTCTCCGACGTAATGGCCTATTTTGCGACTCGAGAATGGAAATTTCACAACGACAACGTACAAAATCTCTTCAAAGAACTTTGCGACGCAGACAAACATATCTTCGACTTTGATCTTGAAGCCCTGAACTGGTCAGATTATTTCTACAACTATATTAGAGGTATTAGATTATATTTATTGAAGGACCCCGTGGAAACTGTGCCCCAAGGGCTGAAAAAACATAATAAATTGAAGTATGTACATTATTTCTTCTGCACGGTTTTAAGTTTGTTAGCGTTAAGGTTCGCTTGGGTCGTTTTAAAGTTACTTTTTAATGTTTTTAGTTTAGTTTTTTAGTTGTTGATTTTTTAGTTTTTTTTTTGAGGTTATCGGGGTTGTGAAGCTGTTTAGTACTGCTGTGTATCTATACTAATGTTATATAGAGGAAAGATTTGTATTTTTGTGTGTTTGTGTGTCTGTATGACTGTTATGAATAAACTCAAAAACGACTGGACCGATTTCATAAATTCTTTCACTATTTTATTTTATAAATACATACACAGTAGTTGTTTGTATGACACTAGCTATGAACCGCGGTTTTGCTCGCTTAAGTCCCGATCCCGTGGGAATATCGGGATCAAAAGTAGCCTATGTTACTCCTCGATAATGTAGCTTTCTATTGGTAAATAAAAAATGGTCCAGTAGTGAAATTAAAGACATTTTTCGGTTTGAATCGCGTGGTTTTTATTACTTTTAGCATTGTTACAACGCTCAACGTTTCGAGACCTTTCCAGGTCTCTTCTTCAGGATAGACCCGGTCAGGCCCGGCCCAGGTCTATCCTGAAGAAGAGACCTGGAAAGGTCTCGAAACGTTGAGCGTTGTAACAATGCTAAAAGTAATAAAAACCACGCGATTCAAACCGAAAAATGTCTTTAATTTCAATACAACATCGCGAAAACAGAAGAAGAATCTATGGTCCAGTAGTTTCAGAAATTACTCAATAACATACATACATAAATGTTCCCAACATTACCTCTTTATAATATTAGTATAGACTAGCTGCGCCAAGCGGTTTCACCTGCGTAAGTCCCGATCTTGCATGATTATCGGGTTATAAATTAAATAGACCACGATAACTTCGGACATTGAAATTAAACTCATTTTTCAGTATTAATCGCGTGGTGTTTATTACTTTTAGCATTGTTTCAACGCTCAACGTTTCGAGACATTTACAGGTCCCTTCTTTAGAATTGTTTCTTCAGGGTTGATTCTTCAGGATTGATTCTTCAGGATTGTCAATCCTGACGGTTTTGACCTGTAAAGATCTCGAAACGTTGAGTGTTGAAACAATGCTAAAAGGAATAAACACCACGCGATTCAAACCGAAAAATGACTTGGACTTAGCAAATTAATAAAAACTAATAATTATAATTGTGATACTTACCATGTAATGGATTTTGCTCAGTATAAAATAATTAATTAAAATAATTGTATATTAATTTAAATAAGTTTGTATTTTAATTTTAAGTTACAAATAAATAAATATTTCTTTTTTAATGCTTGTTTTTTATTCCTAGCCATGCTGCAGTGTTATTGGGTGGTTCGTGTGGCGCGCATGTTAATAAATACTTGTATATCATACAAGCAGATTCCCGCGGTTTCACCCGCGTAAGTCCCGATCCTGTGGGAATATCGGGATCAAAAGTAGCCTATGTTACTCCTCGATAATGTAGCTTTCTAATGGTGAAAGAATTTTTGAAATCGGTCCAGTAGTTTCGGAGATTACCCCCAATATACATACATACATGTTACCAACGTTACCTCTTTATAATATTAGTATAGAAGTATAGATGTACAAGTACATCTATACTAATATTATGAAACTGAAGAGTTTGTTTGTTTGTTTGAACGCGTTAATCTCTGGAACCGCTGCCGCTGGTCCGATTAAAAATTCTTTCAGTGTTGGATAGTCCATTTATTGAGGAAGGGTCTAGGCTACCTTTGATCCCGATACTCCTACGGGATCTGGACTTACGCGGGTGAAACCGCAGGACGCAGCTAGTGATATACATGGTGTCCCAGAAACGAGTGTCAAGCGAAAGTCCAGCGGTAGAGGACCTTAAGAGGGTGGGTGGGTACTGTTACCATTTCCATACAAACATAATACCAAAATAGAAGTATGAAAAATTTAGTTTTCTACCTTAATATCGGTATTATTCGGATTAAAATTTACTTTTAATTTTGATTGGGAATAATATAAAACAAATGAGATGTAAACTAGTAATTTACGCTGTAAAAATAAACGAAAAGTATCTCCATTTTATTTCATTACGAATGAATATTTTGGAAAACCTCATGGTGGGGCCCTGTAAAAGTAAAATCTTAATCCGAATAATACCGATATTATGTAGAAAACTTAATTTTTCATACTTCTACTTTAGTATTATGTTTGTATGGAAATGGTTACAGTACCCACCCTCTTAAGGGGTACCCGAATCACCACCATAACTCAAAACTCAAAATTATTTATTCATTTAGAACGTATATTAAACACACATACGTACGTTTTGAAACGTCGAGATTTTATTTTACCGAGGTTTCGGAACGCGCCCTCCGATGAGAAGAAACCACAAGAAGGGGGGTTTTTTTTTCAATTATTTTTTTTTATCATGTTTTATATTACAATCGTCATAATACAGATATTTGTAACATGGTTTGATACATGGTTTTCAGTCTTATTTTGTGCCGTTTTGCCGGTTCCATATACATACCTTAATTCCATTTCTCTGAGTATAACCGTTCGTCTAGTACCCATAGTACAAGCTTAGTGGCTCAGTTTGGGATTCAAATCAAATAAAAAAAAATCAAAAATATTTATTTCTCCAACTTAGGTTATACAATAGTTTGTAAGTGACTAGACCCCCTTTTTAACCCCCGACGGAAAAAGAGGGGTGTTATAAGTTTGACGTGTCTGTGTGTCTGTCTGTCTGCCTGTCTGTGTATCTGTCTGTGGCATCGTAGCTCACGAACGGATGAACCGATTTCAATGTATAGTTTTTTTTGGTTGATATTAAGTAAACAATACTTGTACCAAGAGGGCCTACTAAGCCTACCCTAAGAGGGATTAACGTGCTGCAATATTTTCCCGCCCGACCCGTGTTCCTTAGTGGCTGCGACGGCTTACGTGTCGCTCAGTCGGTAGGTACCCTGAAAATGGAGGATCTCGTTTGGTTGGTGAATGCCACCTCCTTTTTTTCCAAGCAGGTCATCAAGCACTAATTTTTTTTAATTTTTACTTTTTTAATGTCAAATATGACTTTATTAATTTCAGAAATGTCACCTAATTGTTGTTCAAATGCATTTTTACATAGATTTTTTGTATTATTATATCCTTTTAAGTTTTTTAACTATTTTTTTACCTGTAACCAGGACAGTTGGCAATCGAAACTTGAACGTTATCAAAATCGGTCAAGCCGCTGTGAATCCTTGTTCGATCGGTATCAATCTGTTTACGATTTTGAACAATACATCTGAAACTGATTATTTTGTGGAACTCTTACCCGATGAATGCTGTATCGATACTGATGGGACTCTCGATTGTGATAGCTTGAAGATTATAGGGGAATGTGTGGATGTACTGCCAAAAGGTAGGTACCTCACCTACCTAACTACACACACTAATATTATAAAGAGGAAAGATTTGTATTTGTGTGTGTGTGAGTCTTATGTTTGTAATGAATAAACTCGCAAAAACCATTGTGGCGATTTAAAAAAATATTTCTCCTTTGGAAAGCTACATTATCGAAGAGTAGCATAGGCTACTTTTGATCCCGATGTCCCCACAAGATCGGGACTTACGTGGGTGAAACCGCGGGACAAAGCGAGCAGTTTATAAATCATAATAACAGTGCACCTGGTCTTAACGGCTCTGATAATGTAGATTCGAATGCCGTCGTTCGGCGCAAAGTTATCATCGACTAGCTGCGTCCCGCGGTTCCACCACCGTAATTCCCGATCCCGTGAGAATATCGGGATCAAAAGTAGCCTATGTTACTCTAGCTTTCCAATGGTGAAAGAATTTTTAAAATCTTAGGTTTCTAGTAATAAAATCGGCTTCATAAGAACTAGATAGATATCAATGGATCACTTGAAACCACCTTCTCATCAGAAAAGTCCTCAATGACGAAGGTAACTCTAATCTTAAAATTATATTTACAGAACAATCAAAATCTATGCACCTAGTCGCACCAACAGTGAATCCCTTGGAAAGGAAAGGCTTTTGTACCATCCATATTGACTCCAGACCCGTTGACAGGAAAAGCAACGTTATGCGAGACACAATAAAGATCAAATTCGATACTACAATCAGAAATAATGAACATTTGAAAACCATAGCACCTTGTACACACATCGACGAAGATCCTCTAAACGAATGCAAGCCAGTCAATTGTGAATCTTATTATAACGGTTTAAAGAACTATTTCGATAAGCGCAAAAGGAGATGTGTAAGCACTAGAGTTTGTGCTGATGATGAAAGATACGATGATAATGATAATGATTGCGTAACAAATGATGCCATCACAGAGACTGATCTAGATTTCCTAAAATCTTTAGTCGTGCATGGAAGGCCACATAAAAATGTACTCATTATAAAAACATTTAAAGATAAATCTCCAAAGAAGGCAGTTAATGAAATCAATGGTACCAAAGTTTCTGATAACAATAATGAAGAAGAAGAAGAAATAAAAGATTCTGATGAAAATGACGTCGAACCTAGGACAAAGTGGGAACCGAAAACAGTCAATGCTAAGAAATTTAAAAAGAAAAACAAGACCTGGGTTGAATCAAAGTACAAAGAAGGGTATAGTGATTATTTTGGTAAAGCATATACGAAAATTAAACTATATTTCTGCAAAGCTATATCGATAGTAAAGAATAATAAATATACAATTTTAGTCCTAGTCTTGATGGTACTTGTACAATGTACAATACTGATCGCCATTGTGTATTACACGAAATGTTGTAAAGATAGAGGTAAAAAGAAAAAAGTTACATGCAAATTCTTCAACTATAGACAAGATGCGTCTATAACTACACCTCTTATAGGTACAAGTAATATAGACACAGAAACAACTGAATTTAACTACGTCAGCGAATCATCTCATATAGATAACAAGATTAAGTGTTACAAGGCCTGCCAGAAACAACCAAACGACGCCAAAATAAGCATGTCGGACGATATATTGACGAAATATCTGAACAGGCGAGATTGGAATACCAAAATAAACGCTGAAACTGTGCAGAATATGAAACACGATAATTTAAAATCAGATTCAAAAGGCAATTTCCATCCAACTAATGATTTCAAAGCAGATAGAAATGACACTAATAAAAAAATTGAAGTCGAATCTAAAAGAGAAAGCGACGAAAATAAAAAAAAAGCTAGGGTGAGAGAACAAGATGCTGAAACGTGTAGATCAGAAAGAGAGATACAATGCCACGATTACAATATGAAAATCGATCAAGACAAACGTTTGAAACAGGCTGTTTCGTTGTCAACAGAAAAAGGCGCGCAAGCTTGCTTCTCCAACGACTCGGTTGACGATTTCCTCTCAGAAAAAGGTATATATATTTTCGGAGAGAATCTGTCTAAGTATTCTGTGAACATCTCGTCACCTGCAAGGTCGTCATACACCGAAACGTCAAGTAAGACGTCTAAGAATAATATTTTAAGGCATCTAATGTCGTTTTTGTCGCGAAAATCGAAGATGCCCGTCAAGTCTGAGCCGGGGAAGACTTCCAGTCGAGATAAATTGGAATTACTTCACATGTCTAACGCATCGCTGCAGAGTTCTAGCGATTCGAATGTCAAGAAAATGACAAGTAGTAAGTTTTTCAAGGACTTTAGGAGTACTTTTTAGTTATTTTAGTTTTAGAAGAATACATTTTGTTTTTAGTACCTATGAATTTTGTTTTTGTCGTCTACCTACTATTTTCTTCATACAAACTTTACAAACGTAGTCAACTGTTTTCTCCCTGGATAAAGATATAAGAGAATAGTATGATTGTATGCGAAAAATTATTTTCTCATAGAAAGGGGATGAAAAGTAGAGTACATAACTCGAGAGCAATAATATTTTTCCCTCGGGCGATTATACATATTTAGAATCACTCGCTGCGCTCAAGATTCGACGTTAGAATCTTTCGCTTTGCTCGTGATTCATAATAGCGCTGTAAAAATACTGTTTTGCTCCCTTGTTGTTATACAATCTACTATTTGCCATAAAACCTATATCAGCCTTAGATTAAAACAAAAAACTAAAGATACGGTACCTAGTCTCGGAAAATGAGACGATAAAACTGCGTCTAGCTGACGCACTAGCCTTAGTCGTATGTCGAACCGTTGCCGCGAGAGCATGTGCTGTCACATTGCGATTGTCTTTTTGACATCCATAAGAATGCCATTTTGCTTATTTACAAAGCCTGAATAATTGTTAAATACAAATGTTTTTAAATTCAATAATTTTATAAAAATGCATGTAGGTGTTTCTAGCTCATTTTTCGAATACGCAATGTTAGAATATACCGTATCTATATTTTTATTTTTATCTAAGATATTATCAGCCAGCCATGACCATGCCACTACGTTTTGATTTTTTCATTTTCTAAATTTTATTTCTGTTCTTACAATATGAAAGAAAAACAAAACGTGGAGTCATGGTTATGGCAGATATAGGTTTTATGACATAAACATATTTGCTCTAATGTCTTTATCCAGGGAGGAAACAGTCGACTACGTTTGTAAGGCCTATCAAAAAATAAAACTAAGATACATAACTAAGGTAAGTAGGTACATAACTACTTAAAAAAAACGTGTTGCACTCGGGGACTGCCGCGGTAAAGCTATTGCATAGCATTTTTTATCAACTTATGTAATTATATTTTTTTTAATTTTGTAGGCGGAGTGTTAGGTTTTTTTCGTTACAAATTTACGTTTAATTTCTTCATTCAAAGCTCAAAGCCCGCAATAAAAGCTATGCAATAGCTTAAAAGAAAAACAAAATAATATAATTAAATTCGATATTGAAAATTTATTTAAAATAAATATTCTTATTATTATGTTTAATATATAGGTTCGTGGGACACAGTATTCGTGTTTCAAAGATAATTTTAAAATATTAAATAAAATTAATTCAATATTTTAAAATTATATCTTTGAAACACGAATACTGTGTCCTACGAACCTACGTGGTTTAACTATATTAATCATTATAAAGTAGTATCATGAACTATCATCATCATTAGGTATACTGAGGTGTCGTACAATCTTCACAGGTGCAAGGAGGACATATCGTGGTCGGCGCTTCAGTGGCCAAAGTCACGTACTGTGCAGGCGTCACCTGCGGACAAAACAGACGGTTTGACAGGACCGGTATTACACTAAATGACACAAGATGACAATACTATTAAGTACGATTATATCGACACACTATTGCCATTATATCGAGACTGCTTCGATCATATATAAACTATAGATACACGGTCCCATACAAAATCGAAATCAAAACTCGGCACTACTTCAACGCTTACTTATACGGACATAGTACAGTTTAATGTAAACCTTAATCACTGGGCAATAAGGTTGTAAAACACTTATGCACGACTGACAGCGAAACAAGGCATATCGGCTGAAGTATGCCTTGTTTTGACGGCTCCATTTCTAGAGCGGCGACCGCATCTATAGTTTATTTATGATCGAAGCGAGACTGTGACAAATTTGGTAGACTTCAATAGTATCGTAATGGTGTCTCAGTGGAATGAGGAGGAACACTAACTTTTTATCCCGGGAGAGGGCGTTAGTCGGATGATCTTTGGTTTGAATTAAGAACTGTCAAACAGCGGTTTTTTACAACTCTCGGCGCCAAATTGGCCATATCGGTCTGAGACCGAAAGAATAAAAAAAAAAACTCGGCGTTTCCATTGGTAGAGGATCATCATCGAAAAAAAAAGATCATCTGATGCCAGCGCCATCTACTTACAGCTTTGCGTGTGGCACCCCATTGCAATAGTAACCATGGTATCCAACCTTCTCTGTCTGTCTGTCAAGTCTATTAAAAATCCATCCTGTCATTAGAGTTTTGACAACTATCGAGACTCCATCAGTGGTGTCTCAGTGGTGTCGCAGTGGTGTGTCGATAGAATAGTTAACATAGGAAACTGCCAAATGCCAAACTGTCAAATATGACGATTAATATTCTATCGACACACTATTGAAACACGATTGCGGAGCGTAATACTGACCCTGATGATTTTACGAATGGTGGACTGCGGGTGAGTAGAATGCGTTTCGTCTTTAAATTCCTATGGCGTCATGTTGGTAACAAAACAAAAAAGTGCAAAATACAAAAAAAATAATGTGCTACCTTGAATTTAGGGGGATTTGTATATAAAGAATGAATGAACGAATCTTCCTGTATTCAAGGTTTAGGGTATAGCACATTCAAGATATTAAGGCAAGACTTTTTTGTTTTGCTACCAACATGACGGCATAGGTAATTAAAGATGAAACGCACTATAGTTAACATAGGAAACTGCCAAATGTGTCAAATACACGTCAAATATGACGATTAATATTCTATCGACACACCATTGAACCACGATTGCGGAGCGCCGTAATACCGACCCAGATGATTTTACGAATGGTGGACTGCGGGTGAGTAGAATGCGTTTCATCTTTAAATTCCTATGGCGTCATGTTGGTAGCAAAACAAAAAAGTGCAAAATACAAAAAAAATAATGTGCTACCTTGAATTTAGGGGGATTTGTATTATAAAGAATGAATGAACGAATCTTCCTGTATTCAAGGTTTAGGGCAGGTTTATAGCACATTCATTAGCGGCATAGGAATTTAAAGATGAAACGTACTATAGTGTGGGCGCACACTTTAGCATTACCTACTAGTTGTTCCTGCAGCGTTAGATAGATGGCGCTTTAACGAGCCTTAATCGTAAACAATCAACGGAGAATAGAGCATTGGAAGTTTTCGCGGCACGGAGCGTGGACTTGCGTAGTCTAGTTGGAATAGACGTTGGGGTACTGACCCAAAGACGCGAGTTCAAGCCTCGCCGCAAGTGAAAATTTTTGAATGCTATTTTTCCTTGAAAATAAATTTTCTAAATAAAATAGCCTTGAGCTACATACAACAATTAAAAGAAATTTATTACCTACTAGTTTAGATAAAAAGACCCATTTAGTAGGAAATTCAGAAGTGGTACGATTTAAATTTATTTATTATTTATTTATTTATTATTATTTATATAACAGACTTTCCCCTACATAGAGGAACACCCAGAACAGACACAATTTTTTTTAAGTATAAATATTTGCAGCCGGCGGGAATCAAACCCGCAACCTTCTGCATTGCAGTCGCGCTTTCGCACGACGCGCCACAGAGGTCGTCAATAAATAGCACTAGTCAGTCAGTCAATATTTTATTTATACTAATAAAACTTTGTAGATGAACTGATCTTAGTTCAATGCAGGGCCTCTATGATTTGAAATTCAAAATTAATGTTTTGTTATCTTGTAATTATAGATTAGGAGGGGGAAGTTGGTTATCTTACCTCATCGAGTACCAAGTTGGGACTAATATGGTGGAAAGAGTAGTAAAAGTTATGCTAAAAAAAGTCGGTCAGCCTCGAGTCAGCCTGGGCCCGTCTGAACTCAGCCCGTTTTTAGGGGATCTTTACTCTTTACTACTCTTTCCACCATATTAGTCCCAACTTGGTACTCGATGAAGTAAGTTCCCATGCCCGATTGCTCCCCTAAAAACGGGCTGAGCTCAGACGGGCCCAGGCTGAATCGCGGCTGACCGAGTTTTTTAGGCATAACTTTTACTACTCTTTCCACCATATAAGTCTCCACTTGGTACTATTGAGGTAAGATGACCAACTTCCCCCTCCTAGTCTATTACCAATTGTTTGATTTTGCGTACTAGCATCTTACGTCCTGTTAACACATCTGAAATTCGCTAGCGCTATCCTTGTCACACAATTGAGGTTATATAAGGTTATAATTATATAAAGTGTGAGAGAGAGCGCAATACTCTCTGCACCGTTCCTAGGTTTTACAACCCGGTGTGTGCAGCGAGTGAAAAGCTGCACAGGAAATGGTGTAAATTACCTTGATGTAAGGGAAATGTATGTTTCCTATCAGTTTGAATTTTTTCAAAGGAGCTCTCGTCAGGCACAAACACTGGAAAATATAAAATAATATTAAATTAATGTATAAATATTGCACGACGTTACACACAGCTCAATCCAGCCCCAAACTAAGCACTAGGTGCGTACCTACTATGAGTACTAGACGACGGATATACTACATTATTATACTTTTTTTTGTAAATAGGTACATAAATATGATACCTACATAGAAAACACCCAGACTAAAAAACAAATATTTAATTTTAAACATAAGCCGCACCCGGCAAGTTTCGAATCAGCAACCTTCCGCATTGCAGTCAGGCCTACGCCCGACGCGCCACAGAGGCCGTCAAATTTATAACATAATTATTAACCTACTTTTTAGGGCTCCGTATCTCAAAAATAATAAAATTAATGTGACTTTTATGATTTCACGTTTGTCGCCTCAAAAAATTAAAAATTAATGGACGACCCCTTGCAATACATATCAGGACTTTCATCAGATTTGTTGGACGTCAAATCGTCAATTCCGTAATTCTTTGATCCGTCATACGTCAGACAGATCCGTCACACATTAAATCCGTCATACGTCAGACAGATCCGTCATACATTAAATCCGTCATACGTCAGGCAGATCCGTCATAAAATAAATCCGTCATACATTAAACCCGTCATACGTCAGACAGATCCGTCATACATTAAATCCGTCATTTTGTTAACACTCACACAGAAACTCCGCATAATCGTTAACGATCTAGATCTTTGTAGAGAATATCTATCTATCTTTGTAAAACAAAACATTTATTTTTTTACCGCGGGAATCGAACCCCCAGGTTCGTCCACTCAGAGGTACGTAGACAAAAATTCAAAAGTTTCTTACCCCTGGCTATAATTTTTTAAATATTTGATTTAGAAATGCATGTTTAAATAGAAAATGTATTAATATAGCCCCCGCATAACACAGCGTCCTACGTGAGCGATCGGATGCGAACACGATGCGGCGCGGAAACAAGGAACAGTCGAGAATCGCGCCGGATCGCACTTTACGTGCATTTGGTCACGTAGGACACTTCAATAGCTATCCATTGTTCCTTGTTTCCGCGCCGCACCGGATCGGATCGCTTCGCAATCGCGTTCGCATCCAATCGTCCACGTAGTACGCTGCGTAGAATAGGATTACCCCCATCTCTTCCCGTAGGTGTCGTAATAGGCGACCGCGCGATGGTAAACTGCTTGGTCCTTAGGAGGGTTGGTATCAGCAATTTTTGAAATCAGACCAGGGAGGCTACCGCGGTTGTTCCGTCGGCATCGGCATCGAATTCATTTGACAGTTGACAGCCGAATTTCGCACCGCGAAAATTCCGAATCGATGCGTCGATTACTCATGCCGATTCCGACGCCAAATTGTATGAATGAAAATGAGATTTTTGAAAGAAAATCTTCAAATCGACGGCTGACGGCCATGGATTCGCGGTGTCAAAATTGAAAACCCCGCTGTCAAAGATGTCAAACTACCGCGTCGACATCGAATTGATGTCAACGGAACTACCGCGGTAGCCTCCCAGTAGTTTTTGAGTTTTTTCATTACAAACTTACAGACACACACACAAATACAAATCTTTCCTCTTTATAATTTTAGTGTCAATGTAGATGTAGATGACTAACTTTATGTAACGTTTGTCTTTTACTCTGGCATGAAGTTTCATAGTTAACAGACAGAGACAAACGTTACACTTAGTCATCGTTAATAAGTAAGGGGGTAAATAAGTATAGTTACCTAATTATAGTCTTTAGCATACTTTAGATTAGCAGCCCAACTTTTGAATCGCTCGTCTCATGTCGAGCAATTTAAATCGCTCGATTACTACTACTTATTCTTGAGTCGAATGGTCGAGAATTGAGCTCTCATGTTTGTTCGTGCGATTTACATAATAGATTCTCAGAATGTTCGCGCGAAAATAAACGTGAAGGGTCGGTCTTTTACAAGGTTTTTTATTACCAATCAATTTAGTGCGTAGTTCTCACAGTCAGTCGGACCGGGGAGCGCTCTCTTCCCGACGTCGAACGAAAATCAGAAGACTTGAGACGAGCGATTTAAAAAATAAAGGACAAGTTTATCCCATACATTTAGATTACCCACTATGAAATTATAATTAAATATTGTTTTATCAATTAAATCATTAATATACAAAATTAATTATAATACAATGGAACTGTACTTACAATCTGAAATAATTTTATTTAGAATTATTTACAAAATCTTATTTTATAAATACAAAATTCTATAAATATAGGTAAGTACATATAAAATGTTGTAATTATAATAAAATATTTTTTCTTGCAGTCTTTAAATTTATTGTGATTAGCTCTTTTTGTTTAACTTTTTAGCCGAAAGCACTGAAATTGCTGAAAACACAAACGTATGTGTGTTTTCTACCATTTTAACTAGTTCTCATACACACGCTCGGTGAGTTGTCGGTGTTCTTCCGTTCTGTTTTATTCAATGAAACGACTGTGCGAAAGACACCTTGTGTCCAGCAGATAAAGTGAAAAGTATGTGAGTATAATCTCTTACACAAAAAGAAAGAAACAAAAAAAAATGGGACAACCCGAAATGAACTTAAGTTTCAGTAAAATACTTACTGTTTGTGGCTGAAATAATATAATGAAATTTTATTCAGTAAAAATAAAAAATGTATATCACACACAGCGCCGCCCCAAATTAAATTACCCTATACAAAAAGGCTTGTAAAATGGTTATTTTGACGACACTAGGTCATGCTCCGTAGACGGATCAACAGAATGGACAAGACACGCTTCTTGGTAATAGATAACAGACACAGATGGATTGATTGTGAAATGAACAAGACGGAGCGAGACGAAGAATTCGTTTTCTGTCTCTATCCGCGTGCCATAGCCTATATACATAATGCTATAATTATTTATTGGGTGCTAATGTGTGAAATAGATAGATAGATAAATATTTTATTTGATCAACATCAATAATACGTTACAAAAATATAAACACATAAAAATAAAAGAATTTTAAAACTAAACAAATGTTCATTCACTGTGTATACAGAGCATATACTCAGTTACTTGAAAAAAAATAGACAGATAGGTACTTACTCGTGTCTTAAAAAAAACAAAATACAGTGTTAATTATTAAAAAAAAAAACGTGTGGTACTCGGGGACTGCCGCGGTAAAGCTATTGCATAGCATTTTTTAATCAACTTATGCAATTATAATTATTTTCTATTTTGTACCACGTTGCCATGGTTACCATGTAGCTCGGCCGAGATACATGGTAACCATGGCAACATGGAAGGCGAAGTGGGGGGTGTTAAGTTTTTTTCGGTACGAAATTTCTTCATTCAAAGCTCAAAGTCCGCGATAAAAGCTATACAATAGCTTAAAATCACTCCCCATTTGTTACGGACGACGACATTTAATTTGTATTTAATATTCATCGCGAATACTCGAGGTTTGGCGTTCGATATTCGCGGAGTGAACTCGAATGATTCTGCAATAGGGTCTTATAACAATTTTTCGTTCGCCGTATATATATTTCTTTTTACTTTATTAATTTTTTTATACTTACATAGTACTGTAAAGATAAATAATTGATTAATTTACTATGGTGATGTGACGATGATGAGGTATTTTTAAATGAATTTATATGAAACTTCTTAGATACTTCCTTTTTTTCTTCTTTCTTTCTTATATCTTAGACCATGTAATCACTTACCATAGGGTAAAACGCACCACAATCGTCTTTAAAAATCTATAAGATATTTAGTCAAAGACTATAGATATGGCCCGCGGTTTTACCTGCGTAAGTTACGATCCCGTGGGAATTTTCAAAAATCTTTTCTTAACGGATCTTATCGCATCGTATAAAGAACACACTTTTCAGCTCTCTACTATCAACGGTTTAGGCTGAGCGTCAGTCTGTCAGGACAAAGCATTTGTAGATATAGATTGATAGGTCAGTTTTAATATTTATGTTTTTTTTTGTATTTTGATAGTATTTTATAGCTATAGATTTATTGGTCAGTCAGTATATTAAAATATTAAAATGTATAGTTTTTATTTATTTTTGTATTTTAATACTCACTGTTTTCTGTGAAGTTAGAAAAAATAAATTAAAAAATAATTAGGTAACAAACACAGACTTAGATAGATAGATTAACACTTTATTGCACCAAAAACACATACTTAATACAAATTATACAAAGAATAACTTAAAACTATAGTGGTACAATGGGCGGCCTTATCGCCTATGGGCGATCTCTTCCAGGCAACCAATGAATAGACAAGACTTGACTAGATTTAGGTTTACTTTTAAGCAAATATTTTTTTATAGCAAATATTTCAAGTTAAATATTAATTGTTTATATATTTACCCAGTCCTGAAAAACAATAAAAAAAAATTAAAGCATTACAATAAATATTTACTTTTAACCACAAAAACTTGCAACTGGCGGAAATCGAACCCGCAACCTTCTGCATTGCAGTCGGGCATTCGCACGAAGCGCCACAGAGTTCGTCAAGTCGAAATGATGAGGAGAAACGCTCTTCTAAGTAAATTGCTCACTTTTCGACTTCTACCTGTAGAATAAGGGCCTTTATCTACTACAGCCATACTCAAAGTGTGCTCCGCGGAACCCTAGGGCTTAGGTCCTGCAAAACCTATGTTGCGGGTTCCGCGAAAGTATGAGAAAAATGATCAATGAAATAGGTATCCTCCTTTGTGTCGCGATTTCAGGGATAAAATGCTTTAATGTTTTAAATTCACACGATTTGTTAACATAGTTACATTTTCCCGAGTCTTAATAATATAATACGCGATTAAGACCCGAGAAAATGTAAAAATGGTTTAACTTGATTTTAGTCTCTAGGTACAAAATGTATAGCGATAGTTTTTTTGCGAATTGCAAAGTTTCTGTACTAGGGCTCCGTCAAATATGTGGCTTGCCAAAAGGGTTCCAACAACGAAAAAGTTTGAGAACTGCCGGTATTAGATAGTTATAATTGAAACAGAATAAAATTATATTAAACGTAGTTACCTCAGTCTGCAAAGCCAACGCAAAATTATTTACAGAAATTATATTGGCCTAGCTGCGTCCGCCGATCTTATATTGTTGGGCGGGTTAAGCAACGCCTGGCGCGGTCAGTACTTGGATGGGTGACCGATAAGGTGTGCATGTAGGTAATCATTCTTGAGGTCCGTCGTGCTTCAAAAGGCACGTTAAGCAGTTGGTCCTGGTTGTTATATCTGATAGCAGTCGTTAGGTCAAGTAAGAGGCCTTAGGGCGACCTGAATACTCTAACACTACACTAGGTCTGTAAGATACGCTACTTTTATTTATATCTCATAGCAGTTGTTAGGTCAAGTTAGTGGCCTTAGGGTGTGATCTGAATACTCTAAGAAGAAAGAAGATAGTAGATGTTTGTAATAATGTGGGTACATGCGTATTTTTGGCAAGATTTTTTTAATGATATTATCCATTTCTATATTTTGAGATTCATTCAACATTCTGGAAAATACAATATTTTGGTTCCAAAAAGGCATTAAGTACTTACAACTAATTCCTGCAAAAACAAAACAAAACAAAATAAATTAGGATTTCGTTTAAAAGAATTTTGTTATAATATAATTTTACTAGTAAGTAATAAGGGGAAAGTCTAAATACTCTTTTCTTCATACACACTTTACAAACTTAGTCGACTGTTTCCTCCCTAGATAAAGACATTAGAACCTATATCTTTAGGGGGCGTCCATAAATTACGTGAGATGTTTAAGGGGGGGAGGGGGTCGAGTCAAATCTCATCTAATCTTACTTTGGTGAGAGGGAGGGTCTCGGCAAATATCACGCAATTTTTTTTCTGATTGAAACAAAAAAATTATACTATTTTGGTCCATTTAATCCAGATTGTACACACTGAAAAAAAAAATCTGCTACCGGAGCTGTATTTTACCAGTAACAATAGCTCCAGTAACTGAACACACTCTACAGTTTGTTAGTTCGTTATTGCAACGGTCTATTAGATTTTTTTTTCTTTTTACAATAACAATCCAACGCGTTTACGTAAGAAACCCACATTTTGAAAAATCTCACGTGAGATTGGAGGATGGGGGAGGGGGTTGAATAAAATCTCACGACATTTCACCAGGGGGGGAGGGGGGGGACAGAAAATTTCAGAAAACACCTCACGTAATTTATGGACGCTCCCTTATGACCTAAGCATGCCCCTACGTATTTTTTTCATGTTCTTATTTATCTTATTTTTTTTTCTATTCTAATTAGAAAGAGAAAAACAAAAACAAACAAGCATGGTCATGGCAGATATAGGTTTTATGGCATAAACATATTTGCTCTAATCTAAAGTCTTAGTCCAGGGTAGAAACAATCGACTAGGTACTTACGTTAGTATGGAGCAGAAGTTGGTATCCTTTCCTCTTAATAGTTATACAGGGTATTTCGTCGAGGGGGTATTAAGCTTAAAGGGGGTTGTTCTAGAGGTCTAGACGAACAACTTTTATTCTACGACTTTTTTTTCAAAAAATTTAAAGTTGTTAAAGTTGTACCTACTAAAAAAAACCAGCTGTTTTTTGTAAAAAAAAGGCAATTAATGTTTGGATTTTAGTGGTCCAATCTTAATAAAAAGACACCTTAAGACCTCAAACTCTAAAAAACAGCTGATTTTCATGCAAACTTTAAACTCAAAATTTTCGGAAACTACTTTGAATTTCCAAAACTTTTAGAACAAAAGTTGTTCGCCTAGACCTCTAGAACAACCCCCTTTCGGCTTAATACCCCCTCCTCGGAGCACCGTGTATAATGGTAAGTCATGGTCGAATACTATACAATGCTACTCATAATCTACTATAACATAGTACATAAATCTATAACGCGTTACCTCAACAGATACTTGGACTTCCTTTAAATCTATTTGTAAAGAAACTCAGACTTTGGTTGCTGGAAAATAATTTTTATACAATGTCTGAGTTTTTCAATTTTACAGCTGTAAGGTACCCGCGCTTAAGATAATTAGCTAAATTATTTGTTTTTCCTATAAATGTAAATGTAGGTATTAGATTTAAATTGACATGCGATTTATCAATAAATCTTTTTTCCTCTTTTTTTTTTAATACTTTATTAGAATCTTTTTTATTTGACATTTTTATTATTATTTAAGTTTTGATATTTTATTACCTACCTGTTGTTTTATTATTTTTTTCTTTTTTCATTAATTATTTTAAACTTATTTTATTGTTTTGTGATAGAACTCATTAGCTTTATTAATAATATTTGCATGTCAAAAGTGACTAAGTGTTTTTGGATCCAAATGTAACTACGTAACTAGTTTATGTTATTAAGCAACAAACTGTACCAACACTTAAAGTGAATAAATGAATTGTATTGTATTGTTTTGTACTTAAAAAAATTAACCAGCTCCTAAACTAAAATATTTCCAAACTAGATTTGAATTTAGAAGCTACTAAATTAATTAAGTAGCTTTCAAATTATGAGTCAGTATTAGCAGTAAGGAGTCATAAAAATTTAACTTACGTATTGCTGAAACAAAATAAAATATAGTTAAAAACAAATTTTCACCTGTCCAGCTATTACGGTTCATGAGATACATCCTGGTGACAGACAGACAGACAGCGGAGTTTCAGAGATAGCCTGTTTTTACCCTTTGGTTACGGAACCCTAAAACCCTACCCTTTTCTGTGTAAATCGGAAAACCTCAACGAGTGGTCTTAATCACTCGCCGCGTGAGTCGAACGAAAATCAGTAGAAATTTAAAATCGCTCGAAGTGCCACGAGCGATTCAGAAATAAGGCTCCAGGAGTTGTATTTTTGAATGATGATTCGAAAGAGTTTTCTATTGGTTTAAAAATACCACTTCAGTGTGGTTTTATTGGTCGAAGCTCGAAGCCGAGTTCGCAGTTAGAAAATGTTCGAGACACCAAATAGAAATAAGTTATCTATAAACCTACCATCTACTCTATTCAGAATATTTAATTAAAAATGTAGTCAAAGTCAAAGTCAAAGTCAAAGAATTTATTTGCTTATAACAAGGTAAATTACAACAGATTTCAATAAATTAAAATATAAGGTCAAGCCTGTTATTGCCTTCTAGGCGTGCAAATATTTAAATAGTAAGATAATTATATAAACCTAAATTTCCAATTATTACATTTTAAAATTGTATTTAATTACATTTCGTTTCATTTAAAAAATAGAATTTTAGTCAACTTAGAAAAAATGTCTATAACCAAAGTACTCCTTAATGCTATAAAATCTGTGTGTCAGTAACCACTTCGTGATCTCTTTTTCAAAGGAATTGATTGGTAACAGTTTTATTTTATTTGGTAAGTGATTATAAACCCTAATTGCCATACTCCATGCATTATCCCTGAACAAACACAAAAGAATCTTTGGATGGTATATTCTGTCTTTATGTCGAGTATTTCTCGGTAACGCTTGTCCATGAGTTTCAAAATAATTTGGTAAACAAATAAATGTATGATATTTTTGTTTACATTTTTGATCTAAGATTCTGAAATAGAGTAATAGGTACCTACTAATGTATTGCTATTGAAAAAATAATAGGCGATGAAGCCAACGGATAATAACGTGAGCGGACTCGCTTCACGAAATACATATACCATTTAATAAAAAAAAACTTACTTTCCCCTGTTTTCAGGCAGTCATGAAAAGAAAAAGTAATTGTTTAAATAACAAATAAGGAAAAATATGCATTCAAAATTTTTCAACGCCACAATCACAGTTATTTTAAATCAATAATTTAAAAAAAAGTGGTCGTTACTCTATAAAACATATAATAATAATAATAATAATAATTTCATTTATTTCAGATAAGAAGCATCCATTACACACATATACTGATTAATTAAAATAAAATAAAGTCAAAATAAATTAAATAAAAATAAATTAAATTAAATAAAAACAGTTTAAACATTACTAGTCAGTACATGAACCATACAACAATGATTCATGTACTGACAGTCAAACCTATTCGAAAAAGTTTTCAGAATGTTGTTGGGACTGGCGCGAACCCTGCGCACCAGGGACGTGCACCGCTTTCGCATAATTGCATAAAAACAATCAACCCGCGCCTCAGCGAACATCCCTGATGCGCTACAGTGCCGAGGCAGTCCCATCAGCACTCTGAACGCATTGTTATATTGAACACGGAGAGCGCCGTACTGTTTCTGCGTATATGAAACCCACAGGCTGCTGGTGTAGAATGATGTGCAGTATGATTTAAACAAAGTGATTTTAACACTACTGGAGCACATAGCAAACCTACGGGCCACCATATTAGCCCTCACAGACAGCGCTCTCCGCTCTCTTTCAATATCTACATCATCTTTCAGGTCAGGGGTGACGACATGACCAAGATATTTAAACTGATTTACTCTCAGTAATTCCTTACCGTTCAGTTTAATCGGAGGTATGACTGTTGGACTTTTGCCCCTGACCCGAAAGACCATGCATTCGCTTTTCTTTTCATTATACTTAAGTCCATGTCTTAGCGCATAATTCTCACAAATTTTAATCAATTTAGCCAACCCACAGACCGAAGCACTCAGCAGCACCATGTCATCCGCATAACTAATGTTATTAATACAGACATCGTCAATGTAGCATATAATATAGTATTTATTAATAATATATATATGCAGGGTGTTTGGTGGAGGGTTAGACAAACTTGGTGGGCGTGTAGGTAGACCTATTTGTAAAATACAATTTGAAGGAAAAGATCCTAACTCTTCACATTTTTTTGTTACGATTATTTTTGTGATTTTTTATTTTTTTCCCAAATTTTACCTCTTTACCCTTACAACTTTTTTTGGACATGTTTTCGCTTAAACTTTTTATTTGATTTTGGTCCCAGATGTATCTTTGATCTATCGAAGGCATTGTGAATCCAAAATAATTAGAAAATAATTAGTTATGGGCTCTCAAAGTTAAGAAAATTAAAAAATGTTGTCCGAAAGGTCAACTAAACATCATTCTAAAAAAAAAACTAATAGTGATCGAGGAGTTCAAATACTCTTAAAAACTGCTTTTGACATCCCTTATTACAATGGTGTATTCCATGTAGCATAAAAATCTACCAACTTGTCAAAAATAAGGCTTATAGGGAAAATGGAGTGAAAATTCAAAGGAAAAAATATATTTTTTTGTATTACGAATTTTGATCAAAAACATCTCCCCGATTTCCAATACATAATGTGCGCGACAGGTGGAGCCCATGAAATGGGGCCAAGTCATCCAATCCACGAGTTGGGGTACTCTCTCGTTGGGAACGCGTTGTCTATGAACTCTCTCACTGTGAGACCCGGCCAAACGTCGATGGAAAATCGCTTTTGGTGCGATGCTTGCCTATGGACATATGAATTTTTGACCTGACATGCTCAACGGGGACAATTACTTGGAATTCTTGCAAAACGATCACCCTGAAGTGATGAGCGACGTGCTGTAATTTCACGAAGATCGACCAGTAGTATTTCAAAATGAGGGATGTCCGGCACACTGTCGTCTCACAGTGAGAGAGTTCCTAGACAGAGAGTCCACAAACTCGTGAATTAGATGACTTGGCCCCCATTTCATTGGCTCCACCTGTCGCGCACATTATGTATTGGAAATCAGGGAGATGTTTTTGATCAAAATTCGTAATACAAAAAAATAAAAAATGTGTATTTTTTCCTAGGAATTTTCACTCCATTTTCCCTATAAGCCTTATTTTTGACAAGTTAGTAGATTTTTATGCTACATGAAATACACCATTGTAATAAGGGATGTCAAGAGCAGTTTTTAAGAGTATTTGAACTCCTCGATCACTATTAGTTTTTTTTTTAGAATGATGTTTAGTTGACCTTTCAGACAACATTTTTTAATTTTTTTAACTTTGAGAGCTCATAACTAATTATTTTCTCATTATTTTGGATTAACAATAGCTTCGATAGATCAAAGATACATCTGGGACCAAAATCAAATAAAAAGTTTAAGCGAAAACATGTCCAAAAAAAAGTTGTAAGGGTAAAGAGGTAAAATGTGGGAAAAAAATAAAATAATCACAAAAATGATCATACAAAAAAAATGTGAAGAGTTAGGGTATTTTCCTTCAAATTGTATTTTACAAATAGGTCTATCTTCACGCCCACCAAGTTTGTCTAACCCTCTACCAAACATCCTGTATAATAGAATAGAATACATAGTATTACCAAATATTTATTTGTACAGGGTGAATCATTTAGATCGCTTTTCTGGGCGATTTCGTATGTCTACTTTTGTGCGAAGAAGTTTGCTAGGTGACGCCTAAAAAAAAAAATTGTGCAAACATACCCCAACCTAAGAATGATAAAAAATGGTAGATGAATATAACGATATTTTAGAAATTAATAAATGAAATAGAAAATTAAAAATTAATTACCATCAACTGGAAAATAAATAAATTGTAATATTAATTTCATCTCTGAATTCGTGTGCACTATTTTTTAATAAAGTAAATTATATTAAATAACGTATTCTTTTACTTACAGGTATCTGTAAAGTGATAATATAATAAGTTTAGTAATATAGCGTAAAATATCCGGTCAAGTGCGAGTTGGGACTCGCGTTGAAGTTTTATAATTATTGCTGACCAGTAAATAAAGACTCTTATTGTATGGGCGCTCATTCGACTAAGATGTCTACACTGGTTAATTAAGTTTTGTATGGAAATGCCCTTTATTTTTAAACTTTTTCGATTTTTTTTATTTATTTGTGCTACGAAACCGCTCTTTCTGACAAAGTTCTAGGTCAACAGGATGTACAATTTAGGTTTTGAACCCAAAATATAAGGTACTTCAGGGTTAGCTAAATTTGTAAACTTTATTGAAAATCAAGGTCTAGCACAAGTACATAAGAAAAGGAAAAAGTCTGAAAAATAAAAAGAGTAGAATATTAAGATACATTTTGGTATTCACGAGTTTTCACGAAAATCTAAATTTTCCCATATTATCTTGTTATTGCGTTCATTTTGTTAAATTTAATTTGTAGTATTATATTTTTATACATCTAATAGGAACCACAGTATATGGTTTAAATTTCAACTCGAGAACTCTGCGCGTTCTCGACGGACAGACGGACGGACGAACAACAAAGCGATAAGTGTTCCTCTTTAGGGTTCCGTAGTTTCCCTTTTGAGGTATGAAACCCTAAAATTAGGTAAAAATAAGACTAGATTTTCTTTTTTGTTGCGAACAAAGTGTCATAGCTATACTTATTTATACAATAAATATTATGAAGTATGTTTTTAACCACTTACTATTTGCTGTAAAATTAGGTTAGAAAATTAGTTTCAAACAAATATCCACACCTCTTCAGGCGTTTAGTAAATTAAGATATTACAAATTTTAAATTCAACTTACAGTTAACTGAAAATTAAATTATATACATAGGTAAGTATGAAAAAAGGGATATAATTATGTACCTACTTAAATAAAGTTCACATAAATATTATGTTATAAATAGCTGTGCCCGTTGTCACTTGTCGGGGGTCCACGTTGTTCGAACACCTACCTACCGCTGTGCAAAATCCATACTTAAGAGGTCGCTCATCGAAGTACAGATGCAGTCAGCGCTGCCGCGCCTAGCAGCATCAGTACATCCCTGGTCGTCCGTTTAAGTGTATAATTTTGCACAGTAGTTGATACCTTAGGTTTTGCGGTCTCTACTTATAAATATCTATTTATAGATTAATATTATAAAAAGAGTAGCCTTTGTTGTAAATTGTAGCCCAAATCCTGCTCGAAAATTTAAAAAAAGCCATATAAATAATTTCCGTATGTTAAGACAAAACTGGATTTACGGATCGATGCAATATCTGGAAATTTTAGAATTTCCGGGTATCCGGTTTCCCCCCCGAATTTTCCGATATGCGCATATTATTCCGGTTATTCCTAAATCATTAACCTTTCATTTACAATTTGAATATAAATACAAGTAAACATTCACTCACCATTTCCTAAAATAATTTTTTTAAATATGAAATCTTATGTTGTAATCAGCTTAATTTCATTTTATTTTATAGCAAGTTTATAAAATCTTCGCTTTGATTTATTAACAATTTTTTTTAATTATAATTATAATAAGCAATACTTACTACGTTCTGAAAATATAATAAAAATACTTCGTTTTGAAAATATCAGTAGCACTTAAGGATCATAAATTAGGTTATTAGTAGGTCAAATATGGAGAAAGTCAAACATACACAAAGTAACACAATATACAAAGTCAAACACAAATACATGCACAACGTCAAACATGGTAGAGTGCGTTTCATCTTTACATTCCTATGCCGTCATGTTGGTAGCAAAACAAAAAAGTGCAATATACAAAAAAAATAATGTGCTACCTTGAATTAAGGTAGATTTGTAAATAAAGAATGAATGAACGATCTTCCTGTATTCAAGGTTTAAGTTATAGCACATTCAAGATATTAAGGCAAGACTTTTTTGTTTTGCTACCAACATGACAGCATAGGTAATTAATTAAAGATGAAACGCACTATACACTAGTAAAGTCAAAAGACGGTCAAAGTAGAAACAAAAGTCGATCGAGATGTAACGAAAAACATGCATATTCTTGTCACAAAAGTGAAGCTCTTTTATTTGATACCCCACTCGGGCATATTTGAAAACTTTCGGTTTTTATTTCCGAGCTTCAACCAACATATATTATGAATGGCTGAACCGATTTTGATCAAACATAGCTAAGAACACTCGCGCAAAAGTCACCTATCAACCAAAAAAAACTACATAGAAATCGGTTCATCCGTTCGCGAGCTACGATGCCACAGACAGATACACACACAGACAGACACGTCAAACTTATAACACCCCTCTTTTTCCGTCGGGGGAAATGACGACAGATATTTTCCCAAAAAAGTAGCGAATTCCGCGCCTGTTTCTTTGATCATTTTATTATTTCATAGGTTGTCAGAATAATCTCTTCTTCTGAGTCGTCATCTTCATTTGCTGAATGTCGGGTCTAGGATGAATTGTCGATCACTCGGTCCATCATCACCAGAAGAAAAGATTAAAAAAACATAGCTAAGAACACTCGCGCAAATGACACCTATTAAACAAAAAAAACTACATTCAAATCGGTTCATCCGTTCGTGAGCTACGATGCCACAGACAGATACACAGACAGACAGACAGACAGACAGACAGACACGTCAAACTTATAACACCCCTCTTTTTCCGTCGGGGGTTAAAAAGAAATTGTCTGAAATAAGGTCAAAATAATAAATAAGGAGAAATTAAAAAAGACTACTTACGCCCTTCGTCTGAAAATTTTGAGATTTATTAGATAGATTCACCCGCGTAAGTCCCGATCCCGTGGGAATATCGGGATCAAAAGTAGCCTATGTTACTCAGGGTGAATGTAGCTTTCTAATGGTGAAAGAATTTTTGAAATCGGTCCAGTAGTTTCGGAGATTACCCCCAATATACATACATACATATGTTACCAACGTTACCTCTTTATAATATTGGTACCTCGAAAACGTAATAGTTTGAGTGAGTTGTGTATTAAAATTACCGGTTTACCCGCGTAAGTCCCAATCCCGCCCATTTTAACCCATAAGGTCCCATTTTTCTTAATAACCAAAATTTATCAAAATCATTTTAGTGGTTTAGGCGTGAATTCTGTGAACGCAACGTTAGCGCGATGTATTTTTGCCACTAGCGCCATCTGGTTTTATAAATTTAAAAAATCACGTTCGTTATATGGGAGCCCCACTTAAATATTCACTTTATTGGTTGTTATACATTATCTGTGAAAATTTTTACTGTCTAACTATTATGCAAGGTTCATGATGAGATGCAGCCTGGGTGACAGACAGACAGTGAAGTCTTAGTAAAATGGTCCCTTTTTACCCTTTTCTTTTTCTCCTTTTTGGAAGTCGGTCTAAATTTTTTTAACTTACCGTTAAAATCGTGGAGAAACATAGACGTGAAACAAAGAAAAAATGTTAAAATCAATACATTTTAATTAATAAATGCCATGTGAGATAGATTATGTTATATTAGTGATTATTCGATTCTAATCCAAAAACGTGAGTATAGTTTACTACATTAAAAATGAACAAGCTGTTTATTGAAAATCACTTAAGAGGAGTATCAACGCCAACGACCTTGAAACTGAAAATCCCTGTCGGGCTCATCGAAAATTGTTGATTATTTCATGACGGAATGTCGTAGAACTTTTTTTTGTGCACAGATTGTAGGTGACATTGTTTCCTACATTTTGGTGTAGTTTTAAGACAAGAACCTCCTATTGGTGCAAAGCCTATCCAAATTTTAGACAAAAAATGTCTGATTTGGCTAAAATGTCGATAGGCTTCAATACGTTTCGACATATTTGTATGGAAACTGCACTAAAATATCAGAAACAATGTCGCCTACAATCTATACACAAAAAAAAGTTCTACGACATTCCGTCATGAAATAATCAACAATTTTCGATGCGCCCGACATGGATTTTCAGTTTTTCAGTATAGGGCCCTTAAGTTTAGGTTACTTGAAAATCTGCTGTTTATTAAAATCACTTAAGTTTACTTGAAAATCAGTTCTTGCAAGCAATTTTTGGTTTGAACTGCTATAATATTTTTAAACAATTAGCCGCCTTTACTTTAAAATACAGTTGTTTTTTCCTTCGATATAAACTATAGATACACGGTCCCATACAAAATCGAAATCAAAAATCGGCACTACTTCAACGCTTACTTATACGGACATAGTACAGTTTAATGTAAACCTTAATCACTGGGCAATAAGGTTGTAAAACACTTATGCACGACTGACAGCGAAACAAGGCATATCGGCTGAAGTATGCCTTGTTTTGACGGCTCCATTTCTAGAGCGGCGACCGTGCATCTATAGTTTATATATGATCGAAGGTTTTTTCAGTGAAAATTATACTCAACGTTTTTGATAAAATAAATTGAATTAAAAAAAGTCCTAGAACAAAAGTTACAAGTTTTAATGTAGAAAACCACGGTGTTTGATTAAATTAAAATACCCTTTAAAATATAAGCAGCTGTTCCATATACTCCAACACCTTGTATATTTTGTTATACTTTGTTAAGAGGACAGTCTACCTACTCTTTTCTCCATACAAACTTTACAAACGTAGTCGACTGTTTCTTCCCTGGATATTAGACAAACTTTGTTTATACCATAAGTCCTATATCAGCCATGACCATGTCACACGTTTTGTTTTTTTTTTTATTTCTAAATTTTATTTTTATTTTAATTAGTAAATGAAAAAATAAAACAAAACGTAGAGGCATAGTCATAGCTGATATAGGATTGATCCGGGAAACAGTCGACTACGTTTGTATGGAGAAAAAGTAGGTACCTAAACTTTCCTCTTAAGAAAATAATAATATTTATTTTCGGTTTTATTGCTTTAGGCATTTTTACTAGAAATATTTTACAATGAGAATGAATCATCGAAAATTCTCCCATGACAGGATTCGAACCTGTGCCCCTCGCTTGCCGGGCGAGTGCGGTACCACTGCGCACTCGGATTTACTTATTTATATAGGTAACTACTTAGAACCCTTCACTGAATTTTCTTTGCTATAAACCTCACGGAGCCCGAGACCTTTCCAACGAATGCAAAACCGTGGAAATCCGTTGGTGCGTTCTGGAGTTATAGCGTCAGGAAGGAAAACCCGACTTATTTTTATATAGTAGATAAAAATAAAAAATGCTTACAAAAGCGTCCTAAAATCAAATAAAAATGTGCAATTAATAATAATTAATTTTAAGAATTTTATTTTATTGAGTTTTAATAATAGTAAACTATAAAACTATAAATTAAATCTAAAACTAAATTAAATCTGTCACTTTTTTAAGAAATGATTTCCAAAAATTAGCACCCAGCCAGGACTTGAACTTGCAACCGTTACATTCCGTGTACTGCGCTAGCCAATTGCGCCACATCAGTCCTGTCGTGATGAAATTATGAACTGCATTTCTTCGCGCTTGCGACTGAGGCATGTAGAATAACAGTACCTATATAACGAAATTAGCCTTTCAGCCGCCATGGTAACCGAGGTTAGTGAGTAAAGGACGGATTTAAAGCGAGGGCCATAGATGAATCACGAGCAAGTGAAGGTTTCTAACGGCTGAATCACGGCCGTAGGGAGTGATTCATGGCCGGCCGTAGGGAACTCAATGTAAATCGGTACAATATTTTAAGAGTTGCATAATATACTTATTTTGACACTCCACAATAAAATTAGGGTGTCAAAACTAGTACCTACTAACTAACATTAGTATTTAGGTAGGATACTCACAGTGGCCTAAAAAATGAAAATTGTTGTTATTTATTTTTGAAATTAATAGAAACGGTTACTGTAAGCACCAACCATGTTATGTTACTGTATGTATTTCGTTATTTTAAACTGATCCTATACTACTAATATTATAAATATGACAGTTTGTGTATGTGTGTGTTTGTTGCTCTTTCCTTAAAAAATCGGTGGAACTGATTACCATGAAACTCGATATGTTGATAGATGGAGACCTGGATTACTTTACTTTATACTTTATTTCGCAACAAAAACAACAAAAAAATATACAACAAAAAGTAGGTACACATTATAGGTTTGTTGCGAAACGGCCCCAACTCAGCATGATGCCTGTCTACCGACTGGCGCTGGTCTTCCGTTGGAGCCGTTCCGGTGACATTAACGTAGGTGCAGACAGTATACCAACATAAAATAAAATCTAATAAAATAAATGAAAAGTAAGAACATTACAAAACACAAAATAAAAATAATAAAAGCAAGTAAATAAAAACGCACATTAAAAAATAATAATAACAACACAGCAAAGAAACCAGCAAACAAACATTATGTACTTATTAAACAATTAAACAAGTTCATAATAAAACCTTAATCTTAATTTATAAAGCGCTAGTCTCAAGCACTTGTGACTCCTGCGACTTCTGGTGGCGGAAAATAAAGTTTTTCAATGATTGTCTGAAGGTACACAGACTTCGCAGGTCCCTCAAGGGCGGCGGAATGTTGTTCCAACATTTCGTCGCTGCATATCTAAAACTGCCTCTGAAAGCCGCAGAGCTGTGCTTAGGAGCCACAAGCTGGACCGCACACGGCCGATTACCACAAGACCTTGAACCTGATAACCAAGAGAGCTTACTATATAAATATAGAGGTGTTCTAAATTTTATAATGCCGAAAAGAAGACACGCCAGATGTAATTTTTGTCGATGTCTCATTTTCAGCATTAAATGCTCGTTTAAAAATGGAGTCACGTGAGATCTGAACGGTATATTGAAGCAGAAGCGGGCACACGCATTCTGAACGCGCTGGATGAGTTTCTGGGATTAACCACGTAGGCTACTTTCTTCCTCAAATTCCTTCGAAATCGAGCAGGTGAAACCACAGGTAGTAGATAATTTCTCTGTTTAGGTACTTACAACATTCTAGAAAAAGACGAAATATTATATTATTATATTTTAGTATAGATGACCTATTTTCGTTATAAAATGAAATTGTCCAAAACTTCATTTTAATAGCAAGATTGCCTATCTTTAATTTCAAATTTGACGTTTGTCAAATAATATTCTTAATCGGTCTTAATCGCGTATTACCTATTACTTGCGACCATTAATAATAAATAAATAATAAATAAATTCTGTGAACAACACACAGCGCCATCTAGCCCCGTGGTAAGCGACTAAGCTTGTGTTATGGTGACTAGACAAGACAACGGATATAATACTTATATTTATTTTTCTTTTGTAAATACATACATATTATACATAGAAGGACACCCAGACCAGACATAAATATTTATTTTTAAGCATAAATACTTGCACCCGGCGGGAATCGAACCCGCAACCTCCTGCATTGCAGTCGCGCTCTTGCACGACGCGCCACAGAGGTCGTCTTGGTCTTGGTCACAGAGGTTGTAACATGGTTGAAACGTCGAGGCAAGAAAATAAATAATAATACGCGATTAAGACCCGGGAAAATGTTACGATGTTAACAAAACGTGTGAATTTAAAAAGTCTATAGGTAGGTAAAGTTGCATTGTCAGCATCGCCTATGTATTTAAAAAGTCTATAGGTAGGTAAAGTTGCATTGTCAGCATCGCCTATGTATTTAAAAAGTCTATAGGTAGGTAAAGTTGCATTGTCAGCATCGCCTATGTATTTAAAAAGTCTATAGGTAGGTAAAGTTGCATTGTCAGCATCGCCTATGTATTTAAAAAGTCTATAGGTAGGTAAAGTTGCATTGTCAGCATCGCCTATGTATTTAAAAAGTCTATAGGTAGGTAAAGTTGCATTGTCAGCATCGCCTATGTATTTTAGGAAACACTGAACTCTATATTTATTATACAAGTACGCTGGAATTGCTATACCATACAAAATTACATTAGATCTTTGTGCCGATTTGATTTGCGCCATGTTGCGCTGTTGTCGAGCGTTCTCTATTGAACATGATGGTGTCCGGCCACGGAACTTGGAAAACAACAGGATACCGATGGTTCTACTGTCACCCTACTATCAGAATGTGACAGTAGAATCATCGTATGACAGTATCGATGTCGTATCGAAACGAACCGCAGTAACCCTCCAGGTTCAATAGAAAACAGCGCAACATGGCGCACATCAAATAGGCACAAAATAAAAAAAAATGTTTTACAAACCTTTGGCTAGATTAAAATAAGATGTAGATTATTTATTAATAAAAAAAAAACAAATTTCAACAGATTTAAAAAAAAACATAAGTAGTAACAGATATATGTATAATAATCGTTTGTAGCGCCCCCATTTGTATGTTTTTTTGGGTTCCGTACCCAAAGGGTAAAAACGGGACTCTATTACTGAGACTGTCCGTCTGTCACCAGGCTATATCTCATGTACTTCTGTAGATGAGATACAGCCTGAATATGTATTTCTGTAGCCCCTACAAAATAAAACAAATATTTAAGAGGAACTCCCATGCAACAAATGTGATTCATGGACAGACGCAACGATACCGCGATGTATTTTGACCACTAACGCCATCTAGTGAAACTGGAAAAAGACTGGCGCCAATGATTAAATAAATTGTAACGTTCGCGTTGCCCGTTGAGTTCACAAATTGGTTGGTCCAGTGTTCATTTTAGGGTTCCGTACCCAAATTTGCAATTTAGATAGTGTTTTGTTTTCATACTTACTAATGGCTAAAAGTAAAGAAAATTTGTAAATTTATTTAATACTATGTTACTCAGGGTGAATGTAGCTTTCTAATGGTGAAATAATTTTAGAAATCGGTCCAGTAGTTTTGAGTTTATTCATTACAAACATACGACACACACACACATACACACAAAAATACAAATTTTTCCTCTTTATAATATTATTGTAGATGTAGATGAGCCAAGAATCAATAAAAAAAAATTAATAACTGTGCTACTATATCATAAACCATAATAATGTCATCACTTAACATCCAGGAGGGTTACTGCGGTTCTTTCGACACGACAACGATACGATAATTCCAGCCGACACGATGATTCTACTGTCAACCCTACTATCACAGTGTGACAGTAGAATCATCGTATCGGCTGGAATTATCGTATCGTTGTCGTGTCGAAAGAACCGCAGTAAACCTCCAGGTCCGATTGTAACCAAAAGCTCATATCTCGTGTATATTTGTTAGCCGGATAATTTGCCCCACTGTAAGGCGCTAGCCTCCTAGCCGTGTAGCCCCGGCATAGCCATAGCATATGATTACCCCATCTCATCCCGTGGGTGTCGTAAAAGGCGACTAAGGGATCTGAGGGAGATTACCAAACTTTAAGATTTCCCCGCGCGGTGGCGGATAAACTGCTTGATTCCTAAGAGGGTTGGTGTCAGGCAGGCGGCCGGTCGTAAAAACATTGCCAAATCTAATTACAGAAGGTATGGTCAATGATGACTTACCGACTGCGCCGACCCCAAATAAAAAAAATCAATTTGGGGTTTAGCGGACCCCGGGCTCCCGAGAGAGATGCAACCGGGAACATTGCTCGGATGAGAAGAAGAAGGCGCTAGCCTCCTCTTAGAGACGTTAGGCAGTAAGACGCCACGGGAGCCTACTCCGGATTGGCGAATGTCCCATGCCTTTGGACCGTGGTGAGTCGAGTTCCCTACGCTATTTCGAAACACTATCCATCTAAAGACGTTTCCCCGATGACAATTGACTGATAGATTATTTTACTGACTGAATAGCTTACGCTGCAAGAATGCCGCTTACGGTGGTACGGCCACGTTCTACGGAAACCGGCTAGTTACGTGGGGAACAAATGTCTTGCTATGGCGCCTCCGCCCGGCCGCGGCAGATTGGGAAGACCCAAGAAGTGCTGGCTTGACGTTGTAAGATCGGATATGCGTGCAAATGGCCTCACTAGTCACTACACGGGATGCCGAAGATCGTGCGAAGTGGAGACGTAAAAGTAGGAAAGCGGACCCCGGGCTCTCTCGAGAGATGCAACCGGGAACAACGCTCGGATGATGAAGATTATTTTACTGAATAGTAATTTCCCTGATTATTCATGTCCCCCATGGTTTGTTTCACCGTGGTTTCACCGAAGTCCTAGGACATGTCAGTTTCTTCACGAAGTAAAGATGTTATACAAAAATAACGCCGATTTTTTTCGCGGTTGGCCGGGATTCGAACCCACGACCCTCGGAATGAAAATCGGGGTATCTAAGCAATAGACCAATACCACTCTTTCATAGTTAACGTTGTACCTACTTAAAATTCATCTCAAAAATATAAATACGCTTACCACACCAGGCTAAAAAAATACGATTTGTATTATTATTGTTTACTAGCTGTGCCTCCCGGTTTTACCTGCGTAAGTCCTCATCTGGGAATATGGGGATAAAAGAAGCTATCTGCATCTGCATATCAAGTTTCATCGCAATCGGTTCGTAGTTTTTGCGTGAAGTAACAAACAAACTCATTTACTTGTACACATTTCTAATATTAGTAGGATTAAAAACATTACCCTTCTTCGTCAGTCGGGTAAAATCTATATACCTAAGCTTTTCATGGGCGAAATAGACTAATTTTTTAGAACAACGTATCTAAGCAGTAGCTCCTTAAACTCCAACATCCTGTATAGGTACAGTTACTTTAATAAAATAGTTATTATAATAGTACATTATGATATAAGTGCGGTAAGTTGAAAATTACAGCCGAGGCGATATTGCTAGCCCGAGCCGTAGGCGAGGGCTACAAGAAAGCAGAGGCTGTAATTATCAAAGCGCACGTATGTCATACGACGTTTTATGACACATTTGCGAGGAAATAAATAAAACTCGGACTTTCTTAAACGAATAAATCTTTAATCACTCGGTACAAAAACAGCCAGTATTACCAATAAAGTAAATTAATATTTTTTTGTTTCTGTTACAGATGTAATTTACTGTCAAAATGAATTAAATTAAAGAATTAAATGTTTATTTTTTATATTTTATCTCCCAAAGTTAATTTTATTCATAAAATATTGACCACTTTTCTGACATAAAAACTTTTTGATTTGCTTTCTTTGCTTTTTTTTTCTTAAGATTTAAAAAAGTACCGTTGGTTTTAGACGGAGCATGATAAACCGTACGTGTTACCTTATTAGAAAGAAACTCGTGCGTTTTACTTTACGATTACGCACAAGTACGTAATGACATACATTACGATATTGAAATTGGTGAAATAAGAGGCCCTTTACGAGCAAATGTGTTATAAATAGGTTTTATCACACACTACCACATACCTTGTGCTGCGAAATAAAAGTATTATTATTGTTGTTGTATTATTATAAGTTGAATAAACATATTTATTTATAAATAACAATTTAAAAAAGTATTATTTAATATTTCAGTTACAACGTGGAGCAGGGAACGATAGATGGCGAGAATTCGAAGCTGGTCCGGTCAACCTGCCAGCCACTTTGTATCGTTAATATTTACGATATTACGTAGGTACTAAATATCCAAAAAAAGTACCAAATAGGTACTAAATAATGAGCGTAGTTTACTGTAAATCTATTCTATGGTCCGGCCAAGCTGAAGCACACCGATTTCCAGTGTATGTATAATTTCTATGATGTAAACTGTTACTTCATTTAAAAAATCTTACCGTTAACTGAAATAATAACAAAACCAAGTGAAAATCGAATTAATTCCTACTTTAGAGTAAGAGCCGTAACACCACCGAGTATTGATCCTACAGAGAAACAGCTTCATACAAGTCCGTGGCGTAGGTACTTCACTACATGCGCAGCTATGTGTGCGTGACCTCTCACACGCAGTGTGCCGACGGGTTTACTATGTGAGCAAATCAAATCAAAGTACGTTAATCATTCGGATATTAGCAAGATAGGTATCTCTTATAAATGTCAGTTATTATATCTAATCTACTGTGTCTTCGGAACGCGACCTCCAATGATAAGAAGACACAAGAAACTCATGGAGTAGGCTCTTCGGGAGGCATCGGCAAACCAGAGCGGAATGCGTTGAGAAGTCACGCACACATAGCTGCGCATGTAGTGGAGTACCTACCGGCGCCGCAGCGGGCGTGTATGAAGCTGTTGCTCTGCAGGATTAATCCTCGGTGGTAATACTAGTCGATTGAATCTAGTCCTGGCTACCCCGGATGTATCGTCGACATCGCCGTCGAATTAATTTTCACAGCCGACGGAGAACAGGTGATCATTTCGCACCGCGCAAATGCTAAATCGACGCGTCGATTCCTTAGGCCGATGTCGATGCCAATTGAATGAATGAGAATGAGATTTTTGAGAGTTTCCGAGTCGACATCGAGTTGGAGGCGATGGTAGTTCCGTTATTACCGGAGTTAGTTCCGTTATTATTTATAAATATCAATACTTATCGATTGTTCTCACTTTTTATTGAATTTCATACCAAAGTACCGGTACCTGCGTTACCGTTAATCTTTTACCACTATGAAATTAACGTTAATTACCGATACTTATTATTATTGTGAATTTGGTATCTGTATAAAGCTCGGCCCACAATTAATAAATCTTCTTATATATAAAATTTCACTTTCATGTCACAATGTTAGTTACCGTACTCCTCCGAAACGGCGGCGCGACCGATTTTTACCAAATTTTATATGCGTATTCAGTAGGTCTGAGAATCGGCTACTATCTATAATTTATAAGGCAAAACAACGTTTGCCGGGTCAGCTAGTTATAATGTAAAACCAAATAACGATTATTTCGATTACGTAATTTCAACGATTATTAAAAGGTAACAATAACGATTTCAAAATAATGAATGTGGTTGTGGACTTGTGATTCTGACTGTACACCATACTCAATTAATAATTAGGAATATTTTTTCCAAACATACTTACCCATATCTGTCGGCCCTGTAA